>OX104063.1:126130006-126382462 GCA_944474145.2 Dicrocoelium dendriticum | reverse complement strand
CAACAAGTCCGTCTAAGCCGGCAGCCTTGAAGCGCTTCAAGCGTCGAATCTCGAGGCAGACTTCCGCTTCGCTGGGTGGATTCAGAGGGACGAGCCAGGGTGGACAACAACGTGTACTGCATGTACTGATGGATGGTGGAGGCCAGTTGAACTGCGAGTGAAAGTGCTCGGCCCAGCGGTCCATACGCCTCTGTTGGTTGGTGATCGGAGACTCATCCACCTCACAAATGACCTCACTGACACCAGGCTTCCTGAGGCCAGTGGACCGAATGAGTTGGAAAAGCCTGCGAGTGTTGCCAGAGAGGGCAGCGGTCTCCATCTCTAAAGCACGCTCAGACCACCATGTCTCGCGATCCTTGCGTAGGCTTTGCTTGAGCAGCCGGTTGGCAGAACGGCGCCGCTCGTTGCAATCTGATTCCGCGGGTATATCTTTGCGGCGTTCGAACAGCTCCAGAGAACGAGCAGAGATCCAAGCCTTCAAGGGCGTCGAGTTAGGCCGCAGCATGACTGTCCGGAAATGGTCATTGCCTTCCGTATACAAGTCCAGTGTTGTTCCACTTCTTGCGGTGGATTGCAACTGAGTGCATATGCCAATGAAGACTGATAGCTCGTCTGGACAGAGGAATCAGTTAATCTGTTTACATCAATCTTGCGGTGCTTCGTGTTTCGGGATCCTCCAAAACACATACAGATTTTCGCGCAGACCAGAGCATGATCTGAGTCAACGAAGGTGGACCAAAAGGACCTGCAGTCCAGTACGCTGCCGCGCCATCTGAAGCTAATTGCAATGTGATCAATTTGAGACCACGGTTGTGTTGAAGAAGGGGGACGCCACGTTGCGGAACGCTTCTTCGTACGCCTGAAGTTAGTGCTCGAAAGAAACAGACGGTTGTCTTCGCACAATGTGAGAAGTCTCTCTCCGTTATCAGAGCGGTTCTCATCGAGCGCGTGATGACCACCAAGGTGGCGTTCGTATGGTAACAGGCGGCCAACCCGTGCATTAAAATCCCCAGCAAGGATAACGACATCCGACTTTTTAGCATTAGTCAAGAGCTGTTGTAGATCCCGGTAGAATTCGTCCTTGACCGAGTCGCCACTGCAGTCAGTTGGAGCGTACACGGAGATCACAAACAAGTTGTGTCTCTCTTCGCGGTGCCTGTTGATTCTACACGAACCCCGAAGCCGAACTGCACATAGTCGGCTGTTAATAGGGAACCAGTCCAGTAGTGCCGCCTCGGCCTTGTCACTTAGTGCTATACCTACACCAGCCAGACCCGCTGAGGCTGCTTCTGGATCTCCAGAAAGACGCAGGTGATATCTGGCTTCGTGGTCAGTGGGGGATGTCAGTGTAAGCACAGTGCTGGGATCTTGCAATCGGGTTTCTGAAAGGCAGCAGACATCAATGTCTAGGGAATCTAGGGTGCGCGCTAGACCGGCTTGCTGTCCAATCTGCATGAGTGTCCGAACGTTGAAGCACGCCAGACGGGAGACGAGGATCGAGGAGCGAAGGAGAGACTTAGGGTTGAACCTTCTTGATCTTGCGGCGCAACCGGAATCGCAGCCAAGATTGTTGAGCACATGAATCGGGTAACGGAAGTGAAGGAATGTTAACAAACAAACAATTGGGCGTAGTGATGAAGTCGCGTGCAAAGTTGACTAGCAGAAACAGCAGCTGATGAGCAAGTTGTAATACAGTCCCATGGTTTTTGTGAGAGGGCGGTGATACCTACCCCGGTTGCCCAAGCCTGAGTAGGGAGTTGACTTAGGGAGACTCCACCCCGAGAGCCTTTGGGCTTAATTAACCTACCCGCAAGGCAAGCGGGGCGAATTTAGGGGAATACCGCGCCCATGGGAGGCGATGACCTGAATGTTCAGTTCATGCGTCTTTTTGTTTGGTAAGCTTAACCAAACAGTGGGCCCGAATAATCCCCTATGAAGTCAGCATCACCTGCTGGAATACAATGTCCCCACCGAGGTGGAACACTTGTCGCAGAACTCTGCTGGAACGGGGTACACCCGAACTCACCCAGCTGGCACCACGAGGAGGTAGTTCGGGCAGCCAGCCATTTGCCGTTCACTATCTCTTCGTGGCTTGTTTCAGTGGCTTCCCTTCTTGCTGTCATTCCCCCTGAGTTCGTAGGCGCTTGCGCGTTATCCCACCCCTTCACCAATCAATTCACACCTGTCTTTTCTAAGGCCATGTTGAACCTCGGTAACATGAGGTCTCACGCGTTCTGAATTATCTTTCTGGTCGGTGCACTTATGATCACTTTGCGCCAGTGACGCTTGTTTGGCTTTCGCCGCTCTAGTCCCACATCGACTGTGTTCACCCAGCTGACCAGTCGCTATCGCACCCTGTATTAAGAGCTTAGTTTCGTTGACACGCAACCTGCTCACTCGCTGTCACCCGAACCAGTCCGCTTCTTCCTTGCCTGTGGCCCCACTGCGCGTTGTTCATGCTCGGTCGAACCAGTTTATTATTGTTCATGTAGCCTATGCAATTGCATTCGACATGCATGAGTGACACTTAATTTAGCGTCATTTCGCTTCGTCGCATCTGTCAGTTACCGTCACATTCAGCACACGGTCGGAATATCAATTGTGATCGTGTTGTTGAAAAAGAACCTCCAACGCGAAATGAATTAATGTGGGTAATATAAATGTTACGTTGAGGGGCTTGGTGACTCCTCTGGATCACATCTTCTCTGCAGCTTCTCTCTGGATAGTATGCTAACCGAATATATCTATACGGACTCGTTCTATTGAAATTGAACCCACATCTTTCTTGGTATTATTCATCCTTTTGCATGTATGTTACTGTGTTATTGTTTTTTCCAATCGCTTTATTTTATTTTGTGTGTCGGTCAGTCTATTGTTCCATAGGGTGCTTTTTACCTGAATGCCCTACCTTCTCTACCTATTTTCTGTTTTTCAGCTACGCATTCATTCACAGTCTCCCTCCCATATCACCGGAGTTGAACTGTCAGCCTCCAGCGTTACCAAAGCGCACACGTTCCTCCCCTGAATTTTGCCTTGTTCTGGACTTGGATGAAACGCTAGTCCACTGTAGCCTAAATCCTCTGGCAGACGCCCAGTTCATTTTCCAAGTTGTCTTCCAAGGCGTAGTGTACATGGTACGTCACCAACCAATTTTTCTACGTCTTCTGTGGTCTCACTTTTCCTTTGGTTTTGAAAAGCTGACTTTCAGTTTGGTTGTTAATTTTGCACTCTGATTCGTCTTGACAACCGATTCTTAAGTAACGCTACACAGAGGTGGTCACGTGATGACCGCTTTTAGTGTTACTCATTGTATTTATCGCACTCGTCTCTTAGACCTCACAATCGCGTTGTTCGGTTTACTCAGCCCGAGGGAATACATCCTGTGAATTGAACCAACAATTACTAAGTAGTAGAGGGTTTTGATGTTGGTTTCTCCCATCCTTGCACTTTGCAACTGACGGTTTCGTACTTGTTTAGGCCTATCAGACAGAGATAACGTGAGTTTGGAGTGGAACTCGGTACCTAGTGCTTGGCGGCTATCGCCAGTATCACTATTGAGACAACGGTAGAACTTGATTATCGGATTTTGGATTACCCGCCGTGTGTATTAGATTGCGACATGTGCCCATTGAGATATGGTCCTACCAGGCTTGTCATTGGCTAGAAGTCAGACAAACCCAATCTCCTGGTCCTCCAGATTGTGGGTTTGGAATGGAATGGCGTCCATTTCTGTAAAACCAGATCGTTGTCAAATCCGCTGCCTTGCGGACAGATTTTTGTTCTGAAGATTGATGAGGACCCTAATCGTTCTCTTGTCTATATCTGGGCGCCCTGGCAGTATCTCAGCCTACGCTCAACCATGACTATTTCTTCAAACATCAACCGCACCCTACATTGATCGTCGCACAGCTTACCAAGGGTCGCCTGATCTGCTGCATATAGCCCGGGGGAATAGACGAAAACATGCTACTGTTAACGCTTCCTTTCTTTCCTTTCCACCTGTTTCTTTTATTTTCTTCTCAGTCCCCCTTAGCCTTCTTCCTAAAATTCCCAGTTTAATTGACACTACCCGAAATGCCACTGGAGTCATACCGTCTGTAGCTATCTTCCCGCATCACCTACTGGACACGAATCGCCAACAGCTCCTTATACTGCCCCACTATCCCTGGCGGTGTGCAACGTTCACACTCTAAGTCAACTAGGTCAACAGGTTGCACATAATTTGGACACACTGGGTATTGACGTTTGTCGTGTGTCTCAAATTAGTATCAATGATCCTCACGGAGTTTTGAATTAACTGCGCCCGGCTTGTTCTCCCGCTATTGGTTGCACGTATCCGGAGACGCTGATACGGCAGTCACTGGTCAAGCTGGAATGGGTATCATTCACATCTATAAGGCTGAGTCATCGTTGCTTGATTAGATTTTCGTGAGCTGCCTTTTGTGTACAGGCAGTTCGACGACTTCAAATAAGGTTGATTCACAAACTAGTACAAGACACTGTTTGCTTGTGATTTCCGCTTATGCTCTCACCGACTGCAGTTCGGATGCTGTCAAGGACACGTTCTATCACGAACTGAACGCGCTACTACTCAGTGCTACTAGTTCAGATAGTATAGAACTCGCAGGGAATATGAACGCACAACTAGGGCGTCTGAGCTTTTCAGAAGCTTTGCTAGGTGGTGAGTATGGGCGGACATTGGCGAGTGTCCGTCGCAACTGTGTCCTGAACACCGGTTCTTTCCTAGTAGCACTGTTTTAAACACATTGAGCGCCGAAGTGGTATCCTCCTATGGTTGGCCAGATAACTTTACCATAAGTTACAGGTGGCGTGCGTCCATCCTGAATTGCCTCTAGTTCTGGGATACTTGCCTCGACTCTGATCATGCTTTGACACCACGTTTTTCCATGAGCTTTACCAGTTGGCGTACCAAGCGTTTCTCTCAATTTACGACTGCGAAAGTTGTCTCAACCTTCGGTCAGGCAAACCTACCAAAATGCGCTGTATACCGAACTTTCGCTCTGTCGTCTTAATGACATTGGGCTTCAGTAGAATACGATCTCAGCAGTCATGCACGATGCGGGAGCCTCCAATTGCGGCGCAATCAGTCATCACCGCACCAATCACTGGTTTTCCGAGAAGTCATTGAATGTATTGGAATCCAGAAGAAAACTCATGACTGTCTCTGAGCACAATGTGACCAGATAGACTATTAGACACGAACTAAAGCGGAGCCTGCACGGTGACAAGGAAGCCTGGTGGACCAGTATGGCTCAAAAAATGAATCAAGCTGAAACAGTAAGTAACTATCGCAAGCTCTTCCAAATGATCCGCTCCACTGGATCCTGGAAACCTAGTGTCAGGTAGACAGTCAGAGACAGCGTGTGTGCACTGTTTCACAATAATGAGCGCCGTTTGGCTCGTTAGGTGGAGCACTTTCGAAATCAGTTCACTTGGCTCTCTGCTCCTGAATTTCTTTCTATTCAGGTATCGCATGCTAAGCCATGACCAGTTAGTTTAGAGGCTCCGTCGGAGTCTGAGCTCTGAAACGAGATCGCCATCTCTTACTCGTCTGTGTGCTGCAGATCCCGATTCTTTCATATCCGCGCTATCTAGGATAGCAGTGAGATCCTCTGTGCAAAAGAAGAAAGAGGTTACACAGCGGAAGGGCGTACGGAATTTCAACATCGAGGAAGCTCATACTGCAAATTGCAAAAGCGTGGTATAAGCATTGTAATGGCATCTATTGGTTTTCGCCCACATATTCGGAACGAACAGATTGATGGATTGTTTGCCGCCCAATTTGATTGTCTCCCGCACGCGTCTTGCTTCAACACCAACAGCATATCAGAACGTCGCCAACTGGCAATTAACCGGATGACTGCACAGCTGCCCTCAGTATGGTGAAATCAATCCACTTGGCTTTCCGCAAGTGCCATTTTTCGTAAAGCGAACTCTCCGTCATCTGTAATGAAGTCTACATCGCGATGGACAGCTACCCACTAAAACAAATCCGCTGCCTGCTCATCTGCTTCTTCTTTACCTCCGTGACCATTTCGTATCACGCCTTCAGAGAATCAAAAACGAAGATAGCTGCAATCAGAACCTATTTTGATCAGAAGGCTCCGTTGAGCGATTCCGATTTATTCTTTCTTGATTGGCTGTCTCTGGCAATTAAGCATATTCATCGATAGAGCCAGTTGCTCGCGCTGGCTTACAAGGCGATTCTCGTGCACGCGTGTAGGCGTTGTTGCTCGACTGGCGGCCAACAATCGATCACGAGCGGCCTCTTGCCTGTTCGTTCCGAATGTGTAAGCGAATACAACAGCTATCATTACACCGCCCATACCCAGCTAACTGGAGTGAATCCATTATAGTAGCAATATACAAGAAGGCAGTCACATCGACTGTGACAACCACTGAGGTATTTGGCTAACGCCGTTGGCGACAAGATTACCAGCTTTAATTATTGTTCGTCGCTTCACTGCGGAGCGAGAGTCCTGAATTAGTGCAAAGAAAGCAGATTTCCGCCCATGGCTTGGCTATACAGTCCACATATTCACTCTGCGGAAGGTGCTAGAGCAACGCCACACGTACCGCAGGCCGACAATTACTGTGTTCCTCCACTTCTAGAGTGCGTTCGCTTCACTCGATCGATGCATTCTGTTCGAAATACTTGCACGAAAAGGTGTTCCCATGAAATCTTTGAACACCACAGGCTGCGTTAGGGTCTACGGCGACTTGTCCGATGTCTTTCCGACATGTTCGTTCGTCAGGGTTGTCCAACTTCCTCATTCTTGTTATACTTTGTCGTGGACTCTATCATGAAGTGTTGCGCTGCGGAGCCTCACGGTTCAAGTGTTGACGTACTGCCTGGTGATAAGTTGGTTGATCTTCGTTATGCGGATGATGTTGCTCTGCCGTTTGAAGATGTTGGGGCGGTCCAGTCAACACTGAATAGCTTCTCTAGAGTGGTTCCATCATTTTAAATGGGCTTTGTACATTCAAATTGCAGTGTTGTTGCGGTACTACCAGTCGCTTGATGACACCTTGACTTCTGGTAGTGAGGAACTCGAGGTAGTTAATCAATTAATTTACCTTGGTATCTGCATCAGCAACGATAGGCGCATAAGCACTGAAGTCAGTGCACGTTTTGCAAAAATCAGAGTTACTTTTGCATCTGCGACATCTTTGGCGACAGAAAGGAGTTTTCATCGGTCTGAAGGACTGTTTTCAAGGTCACCGTTCTACACTATGGAAGTGAGACTCGGCCTCTTAGATCTGGCAATCCGAGGCGCCTTCAGGTCTTTAATCATCGTTGCTGGTGGAGCATTTAAGGTTTCGGATGGCTCCAGTGAGTGTTAGGTTAGTTTCTTAGAACGCCAGATAGCACTGAGTAAGTTACGTTGGCTTGGGCACGTATCACGTATGTCAGATCGCTGCTTGCCAAGGAAGGCTTGTTTTGTTTTCCGGATGTATGGTGCGCGAAAGTTAACTTGTTAGCGGGAAATGAAGTCACTGACCGCCCAACTGGGTGCCGTTGGTCAATCTCGCCTTCTACTTTGTAGTCCACATGACTCGCTTTGTGCTTTCTTTGCCTCATTACAGGACATGGCGCGTGTGCCATCGTCTCCTAATCGGACTATCCGTTTAAAATGCTTTTGATACTGTGTTATCTGCGGGGTAATGGCCGATTATGATGCGGGGCGGTGAAAGTCACAGGGAAGCTGTCTCGCCGATGCCGCCTTATTTTTACACGATAGCCAGCTGTTTGTGACATTATGTTGTTGCTAAGGTGTAGCCGCCTTGACACTGAATGTTTACATTACATTACACATTAGCTGAACGTGAGGAACACACTTAAGTTAACTGTGCTGCAATACAAATTATGCAATATATGAAGAACGTGATGCTAAACATTACAGAATCCCAAAAACTACAAGTGATATAATGCTGACTGTCATATTATACATTGTGGAATCGTTGTTGGAGGGAAAGATGGGCGATACGAGGGTGGAGAAAGAAACTCATAAAACCAACCTTACTGAGGTCGGCTCCCAGACATGTGAACTAATGTATCGAACCAAACGTGTTCATCGTCCTTCGGACTCCAGCCTTGCAGTCGTGAGACACCAACCAACGCCAGCTTTGAAGTGAGGCTTTTCATTCCTCTTGACCAAGTCATCGCTTAGTTTCCCTTCCTCTTCCCTCCAGACCCAGATTTTGCAAACAGCGCACGCCGCTGCAGTTGATGTGCTGGCGTGCGCAACACCTGGCATAGCGGTCGGAACCTGATGCGTGAGACGATATTGCTCGGCGGTTCACTCGCTCTTCGTGCATCAATTACGTGACACCGAACCCGCTGGCTGCTCAAGCGGTGTTCCGACCAAACACTGGTTAAACTGCGAAGACAGCAATAATCGAACCTAACAAGCCTCTTTCGGTCTGTCCATCTGATAGACCACTTTCCGAAACTTCAAGGGGGTTGAACGTACGGCCGCGTGGGTGTTGTCGCACCAACGCCACTGGTGGCGGCGATAGGCATATGCACCTCGAGTTTTTGCTGTACGGTTGGCTACCGTCTTCCATTCTACAGGCGCTGATATACTTGCCAAGGTACTTATGTTTCTGGACGACTTTTAGCTGATCCCCGCCAAAGTTCAGCGCAAGAGTAAGTGCCTACCAATTTTGGGGATGGATTTGTATTTTTCGAAGAAGCAAAGCATAGCCCAAAGTGACTAATGATCAGTGCTAATCTGTTCATTGCTGCTTGGAACGTTTGGGAGCTGTCACAGACTAGAGCACTCTCGTCGGTATACACGAACTCAAGAGGCCAATCAGTTGGACGCACCTCCACACTTTGTAGCTACAACTTCTGCGGTCGACCATCTCAGGGGAAGGAAGTGATGGCACTCCGCAACTCCACTTGACTTCAGTCATGTGATCAGAAGACTGCCATCATCATCATAAGTTAAATTTTCAGATCAATTGATTATTTAAATCAATGAATTCCCTTTATCATTCTAAATAAGACAATGAGGAGACTGGCATTGCGTGATGGAACCATTTCGTGTTATCTGCTCACTCGCAAACTAACAACATAAATATGAATCACGTGACAGAAAAATCGAAGGTTTGAAACTGGTCATAAAGGAAAGTTACATAGATGCAAGAATAACAGATCAACGAGCTTGATCTTAGTGTCATGAGCCCTAAGGAAGCTTTAGGGAAACTGTTAATTGTTTCTGTACACAAAGGATAGGGCGATGCCGGTTAAGTGCCACAGCTTCAATAGATAACTAAATGTTGACTCAGGGTCAACCTGATGGTCTGTTTCGATTAGATGTCTGGCGATAGATGATGTCGGCAGCTTAGATAACTTTTCTTATTCGGCTGCTTATTGTGTCGATAATTTAGCAATCCGTTTTGGGATATGCTCTCCAATGCTCTTACTCAAGCAACGATCTGTTCTGTCAATGTAACCACTTCCGCAGTTACAAACGAATTGGTAAATGCAATGGGTTGTGGTGGAAATCGGTTAAGTAGGCTTCACTGAAGGCGTAGGCAACTTCCTGGTCTTCCAAATGGGGCGAAATTTCGCGTCATTGAATGTCCGGCGAATCGCTTTATGCAAATGTCTTTCAAGGTGGGTGGCCACGATATCACCTTTGAAAGGTAAATGAAGGTAGACAGACAGTTTGGGCACAGTGAGTACCCTCGGCTTATTTTCTTTCAGTTGACTGTGGAAACGAATAAACGCCTCTGGATATCCATTGGCCCGTAGCGTCTATGTGATAAACAGCACTTCCGATTCCAAACAGTCCTCAGTGCATTTTCTGCGGACTCGATTAAACAACGTCTTGACTAAGCACCGTTTGTATTGGATAGGGGCGAAGCTGTTGTAGTGTTCATACAATCCTGTCCATGTAGCTTTCCTGTGAACAAAACGCTTTTTGGAGCCACCTTCTCGTCTGACCAACAAAACATCCAAAAACGGTAGGCAATTGTTATTCTCCAGTTCACAAGTAAAACGGGCGTTTCGATTTGAGTTATCGAGCACATTGAGAAGAAATAAAACAGCATCACCACTTGGGGCGATCATTAATGTGTCATCTACAGATCGCCTGGTAGATGTGCGGCTCACATCTCATTTCAACCATCGTCATGATGATCACTTAATACCGGGTCAAGCGGACTTCCCATGGCTACACTATCAACCTGTCGATGCGGCTTGTCTTCAAATAAAAAATGCACATTTTCCGTGCATGGTTAAAGCAAATCCCTCTGATTTTCTGCTGGAGTCGATCAATCAATCAATCAACAACAGCAAGACATCAGCCATTTGAACTGATGCTTCGCTGCCATATAACCATGTGGCCCTATGAAATGAAGAATTATAAGAGGTAGAAAAGGATGATTTATCTGAAAGCCTTATGCCCTAAGCAAACATTCCGGGTCAAGGCGCCTATGCCCTGTGTAGACAACATACCGTCACAAGCAGCTGGCTATCGTACAAAGATAAGGCGGCATCGGAGAGACAGCTTTGTTGCGGCTTTCACTGCCTCGCGTCATAATCAGCAGACACGCCACTGGTGTCGGTTGTGGGCCATGTCCTGTAAAGTCTCGAGCCAAGCACAAGGCGAGTCACGTGGAACCCAGCCCTGAATGCGAGACGGACCAACGGCAACCAGTTTGGTCCTCAGTGACTTCATTTCCCGCTGTCAAGTAAACTTCTGTCCACCTCGAGCCTTGCGCCACCCTACATCTGGCAGATTAAACAAGGTCCTCCTAGGTGAGCGACGACCAGGCATACGTAGCACGTGCCCGAGACAACGCGGCTTATTCAGTGTTATCTGTTGTTCTAGGGAAATGGCTTGATTATCACTACCTAGTACTCGCCCACGCACATCATCGTTGCGGACACGCTGGTGCCATCCGACACTAACAATAACACTGATAACCATCATCAAAGACTTGAAGGCGCCTCAGATCTTCAGACCGAAGGGGCCAACTCTCACTACCATAGAAAAGGACGGCCCTCACTATGGCCTTGTATACATGGCCTTTCAGACGGAGTGAAATTCCGTTCTGTCGCCAAAGGTGCCGCAGGCTCAAGGAGGTAGCTCTGGCCTTTGCAGTGCGTGAGCTGACGTCAGTTTCTATGCGCCTATCGTTGTTGATGCAGCTGCCAAGATGAGTGAATTGAGCAACCACCTCGAGTTCCTCGTTAGCAAGGGTCAAGGGTTCATAAAGTGGCTGGTGGCCCTGCAGCAACACTTTGCACTTTGAAGGTGCGAAGTGCATACCAAATAATGGGACCACTCTGGATAGGCTATTCAGGGTTGATTGTGCCCCCGCAACATTATCGAAATGCAAGATGATATCGTCCGCATAATCTAGATCAACTAACCGTTCACCATGCAGCACTTCAACACCTACATCGTGAGATTCCGTGATAGAATCCACGACGAAATTGAACAAAAACGGGGAAATCGGACAACCCTGACGAACGCCACTTGTAGTTGAAAAGCTATCCGATAGGACACCGTAGATCTTGACGCGGCCTGTAGTGTTCGAGTATAGAGCACGAAGGATCTTCACATATTTCGTGGGAACACCCTTTCGCGCAAGTAGTTCGAACAGCATTGATCGATCGACTGAATCGAACGCACTCTTGCAATCGACGAACACAGCTATTGTCGGTCTGCGGTATGCGTGGCGCTGCTCTAGCACCTGCCGCAAAGTGATTATATGGTATATACAGCCACGTCCTGGGCTGAAACCGGCCTGCTCTTCCCTAATCCGAGATTCCCGTTCCACCGTGAGGCGAAAACGATAATCGAGGCCAGTAATTTTGTCACAACCGGCGTTAGGTTATACCCATGTGGTTTGAACAGCCTGTGCGAATGCCCTTGTATATTGCCACTATAATCGATTCGCTCCAATTAGTCGGGACACTTCCTTCCAGATACGTTCGAATAGGGAGGTCAGTGGTTTGCAGAGGACCTCACCTCCATCCTTAAATAGTACAGGTTGGAGGGAATCCGGGCCAGCGGCACGAAAACGATTGAGGACTCTGGTCCTGTTTCGGACCTCGGCCTTCGTCGGAGGCTCTAAACTAACCGTCCATGGCTCGTACTACATCAGCTGAGTAGGAAGTGGTCCGGGAGCAGAGCGCCAGCTGAACTGATCTTGAAAGTGTTCTGCCCAACGAGCCATACGGCGCTCCTTATTGTGTATCAGTGTACCCGCGCTGTCTCTGATTGTCTCACTGACGCCTAGTTTTCTGGGACCCGTGGTGCGGATCAGCTGGAAGAGCTTGCGGTAATTGCCTACTGCTCCTGCCTCCTCCATTTCTTGAGCCCTACTGGTCCACCAGGCTTCCTTGTCAGCACGTAGCCTGCGCTTTAGTTCACGCCTAATAGCCTGTCTGGTCACATTGTCCTCAGAGCCATCCAGGTGTCTTCTAGGTTCCAACAGGTTCACCGACCTCTTGGATATCCAATGACTGGTGCGGTGATCATTGATAGTGCCACAAGCAGATGCTCCTGCGTCGTGCATGGCGGCCGAGATCCTATTCCACTGAAGCTCAGTGTCATTAGAACAAGATAGCGAAAGTTCGGTACGCAGTGCTTCTTGATAGGCTGAGACAATTTCTCAGTTGCCAATCGGAGCAGACGCTTGGTGCGCCTCCCGGTAAAGTTCATGGAGAAACGACAGCGTACCAAGGCATGATCAGATTCGACGCAGGTACTCCAGTACGAGCTGCAATCCAGCATGGAACCATGTCACCTGCAACTTATGGCTATGTGGTCAATTTGGGTCCATCGCTGGCCAGCTACAGGAGCACGCCAAGTGGCACTTCGGCGCCCACTGTGTCTAAAAGCAGTGCTACTAAGAAACAACTGGTGCTCCGCACACAGTTGCAGCAGACACTCGCCGTTGTCAGTCCGTCTTGAGTTAAGCCCACAATTACTACCCAGCTGAGCTTCTGAAGAGTTCAGACGCCCTACTTGTGCGTTCATTTCCCCTGCAAGTACTATATCATCTGAACTAGTAGCACTGCGTAGTAGCGCGTTCAGTTCCTGGTAGAAAGTGTCCTTGACAACATCTGGACTGCAGTCGGTGGGAGCATAGCGGAAATCACGAACAAACAGCGTTCTGTACTACTTCGTGAATCAACCTTAGCTGATGTCGTCAAACGGGCTGCACATAAACGGCTGTTCACCGGAATCCAATCAACCAACAATGACTCAGCCTTGGAGCTGAGAATGGTACCCTCCAGCTTGACCCGTGAGTGCTGCATCGGCGTCTCCGGATACGTGCAACCAATAACGAGAGGATAAGCCGGGTGTAGTTAATTCAACAACCCCATTACTGTCATTGAGCGTAGTTTCGGACACACTACACACCTTAATACCCAGTGTGTCCAAGGTGCGTGCGAGTACGGCCTGTTGAGCTGTTTGTCTCAGAGTGCGAACGTTGAATGTCGCCATGGGAACGGGATAGCGTGGCCTTATAAGGTACTTTTGCCGTTAGGCATCCGGTGCGTGTAGCGAGACGGTGGCTGCAGATGGTTCTATTCCAGTGGCACTTCAGTTGCTGTCAACTAAGCTGGGAATTATGGGAGGAACGTTAGTAACTTGGCTCGGAAGAGGAGTAGGAGAAATAGTTGAAAAAGAAAGAAGGGAGGCGCCAGCAGTAGCATGTTTTCGCTTATCCGCCCTGCTGTATGCAGCAGATAAGGTGACCCTTGATAATCTGTGCGACGGCCGATGCAGGATGAAGTTTTGTCTGAAGAAAATGTCATGGTAGTATGTGGGCTGAGATACTGCCAGGGCGCCCAGACCTAGACAGGAGGACGATTAGGGTCCTCATCCGAAGCCTTTGGCTCAAAAGCTTGTCCTCAAGACAGAGGGAATCGGTAACACTACTTTATTGCTCATGATAAAGTCACATAAGAAATCCGCCGTTTCACTTAATGGAATGTTAGTGAACAGAGACTGTACGTCCATTGAACACATTACCTTGTCAGCAATATTCATGTTTTGCACAGTCAATCAGGTCGAATGTGTCCTTCATCGTAAACTTTGTCATCATTCGTCTCACCGGTGTAAGCAGATCAACCAGCCAACGCGCCAACTATGGTGATTTACACTTGAGTAGTACAGGTCTTAAAGGTGTGTTGGCCTTGTGGATCTTCGGTAAGCCATGCATTTGGGGGGTGCTTGTCCCCATTGGCTTTAGAATGTTGTACGTCGCTTCTGTTATCATTCCATGTTGCAGCAACAAATTTAATTGATTAGTCACCCTCTTTTCGATTTGTGTTACAGCGGCTTCGCTTTGGTCTTTTTGAAATTTGGATTCATTTCCCATAATCTCATACATTTTGTTTTTTAGTCAAGTTTATCCATAATTACAACCCCTGTGCCTTAGTCAGGTTTTAGCACCAACACATCTCTTGCCTTCAGATCACGTAGGGCTTTGATGTGACTTCAGGTTTGGTGTATCGGGACCACCATGTAACCGTTAGCAATGTCAACGAACTTAACCTTTAGCCAGTTGTGCTGTTCCTTAGTCGTCGGGGTCAATTTAGATAGTTGGTCCAGTAGGTTTTCAAACTGAGTCTCAATGTGTATTTGATCGACCTTCTTTGGGGGAAGCTTAAAATTCATGCCCAATGACAAAGCTTCAATTTGTTTTCTGTTCAACAATACGGAAGACAGCTTGTATACATGTTTCTGTAGGTTGTCGGAAAATACGGGTTCTTCATTTATGTATTCAAGTGATATACGTAGGGCCTTGTCCACTTTCCTCCATTTGACCCGGTATTGGCTGACATCGTCATGACGATGGTTGAAATGAGATGTGAGCCGCACATCAACCAAATGTGTTTATACAGGCGAAATGTAGATGACACACTAGTGATCGCCCCAAGTGGGCACGCTGTTCTATCTCTTCTCAATGTGCCAGATAACGCACATCCAAACACCCGTTTCACCTGTAAACTGGCGGACAACAATTGCTTTCCTTTTTTGATGTGTTGTTGATCAGACGCAAAGACGGCTCCATAAAGCGTTCTGTTCACAGGAAAGCTACATGGACGAGATTGTATGAACACTTCAACAGCTTCGCCCCTATCCAATACCAGCGGTGCTTAGACAATACGCTGTTTATTCGAGCCCCCAGATTATGCACTGACGACAGTTTCGAATCGGAATTACTGTTCATCAAACAGACGCTATGGGCCAACGGCTATCCAAAGGCGTTTATTCAATTTCCCAGTCAACTAAATGAAAACCTACCGAGGGCACTTACTTTGCAAAAACTGCTTGCCTACCTTCATTCGCCTTTCAAATGTGATATCCTGGCCGCACAACTTGAAAAACGTTTGCATACAGCGATTCGCCGAACATTCAATGCCGCCAAATTCTGCCCCATTTAGGAGACCAGGGAGTTGCGGATGGCTCCAGTGAAGGTTAATTAATCGATCTCCGCCACAACCCATTGGATGAACCAATTCGTTTGTAACTGCGGTAGTAGTTACATTGGCAGAATAGATCGATCCTTGGGTAAGCGCATTGGAGAGCATATCCCAAAACGGATTGCTAAACTATCGACACAACAAGCAGTCGAACAAGAAAAGGTATCTAAGCTGCCGGCATCATCTATCGCCAGACATCTAATCGAAACAGGCCATCAGCTTGACCCTGGGTCAACATTTACAGTTATCTATCGAAATGAAAATCCCAAAGTTTTGAGGTTCGCCGAAGCTGTGGCACTTAACCGGCATCGCCCTATCCTTTGTGTACAGAAACAATTAACAGTCTCCCTAAAGCTTCCTTGGAGCTTATGACCCTAAGATCAAGTTCGTCGATCTGTTATTCTTGCGTCTACGTAATTTTCCTTTGTGACCAGTTTCAAACCTTCGATTTTTCTGTCACGTGATTCATATTTATGTTGTTAGTTTGCGAGTGAGCAGATAACACGAAATGGTTCCATCTCGCAATGCCAGTCTTCTCATTGTCTTATTTGGAACGTAATCTGTGTCGGTTACGCGATCGCTTGCGTTTAGCGTGATACCAAACTCTTCATCGCTTCTAACGCTCCCAACAGACGCCCTCGATCGCATAGTTGTACAGAAACGAGGACAAAGGGCATTCTTTTCACATATCACTGGTGGTAGGGAAGTGTGGCGAATGCTTGCCGTAGGCTGTCACCCTACCTGAAGTGTGGAGATAAAGTGCCCGATGTATAGTAACGTACTTTTCGGGAATTTCATTCATATGCATGCATCATCATAAACAGGTCCGGCTACTGAGTTGAATGCAGTCCGACTCTCCAAGAAGGCAACTATGGGGTGTTTGTGGTGTGGGTGACTATGTTCGAGGAGGTGACGAAGTGTACACCTTTGATCTACACATCTCCGAACGGGGCGAGAACCAGCCTGCTCCTCATAGCGTGATTCACGCGTTGGGGCTAGCGTGCGGAGCATAATGGATGCTAGTATCTTAGAAGCAACCGATGTCAGACTGATCCCCTATGATTGGTGCATGAAGTACGGGAAGCTTTGAATATTGGGATTATTACTGACTCTCCTCAAGTTGATTGTTCCCTTTCTCCTTGTCATATGTTTGGGATAGGGATGTTAACTGATTGACAACTGCCGTGTCACGTACTTGAACTATTCTGAGAGAAGTTCATCTGATTCGTCTGCCTTCAAGCGCTTCAGTTGTCGGATGTCGAGACAAACCTCCGCTTCAGTGGGAGTTCTAGTGACACTAACCATCACGTGCGACCGGTGTGCTAGGTGCAAGGTTGGACGGCTGGGAGCATCTGAACAGAGACTGAGAATTCCCAGCCCATCCATTCATAGGTCTCTATAAGTTAGTGTTTTGTGACCCATCCGGCTGGCTGATGACTTCGCTGATATCAGACCTTTCTTCGGTGTTCTGAATTAGTTCGAGTCAAGTCAAGTCAGGTATTTTCTTTATGCACGCTGGGCAGGTGAATATCCAGCTACAACACACGCGATCTCAACAATGTATCAAACGGTAAACCAGTTAGGAAACAGCACTATATAAATTGGTTTAATAAAGAATAAACAGGAACGCCACCATAACGCGAATCGACTGCTTAGTTCTAGAACGACAGTTAGTGTGTAGGGGAAATGCTATAGATAAGGTATAACCGACGAACGGTAGGCCTGTGTGTGCGCATATATTAGCTTATTTCTATGTCTAGTAGACGAAATTGACAAACTCGGCTAAAGTTCTATTAACGGAAGGAATGGTTTTCTTTGCCGGATGTAGGATGGTGAAAGTTGGCAGCGGGAACTGAAGTCACTGCCTGCAAAACTTGGTACCATCGATCCGTCTCGCCTGCTGTTTGTGACGGTATGTTGTTAACAAAGTCTGAGCGCACAAACCAGCGTGTGGTCTGAATCAAAACAAATTGTCAAATATGGTCCACATTTGTAACTGATCGCAATATAGTCTATTTGAGACCAAGGTTTTATTGGTAAAGGGAGACGCCGGGTGCCTTGTGAATTGCTTGAATTTTGTGCTTGCGAGAAGCAGGCGGTCATCTTCACACCAAGTGCGAATTCTGGTTCCATTGTCCAAGCGATTCTCAAGTTGTGCATGCACCTAGATGAATTTCTCCTGCTAACGGGCGACCAACTCATGCGTTGAACTTTCCTGCGAGGACAAGGACATTTGATTTGTCGGTTTTACATAACAGCTAATGGAGTTGGTGATTTACATCTACCATCGGTTGGCGCATAAGCGTGGACCACAAACAAGTTGCGTCGTGCGTGATGCCTGTTTACCCTGCTTGCGCATTGAAGCCGAACTATGCATAGTCGGCTGTTGACCGGAAACCAATCCAGTAATGTGGCTTTGTCGCTTAATGTCACGTTAACGTCAGCCAAAGCAGATGCTCCCGCACCACCAGACATACTCAGCTTGTATGTGGCTTCCCGGTTGATCGGAAATGTCAATTTTGACAGTGTTTGGGTTTTGCAACCGTGTTTCAACAGCAGCAGATATCAATGTCGAGGGAACTTTATGTACGTGCCATGCCAGCCTTTTGCCCGATCTGCATAAACGTCCGAACATTAGTTACCAGCCGAAGCGAAGAGCGGGCTCGAAGGATAGCCTCGAGCCAAACTCTCTGGGTAGTCTTGAAACTGGGGTATGGATTAAATCAAGAGTAACAGGGATTAATGACATAGTAGTGGTTATCATGTGATGGAGTTTGGTAGGAAGCAGCAGAGACTGGATCGAGAGAGAGCAGCGAAGTAGTAGTCTAACCCATGGTTTATGCAGAGGACGCGATGTTTTCCCATGCTGAAGTGGCGGGTCGACTTAGGGGTCTCCATCCTGAGCCTTTGGCTCAACAGCCTACTTGCAAGTCAGTGGGTCGAATTCAGGGAATCGCGCTCATTGGGTGCTGGTGACCGGTCTCTCGATTCACACGCCTCCCGTTTGGTGAGTTATCAAACAGGGGCCCAGTCTCCCCATAATAATAGCATCTAGCTGCTAGAATACAATGTTCCACCGGAGTGAGACAAGGAGCAGTGACTTTACCTGGTGGCGAGTCATATCCACCACGTCGCAGTGTTTTCAGACAGACATGTATCAGAAAAGTGCGTGTTGTCCGCTCTAAAACACTTCACTCGACGACACGTTTCGATCTCATTTGATCTTATCAGGTGGAGTTAGCTGGCCTCGATCCCGGGACCATTAAGGTCAATTGATGTCGACACGCATAGTGCATTGCAGTGTTTCCGTGCGGACGCACCCCATTTCCAATCGCTTCAGTTTGGTTCAAGGTCTGCATTGAGACTGCATCGTAATCTATTCACATGTGCACTTCAAAATGACCCTCCAATCAGACGTATGTGTCATTTTATGGTGAAAACGTCTGCCAGGCGAATACCCACATCGTCATGGAACACTATCGCGAAACCATTTGCTGGAACGGGATAAACCCGAGCACCCAGCTTGCACGACGAGGTTGTTCGATGAACCAGCTGTAGAAGTTATATGGAGGCAGTTGGCCAGCCAACATGAAAAAACATCTATTGGAATACATCTTTGCTTCGCATCACGACGCATGGCAGTGCTCTTCTAATGTGTATCATATGGCATTTACAACGTCTAGATACTAGTCCGATGCTCTTTGCTGAGGTCACATTTCTATAGTGTTGCCTGCTCGGTTACTGCCTATCACTTGCGACAAAAGCCTTGAACCCGACCCGTGCAGAGAATTAATGACTAGTACTCTGAAAACACTGGTTTTTCAACCCCCTACGCTCGCACTCGCAGTCACTGGTAATGAAGAAATGTCTTTTATTTTACTCCGCAGGTCTACGTGCGTATTCGTCCTCATTTGTACGAGTTTTTATCCCGTGTCTCGGAAACCTTCGAAGTGGTTCTATTCACTGCTAGCACACGGGTGTACGCTGATCGCCTGGTCAATTTAATTGACCCAAAAAAGAAGTGGATCAAGTAAGCTTGTCTTTCACAATTTTGGATCATTTACACGCGATTCTTCCTATTAATCGCCACCTTTCTTACTCAACCGTTTTGGGTGTCCTACATAAAAAATTTTGTTCGGGATGTACCACTGATTCTTCGGGTAATTATTCCGTGCAAGCCATACTTGTTTTGTCCTGGCCTTATTTCCCCACTCCATTCCTGTGCACATTTAGGCAAATACAGTTTTCGCATTTAGCTTTCACTGAGGGGTCTGTTGTGCTGCTAATCACAATTTTGTCTATCCGATTGGGGGTTGTGTGAACGTGTTTGGCTTGCTCCCTTATCCAATGTTCGGAGTATGTAGAGCTCTCCACTGTCCACCTAAAATTGCTCGACGTAGCAGTCTACCAAACCGCCCAATTCCTCTTTTATCGTTTCGCGCTATCAGCGTCATTTTACGCGTTAGCTTAAAGCGAGAACATTTCAACTACTCTATCGCAATACCGTGCAACCAAGAATGAGGCCATAGTTGGAAGTGGAGGAGGCTAAGCGGGAGAGGACAAGAAAACGCACAGTACGGATGCCACTCGGTCAAAAAGTGTTACCATTCAAACATGTTCATTGTCTTTGGGACCCCAACCCCAGGAATCGGGAGACACTAACCGGGACCAAGTTCGAAGTTAGAGCCTTCATTCCATTTGATCAAAGCATCGGTTTACCTCATCTTCCACCCACGCTGCATTCGCACCGGAGTCACTGTGTTGACATGCGTAGCACTTTGACTAGCTGTTGGAGCGGTGTAAGGCAAGTATGCCCGCTGTTAGCTTTCCTCTTCAACTTCGCTGTTGACGAAGTCATTTAATCGCGTTCACAGAACAGAGTTAGAAGGTGTGGAGCATCTCCCTGGAGAACGACTTTTTGACTTAGAGTATGCGGACGATATTGCCCTCATCTGTGACAGCTCCCAGACGTGTCAAGCTGCACTGAGCAGATTAATATTGACTGTCAGCCGCTTCGGGCTTCGCTTCGCACCCTCGCAGTGCAAAGCTTTCCTCCAAGATTGGCCCGCGCTGACCCTTGATGGGGATCAGCTAGAAGTCGTTCCAAAATTCAACTATCTGGTAAGTTGTATCAGGATTGAGGATGAGATAACGCATGGTATAACAAAAGCTCGGGGCACTTTTGCTAATCTTTGCCACTCATGGCGCCGGCGCGACATCACTGTCACCCTGAAGGGTAGAGTGTACAATACAGCAGTACGTTCGACCCTACTGTACAGTTGTGAAACCTGGCCCCTTAGATCAGCGGACATAAAGAGGCTAGTTAGGTTCGACCACCGGTGCTTTCGCAGTTTGGCTCACATCTGGTGGGAACACCGCGTGAGTAACGAGCGTGTTCGACGCCTTGTTTACGGCAAAAGAAAAGGTAATGAACCACTCAGCACCGTTATTTCCCACGCCAGGCTCCTATGCTTCGGCCACGTTTTACGCATTCCAGCCCACCGACTCCCGCGGCGTGCGTTGTTTACGCGCCGTGGGTGTGGATGGAAGAAGAGGGGGGTTGCCAAGCGATGACTTGGTGGAGAGGAATGAAGGCCCTCATTTCGAAGCTGGCCTTGATTGAAGAGTCTCGACTCCCTGGTGGGGGTCAGAAAGACGATGAACAGATTTGACTGGACACACTTGCTGATATGGCTAGGAGCCGACCTCAATGTCGTTCGTGCTGTGAGTTTCTTTGTCCCACCCCATCCCTCTTAACCGTCCCCTCCAACCACGATCTCACTTCTTAACCTAATATAATTTTGCATAATAACTTTTTTGCCGCATAGTGCCCGGCTGGTAGTTTTCCCGAACGATCCCATCCGTTACTAGTACGTCAGCTGGCATGCATCTGTTGCTTTTTTTCTTTTTTTAAATATTGCGGCACAGTAGTTGAGGTGTTTCTCACCTCTAGCTAACACGTCTGATGATGATGGTGACGACGATGATGATGATGATGATGATGATGATGATGATGATGATGATGATGATGATGATGATGATGATGATGATGATGATGATGATGATGATGATGATGATGATGATGATGATGATGATGATGATGATGATGATGATGATGATGATGATGATGATGATGATGATGATGATGATGATGATGATGATGATGATGATGATGATGATGATGATGATGATGATGATGATGATGATGATGATGATGATGATGATGATGATGATGATGATGATGATGATGATGATGATGATGATGATGATGATGATGATGATGATGATGATGATGATGATGATGATGATGATGATGATGATGATGATGATGATGATGATGATGATGATGATGATGATGATGATGATAGTGGTGGTGGTGGTGGTGATGAGGAGAAGGAGGTGGAGGATTATGAAGATAAGGATGAGGATGATGTCGGAGCCTGGCGTTTGAGCGTTCCGTTTGCTGCTTTGTGCCATATACGGGACGGCGTACCCGCTGATTGCGCACGTGCTAAACTGCGACGCTATCAATAATTGAAGACAATTATCCCACCGCCGAAATTGACTGCAGCTCTATGCTCACAGTGCACTGGAATTGTCCAGTTTCCCAGCGCGACGAGCACTCACCCACCCCTTGCTACGAGTTTTTCCACTTATTACTTCAGCACTAATCAAGAAGCTATTTTCACTCCTTTGCCGGATTAGCCTACGCATTGCCATTACCATATTACTCGTTACTTTCCTTTATGTGCTTTTCTCACTTTTCCTCACAGACACAGATTGTTTCGTGAACATTGTGCCTTTGTAAATGGGAATTACGTGAAGGATCTTCGAGTGTTGGGCCGTGATTTGCGAAAAACCGTGATCGTAGACAATTCACCTCAATCCTTCGGTTACCAGGTTAGATCATCTTGCTTTTTTTCTTCTGCCACAGATCTATATCACACTAAGTTATCATTGAAGCCTGTTAGTGCCTTATCAGTCATAACCGCATGCACTGCTTCTCACGCGGAAATTGTAAGCTGTTTGCTTCTCTTTCTGCCTCATTCCCCCTACTGACGGTGGGACAAAGAGGTCTATATCAGTTCACGGTCTGTGATAGCACAATGTTTCATGAAGGCTGTTTGAAATCGTTTAAGTGTCCAGATTGTGAAGTCAAAATAGCTACTGGACCCCTGGTTTTTTTACTCATCGTACGGTAGAACAAAACATTTCTTATTTGTGTGTGTCTGAAATGTCTAATGTCTAACAATGCAGCGCTGATGTGTTTGATGTTATTGAGGAATGCTGTAACCTCGTATCTGGTCCAGCTTCAAGTCTATTGCAGTACTTTGTTTTTGTATAGCTATAATGCGAAAATGCACTTCCACACATATAAGTCGTGGCAAATGGGGGAAACACGGGAACATTTGTCTTTGCTATGTCAGAGTACTCTACGTTCGTGTTACAGACAGAGACACTTGAAACTACCCCGCAACAATAGACTGATATTATGTCGAAGAGTTTCTCTTACTGAAGGTATTTGGAAGGATGAGTTCGTGCAGATAACTGGGTTCTTGACCCATAAAATTTTCCTCATTCGCTGTGGAAAGGCTACTGCAAGATCCTGCAAATGCTGCACAATTTCTTTAGACATCCTCTTGGATTTTTTAGCCCTTTCATCGCTTCTAAAATGTCTTTATTGCCGGAAAGCTCACAATATCTCCACTGCAAACAGAAATCGCCCAAAAGTCTCCTTTTCTTCCAAATCCTCGACGTTTATGATTTGCGCTGAACCTGCTCGTAGATTTACGTCATTTTTGCGAATCGGACAGCACAAGCCTTGTAAACTACGCATCTATCCTGAGGTCCTTTAGAGCGCGCGTCAGTCGAAAGAAACATCTCGTATGGACGCACTACGCCGGGTTTTCTGAACGCAATCTTTATTTCTGGTGTGCCAGAACTTCCCACGATAGTCCTGAGGTCGGTAATCACGATTGGGAACTGTGGCGGTACATTCGTGAAACACTCCTTGGACAATGTTGTGGTGCGACCCCTCAAATTATAGAGGAAGCGGATCAAGTATCCTAAAACTTCTGATTCAGACAGCGACAGAAGCGTTAGAACCTTGGCGAAGACATTGGGAAGGCCTTCCATCTGAACTTCGGTTAAAAGCTGCTGAAGCCTTGCAAAGACTAGACATGAGCCTACCTGAAAAAGCAAACCTACCAGCGATTACGCAGGGGCACCACTTTACCACTCGATCACACAATTCCGCATTATGTCCGGACGAAGAATGGTATGGACCTTGGCCAACTCAGTTTGCGAACGACGTGTCATCATCATTTCATCAACAATAACAAAAAATAACGGCCGACCTCACATCGGCATTCTACCACACTTGACTCCTTTGGCTCTCCGCGAGATCCTAGAGATCGAGAAACTATCCCTTCTATCAATGCTCAAGGCCTTTTCAATAAGCTGGCGGAACTGCAAAATCGCCAAATTTCGAAGCTATGCGATATTATCGGTATCACGGAGACATAGTTGCACAGTGGAATGATGGAGGCTGAAGTCTCGCTGCCGGGCATGTCAGTTATACGAAACTGCGGGCTTACGAAAGGAGGAGGGGTAATTCTGTGTTACTGAAGCGACCTATAGTGTGAAGCCGTATAGGATTCGGTTCGCCGATTCCCTTTGATGCTGCCTGCAATTACATGGCAAACACACCTACCTTATAGCTTGGGTGTACCTTCCCCCAAACTCTACACCGGAAATGGACTGCCTGCTTCCGACAGCTAGAAGATGCAGTCTAAACCGAAAGCACACTGTCCCTTATCATTTGTGATTTCAACGTACACTGTTTAGAAACCCATGATGCAATCGGAGAACCATTAAAAGCAGATCTACAAGTGCTTACAGCCAGTGTTCCACTTTACAATCACATCATTATGCCCACTCGTTTCAGAACAGGTAATAGACCATCATTGCTGATTCTTGTATTCACCAACGAGCGACATATGATTGATGTATTGATTCTAGCATGCCCTTTGGGTAGCAGTGGTCATGCGGTCATCAGTTTCGACTTCATCTGCTATGCGGAATATCGCCACCAGAACACTGAGATTGTGTGCACCATTACACGCTACGACCGCTTAGCCCAGCTGGTCAGTGCTCCAACCTGGTCATTTCTCACTGAAGATCACCCGAAAGTCGCTTGGCTCGAATTCGTCAACAAATTCAACCAACTGGTTACGGGTGCCTCAGAAATAAGGGTTTTCAATGGGCCTAAAACCGTTGTTTTTCGTGATCAGCAGAACTAGAAAGTGAATGACTGTACGCAACGCGGCCTGGTGAGAGTGCGGAACATCAACAACGCCAGATAATTGGAAAAACTACTTAGCCCATCGTAACCACTGCACTCAACTGCTCAGAGATGGCAAAGTCGCATATCCGTAAAAGGTGGCGAAAACTTTCATCACTAACTACAAACTTCTGTACAACTATGTCAATGGCCGTCGTAAGGTGAGACAGGGAATTCCTCCGCTCCGGACGACTGATGGTCCAACTAGAACAGCTATAGAAGCAGCAAACGCGTTGCGGACGCAATATGCTCCCACATTTCAGAGGGTCTTACCATCAGGCCATCTTCCAACTTTTGTTTTCCTGCCTCCAGGACTCACTCGCATCACTTTTACTGCCGAAGCTCTATTGCAAAGTTGACGTCTCTGCGCAAACACAGCTCCCCGGGAGTCGACACCATTCGCCCAGAGGCACTGGGAGCAGCAGCAAGACAACTGGCAAAACCTTTGGCCCAGTAATTCAGCGCTGCTTAGACCAGAACCAGATTCCTGCGATGTGGAAGCTTGGAATAATAACTCCGATTAACAAAACCGGAAGCAGTACTGAGCCCTCAAACTACCGCCCAGTGTCTCTTCTCCCTGTATTGTCCAAGTTCATGGAATCTATCGTTGCTTATGCGTTGGTGTGTTATCTAGAAAATTGTAACATTATTGCACCTGAGCAACACGACTTTCGTCGACAGCGATCGTGCACAACGAATTTATTAATCACACGGAGTAGTTGGACCGAGTCAGCTTACGCTGGGGAGGCCGTTGTATTTATTGAAGGCATTCGATCGTTTAGATCATACGATTTTTTCCAAACTCCAATATTATGGGATCGGTCACCCTCACTTGAGCTGGATCGTCAACTTTCTCCTGTAACGACAATTAGTGCTTAGAGTCCGGAGTTCCTTATCTGAACCCATACCAGTCGAGTCTGGTATGCTCCGGGGCTCAGTTCTAGGTCCACGATTGCTTTTGATATTCACCAATGACCTTGCAGAGAAATCGCTTCAAATTTCCTGCTGTTTGCTGACGATATCAAGATATGGTGCAGGATTCAGGCAGATGCCGATCAGAATTCACCTCATTGTGACCTAGTTAGGATACATTGGTGGTCAACCCGAAATCTACTACAGTTCAACGTGGACAACTGCAAAGTACTCTCCATACGACACCTGAGTATATCTATTCCTACCATCTGGGAACACAAGTACTGCAACGGTCATCCGTCGAACGCTATCTTCGCCTGCTTGTTCAGGATTACTTGGGTTGTTCCATGCGATCCGCAAAAGCCTCGAAAACTGGTAACCAGCACGTCGGCTTGCTACGACGGGCGCTCAGACAACTAGACATCAGTATTTTCAGACGAATGCTGAATGCATATGTTCGACCCCATGTCGAACACGCAATCCAAGCCTGGCTTCCATGGCTGAAGCACGACCTTACTACACTGGACCAACCTCAACGTCGCACTTCCAAATACGTTATTGGACTGCGTCACCTTCCATAGGAGCAGAGGCTGAAACCTTCGGGAGTATTCAGCGGGCGTTATCGCCGATTACGTGAAGACTTCGTTATGGCGTACTTGATTTTCCACAATGCAAATCATGTGTGCCGCTCTTTGCTGCAACTCAGCAGTAATATCAAAATTAGAGGCCACTACTTGAAATTAGCAGCACAGTACAGCGTCTGGCGTGCCGTAGAAACTCCTTTTCCATTCGTGTGTGTCAACAAGGGAACGACCTTCCCAAATCGGTTTTTTCCGCACCCACACTAGCCATATTGAAAAGTTGGTTGGATGACGCACTTCGCCACTTACGTTTTGTTGCTTGACGCTACTCTTCGTCCTACTCCCGGGAAATACCTTGGATTTATTTTTTCGCCTATTGAAGCTATGGAAACACTTGGAGTGTATGGCTACTGTACTACACACGATAAGTCCATTCTTTAGACGGCTGAATCGCTAACTGCATATTTTCTCATTCCCGTTTTTCGATAACCCACCATACTACCCAACGGGCTTGTAAAGCAGTGCTTCTTAACTCGATAAACTCATTGTTCGTTGCCGAAGCCGACATCACGAAAACTACCTAGACAGGTCCGTTTGGTTTATTGGAGTATCTGCGCATGCCACTTGGTCTTAGAAATGCTGCTGAAAGTTTTCACCCATAATTGATCAAACATTTACTGCATGTGCTCACCGCAACTATTTCTTGTTTACTTGCCCCTCATGTGAAGAGCACTTGCGCCACTTCCGAACAGAGCTTGATCGCTTATCACCGAGACAGGTAAGGATCAACGAAGAAAAATATGCATTAGGTGTTGAATGGATCAATTTCTAAGGCCAACGTCATACCGCTGCAGAATATAATCAAAGGTTTACTCAAATATCTAGAGCCTCAATCATACAAACAACTCAGACGCTTCGAAGGGTTCGCTAGCTTCCATGACCGCTTATGCATCCCCTCACGTACCTTCTACCAGGGAATCCTCATTGACCCATTGTGCTATACTGGGTGATGCCTTCGGGCACCTTGTGAACTACTCCTACCAAGTTGGTCAATGGTGAGAGGTCAGACAAACTCAGACTCCTGGTCCTCCAGGTTGGGGGTTTGAAATGGGATGGCGTCCATTTCTGTGAAACTAAATCATTGCCACCTCCCCGCTGCCTTGCGGACAGGCTTTTGAGCCAAATGCTTTGCATGAGGACCCTAATTGTCCTCCTGTATAAGTCTGGGTGCCCTGGCAGTACCTCAGAGGAAGGTGAGACTGACTTACAAATTGTAAATTTTCGGGTGATCAAGAAGGGTGTACGAACCCGTATCAACCGGTTGCTCAACCTCCAGGCACGTCCTGCAGTACTTCGCTGTCTCGGAGCGGCCGGACGTTTTAGGACTTGCAGAAACTTGGCTGAACTCCGACGTCATACCCCAAGAAGTCGTGTTGTCAGAATACTCTTATTTCCGATGCGACCGAAAATCCAAGGCTCACGGTGGTGTTCTGTTGTACATAAAATCGTCACTATCAGGCAAACTTACCAGCACCTATCGGAGCCAGGATAGTTTATGCGAACAATTGTGGTGCACAATCCGCCTCAGCCGCGCAGAACTAATAGTGGTTGTTATCTATCGGAGCCCATTAAACCGTTGTTGCGATTGGCTACCACATGTACAGAAGCACATGAGCCGCCCTCAGTTCTTACTGATGGGGGATCTAAATTTACCTAAGATATTTTGGCCAGACGTTCGACTTCTTCCCGGTCATGGCAACGTTGAGGCACAATTCGCTAAAATGACTATTGAAATCGGGGCAACGCAACATGTCGTTCAACCGACGCGCGTAACTCCGTACTCGGCATCTTGTCTGGACCTAATATTTACGAGCTGCGATCAGAAGCTGAACGAGATCAGAGTCATCAAACCTCTGGCGAACAGTGACCACTGCTCTATTGGGGCAAGCTTAGAACCGTCGTTACCAAATTAAAATCAACGGAAGCCGACATTCAACTATTGGAAGACTGACTTCAACGGGCTCGTCCAAGCTGCAAGTCAGACTGGACACTACCACAAGATGCGTCACTTGAGACTTGTTGGTCATTAATGAAGGGTAAGCTTAACTCGCTCTGTACTCGGTTCGTTCCCCTTAAGTATCCAAAAATCGGACCTGTCAAACCGCATTGGTTTGATAGGGAATATAGACAGTTAGCGCGACGGCGTCGCAAACTTTGGGATAGATTACCTCAATTCGGGTTGTGATGAAGATTACACGGTGTACAAGAAACAGCGTAACTTATGTAACGTCGCAAAGATCAAGAAACGCCTACAGTTCGAAGAGGAGCTAGCATCCTCGACCACAACGGCATCCAAAAGAATACTTGCCTACTTGAAACGTCAACCGAAATCTGGGGGCGACATACCGGTTTTAGAGAGCTTAGACGGAAAGACGCACATTTCGAGCGCGGAGCGCGCGGACGCCTTGGCTACGCACTTCCTCACTGTATTTTCTAGTAAACCGGCGGCGGTTTCAGTACCGGCACAGGTTGCGCCAGTCTTGCTCAACAGCCTACAATGTGATACAGTCGAAGTGTATCAGCTACTCGTCAACCTCGATGGTGCAAAGCCCCCCGGACCAGACGGACTTCACCCACTAATACTCAAGTCCCTATGGATTATCATCTCACCAACCGTGACAAACCTTCTCAATTAATCGCTCTCTAAAAGATCTGTCCCGAACGACTGGAAATGCTCGATAGTGAGACCGCTTCCCAAGGGTGGTGATCCGAGTAAACTAGAGAACTATAGACCGATCTGTTTGACTTCCGTATTATCTACAGTTCTCGAGAAGGTTGTGAAAAAGTGTCTGCTGTAGTTCTTCGAATCGATGGACGTATTGATGCCAGCGCAACACGGCTTTACGAAAGGGTGATACTGCATCACCAACTTGATGTACGCAAACCACCAGTGGGTACGAGCTCTCAACGAACGGAAGGATGTCGAAGTGATGTACATCGACTTTACTAAGGCGTACTTTAATCAGGCGTTTGACAGAGTGAACCACGAGGTACTCCTTGGTAAACTGAGGACATACGGAATCGGTGGCACGTTACTTCAGTGGTTACACGAGTTTATTGTGGGACGAAAGTTTAGAGTACAGGTCAATGACTACCTGACAGACTGGTTCCCATTGACTAGCGGTGTGCCTCAAAAAACTGTACTTGGGCCAGTATTATTTTTTATTCATATCAACGATCTTCCGCAGCAGCTCCAGTCGCCATGTGCTTTGTTTGCAGATGATTTGAAAATCTGGAGGATCATTGAGAACCAGGAGGACTGCGCTCGCCTCCAGCATGACTTAGAGCTACTGTCAACGTGGTCCACTGAACTGCAACTCCCTCTTAACGCAAGCAAGTCGGAGTTCATCAGTATCACCAGACTTCCAGCCACTCGTTCATACACCTTGGACGGCCAGTTGCTCCATCCCAACACATCTGTCAGAGACTTAGGGGTTCTCTCACGACAAGAAATGAGATCACTAGAAAATACAGAGAAATTGTACCGTGCGGGACTTCGTATGCTCTGGGCATTAAGACGCAGTTTCTCCACATGGTCCGAAGAAACCGTTCCTCGTCTATTCACCTCGCTCATTAGACCAATCCTTGAATACGGTGCCCCAGCTTACCATCCGATAACCCAATGGGAAACTGAAAAGCTGGAGAAAATACAGCATATCGCAACTAGAATGATACGGAGTCTACAAAAGCTTCCGTATGAAAAACGTTGTGAAAGGCTCGGACTCTACACACTATCCTATCGCCGAGTAAGAGTTGACCTTATTATGACCCATCGAGTACTACACTTAAATCACTTCCCCATACTGCGGCCAATATTTCACCTGCGGGAACCCTGTAACACCCGAGGACACCGTTACAAACTCAGGGTCCCCAACATGAGCAAAGTATCACATCAGCTTTGTATCGAACGAAGAATCGTAAACTTATGGAATACACTACCCGAAGGATTAATAGAGGCCGATTCTGTGAAGTGTTTTAAAACCCGTATCGACGATTGTTTCGGAAACCTGTGCTTTTGTGAAACGATGCACATACAATGCCAAAAGAAGGCATTGTATGCCCGGAAATAATGACAATAGTACAAATTCCCAACCGAACAAGGATAAACGGTTAATGGACAAGACACAACTGCTGATGATTCACAACTAAATGTTTTTGATTTTTCGTAATTCGATAGAGTTGTACAGAAACCTTTCTACTTGCTCTTAAATACAGTCTCAGTCTCAGCCCACATACAACCATGACTTTTTCTTCAGACATAAACTTTATCCTGCATCGGCCGTCGCGCAGATTATCAAGGGTCGCCTTATCTGCTGCAAACTGCAGGGCGGATAAGCGAAAACGTGCTACTGCTGGCGCCTGCCTTCTTTCTTTTCCATCTTTTTCTCTTACTCCCATCCCGACCCCATTACTAATCTTCTTACTATAATTCCCAGCTTAATTGACATCAACCGAAGTGCCACTGGAGTAGAACCATCTGCAGTCACCATCCCACCGCACCTATCGGCAAAAGTACCTTATAAGGCCACGCTATCCCGTTTCCATGGCGACATTCAACGTTCGCACTCTAAGACAAACAGCTCAACAGGCTGCACTCGCACGCACCTTGGACACATTGGGCATTGATGTGTGTTGTGTGTCCGAAACTAGGGTCAATGACAGTAATGGGGTTGTTGAATTAACTGCACTCGGCTTATCCTCTCGTTATTGGTTACACGCATCCGGAGACGCCGATGCAGCACTCATGGGTCAAGCTGGTGTAGGTATCATTCTAAGCTCCAAGGCTGTGCCATTGTTGGTTGATTGGATTCCGGTGAACAGCCGTTTATGTGCAACCCGTTTGACGACATCAGCTAAGGTTGATTTACGAAGTAGTACAAAACGCTGTTTGTTTGTGATTTCCGCTTATGCTCCCACCGACTGCAGTCCAGATGTTGTCAAGGACACATTCTACCATGAACTGAACGCGCTACTACGCAGTGCTACTAGTTCAGATATTATATTACTTGCAGGGGTATGAACGTACAAGTATGGCGTCTGAGTTCTTCAGAAGCGCATCTGGGTAGTAATTGTGAGCCTAACTCCGAACGGGCTGACAACGGTGAGCGTCTGCTGCAACTGTGTGCGAAGCACCAGTTGTTTCTTAGTAGCACTGCTTTTAGACACAGTGAGCGCCGAAGTGCCACTTGGCGTCCTCCTGTAGCTAGCCAGCGATGGACCCTAATTGACCATATAGCCATAAGTTACGAGTGGCGTGGTTCCATCCTGGATTGCCGCTCGTACTGGAGTACCTGCGTCGGCTCTGATCATGTTTTGGTACACTGTCGTTTCTTCATGAACTTTACCGGGATGCGCACCAAGCATCTGCTCCGGTTGGCAACGCAGAAATTGTCTCAGTCCTCAGTCAAGCAACAGTCAAGCGACTAAATCATCACTTGGCCTCCCCTCCTCCTCTTCCAACCGCACCCACAACGCGCAAACAATGAACGTTGCGGGAGTCGGTGTGCTGGCATGCGCAACACCTGTCCCAGCCATCGGAGCCTGGTGCGTGATATAATGGTGCTGAGCGGTTTACTCGCTCTTCCTGCACCAAATACGCGACGTCGAACACGCTCATTGCTCACGCGGTGTTCCCACCAGACATGAGCTAAGCTGCGAAGGCAGCGATGATCGAATGCGACGAGCCTCTTCATGTCTGTCGACCTGATGGGCCAGGTTTCACAGCCATATAGGAGAGTTGAACGGACGGCTGCGTTGTAAACTCTGCCCTTCAGGGTGAGAGTAATGTCGCGTCTGCGCCACAGGTGGCGGAGATTGGCAAAAGCACGTCGAGCTTTTGCTATACGGTTCGTAACCTCATCTTCAATCCCACGGGTGCTTATATAGCTGCCCAGGTGCTTGAATTCCTGAACGACTTCTAGCAGATCACCACCAAGCGTTAGCGCAGGGTTGGGTCCCTGCCAATCTTGGAGAAGTACTTTGCATTTTGATGGAGCAAAGCATAGCCCAAAACGATTGACAGCCAGTGCTAATCGGTCCAGTGCTGTTTGGCATGTTTGGGAGCTGTCACAGATTAGGGCAATATCGTCCGCATACTCCAAGTCAAGAAGTCGCTCACCAGGAAGTATCTTCACACTTTCTAAGTCGTTTCCAGCGAACGCTGTTTCCATGACTTCATCAATAGCGAAGTTGAAGAAGAAAGGTGACAGCGGGCATCCTTGTCTCACACCGCTGGTGATACTGAAGGGTGGCGAGAGTTTGCCACAAACCCTCACCCTGCCCGAACTATGTGCGTACAGCGCTTTGATAATGTTTACATATTTATCAGGCACACCTTTCCTCAGCAGACAGTCCCAAAGGGCACATCGATCGACTGAGTCGAAGGCACCTTTTATGTCAAGAAACACGACAACGGTGGGTCTCCAATAAACATGGCGGTGCTCCAACACTTGACGCAATGTGAAGATGTGGTCGATGCAGCCCCAACCTCGACGAAATCCGGCTTGCTCTTCACGAATCTGGCTTTCCCGAGTGCCAGTCAGACTGTGGAGAATGAGAGAGGCAAGCAATTTAAATCAGACTGATCCCTCTATGATTGCCGCATTCTAAACGGGAGCCTCCCTTGAAAATTGGGACAATGACGGAGCGGTTCCAGTCTGTCGGGACTGTCTCCTGCTCCCAAAGTTTTACTAGCAACTCGAGCAGGTCCACCGAATTTGAAGAGGGCTGGGGGAATCCTATCTGCTCCTGCGGCCTTATGCAATTTCAACAGCCTGATCTCACGTTCGAATTCTGCGCGTGAGGGCGGATCCAAGGAGAAGGGCGCTCAATGCCCGAAGAAGAAAGCGATAACTCAGGTTGGTTAAATTGCCTAGCAAAGTGTTCAGCCCAACGCTCCAAGCGTTTTGACAGGCTGTGGATCATCTGCCCACTCTCGTCGCGTATGGTCTCGCTAACACCAGGTCTCCTGCTGCCTGTTTCCCGTATCAGACGGTATAACTTACGATGATTACCAACGGCAACCGCTGTTTCCATCTCAGAGGCACGATGAGACCACCAGGTTTCGCGGTCCTTCTTTAGGCTAGCACGTAGTTTCGCCCTGAGATTTTTGCGAGCTTCATTGTATTCGCTTCCAGCCGGAATACGTCGGCGAGCATCCATAAGTTCCAGAGACTGTGTAGAGACCCAGTGTCCGGTTTGGCAATTTGTTTTGCCACATGAAGACATGCCCGCTAACAGTAACGTTTTACGAATATGCGACCAGTGATCTTCAACGGTGTTTAGTGGGCGCTTACTCAGCCCAGATGTCAGCTCACTTTGGTACACATTCAGAACATCTGGGCTCGCCAGCTGGCTAGTGTCAATCCGTTCACATCGACGTTGCGGACGTCCACCGAAACGCACTAGGAGGTCACACAGACAAGTGCGTGGTCAGAATCCACGCTCGTGCTCCAAATCGAGCGACAGTTTTGGACACAGCCTCTCCAGCGGTAACTGATCGCGCTATGATCGATTTGCGTCCATGACTGGCCCGAGGCTGGTGGTCGCCTAGTCACACTTCTGCGGGTGCTGTGTCGAAAGTTAGTGCTCGCGAGAAACAAGCGAACATCTTTACACAGCTGTAGCAATCGCTCACCATTATCATTACGGGAGCCTACACCATGTTGGCCGCCCAGATGAAGCTCATCAGAGGACAATTTTCCGACTTGGGCGTTTAGATCGCCAGGCAACACCACAGTATCCGTGCGTCTTCTGCAACGAAGGAGCTCGTGAAGTTGCTGATAGAAATCATCTTTTACCGTATCAGTGCTACAGTTTGTAGGGGCGTAGGCCGCAATGACAAACAGGCACCGTTTGTCCCCGCGCGACTTCCTAGCACGGAACGAACTAGCTAATCTAACGGCGCACATCCTACTATTTACTGGGATCCAATCAAGCAGGGCAGCTTCAGCCCGGGGACTCAAAACAATGCCGACGCCAGCTTGACCGGCATTTGAAGCTGCATCATCGCCAGACAGGCGCAATGAGAATGTGCCACCAGTGTCGCGTGTGGGGGATCTCAGGGTAAGCACGGAGCTCGAACCTTGCTGGCGGGTTTCTGATAAACAGCAAGTATCGATCGATAGGGTCTCTAGTGTGCGGGCAAGTGCTGCCTGTTGGCCAATCTGCAGCAAAGTGCACACGTTGAGGCATGCCAGTTTTAGCGAGACACGAGGACTCCAAAGGGAAACGGATGAACTGACGTTGTCCGCTTGGTTGAACATGGACTTGTCAACTGGATTGGAGCGAGGGCCTGCGATTGTGTGTGATTTGAAATTAGAAGACAAGCGACTATTGAAGTAAGCTGGGGGAGGGCCAAGAATTGGGGGATTGAAAATGGAGGGATATAAGTAAAATTGGAGCAGGACGATAAGGGTGAAGAAGCGCAAGAAGGGATATAAGTAGACGGGAAGGCCTAAGCAGTAGCATCCATACCCCTGTCCACCCTGCTCGATGCAGCAGATAGGGCGCCGTTTATTATCCTCTGCGACGGCCAGAGCATCAAGAAATTGTTGTAGGAACTGGATCGCTCAGCACCATCATTTCACGCATCAGGCTCCGATGGCTGGGTCACGTGTTGCGCATGCTAGCCCACCGACTTCCACGACGTGCGTTTTTTGCTCACCGGAGATGTGGATGGAAGAAGAGGGGTGGCCAAGCGATGACTTGGTCGAGAGGAATGAAGGCCCTCACGTCGGAGCTGGCCTCGGTTGGGGCGTCACGACTCCCTGGTTTGGGTCCAAAAGACGGAGAACACGTTTGGCTGGATGCACTTGCTGACATAACAAGGAGCCGACCTCAGTGGTGTTCCTGCTGTGAGTTTCTTTGTCCCTCCCCATCCCTTTTATCCTCCCCCTCCACCTACTGTCTCATTTCGTAGCGTAAAACGTAATTTTTCTTTTTACCTAGTAGCCGGCTGGTAGCCTACCGGAACGATGCCTATCTGTTGCTGGTAGCTCAGCTGGCATGCAACTTGTATCTATTTTTCTCTTCCTTTATGTATTGCGACACAGTAGCTGAGGTGTTTCCCACCTCTAGCTGACGTGTATAATGAGGATAATTGCACAACCGGTTGTCTGTATCTTCCAGTGTGCTATCATCTTGCATCTGTGCTTAACCACCGATGTGCTGAAGCGGATGATGTCTTTGCGCGAGTACAGCTCACCTGCTGCAGTCCACCTTAACCCTAAAGCTTTGAAAATGAGTACCATGAGTTTATCGGAACCGTCACGATATTCTTTCACATCGCTCCGCTCCCAGGCCAGTTTGTTCAGGTTCTCTGTATCATATATGGTAATTTTTGTCTTCAGTTGTTTAATTCGCTATTATTTGTGATTCTGAATTATCCAGTAATTTATTTTAAACCTTTTCGGCAGTAATTCTGTCGTTCTTGTCTGCCTTGATTCTCTTCCGTCCTGGTCGTATTGTGCTCATGTCTTCGTCAGGCCAGTTTATCTCGTTCTTTTCATTGTTAAAGTCCTTTTATGCTATATATATTGGTGTAATTCACTCACATCACTTATTTGGATTTAGTTCCTCATAGCTACCTGTACTAGTTTACTATAATCTCTATGACTCTACATTACGCTGATTTACTCGTATCGATCGGCGCCTATTTTTGAAATGGCAAAGCTCCAAATTCGTTGGACATCGCGCAAATGCGATTACATGCAGTTTATGCAGCTTAAAGTTTCATATTTCGTGCATTGGTCTGTCTGTGAACCAATTCCGCATAATTCAAGGGACTCAGTACGATTTTTGAAGACCATTTGGAAGCATTGCCAGTCTAAACTTGGGCAGAATGGAGCCGAAAAGCCTGACAAGCGGATCAGTGGAGCGAAGTGTGCTAAAACGCGCAGCTCGATTTGTCCTACACCACAATCAGAGAAGCAGCCAGCGCTTAGTACAACAGCGAATCTATCCCTGGTGCAAAGTACTAGCGTTCCGGCAGGCTCGCCTTCAAGGTCTACAATTTCTTCAGTTGACACTACAACTATAATTTGCAACAAACAAATTGATGATAACGAATGGAAAATGCAAATACCAAAGAAATCAAGAACAACGTCCAGCTACCTGAGGCGCCGCAGCCTCATGGTCTTTCACGCACCTAAATCATGTGATTCCAATCTTCAGGTGCGCTATGAACATGATGTCGAGTTTTTGCAAAGTCTGATTGATAGACTGCTCTACCTGGATGAGGGCAGGCTCAAAATGAAGCAGATCGCTCGTCTAGGAAAGAGAACCGAGGGCAAAAGTCGACCTATGAGGGTGACTTTTGTCGAAGAGGCAGGTCCTAAGTTAATATTGTCCTGCTTTAATAGGCTGAAAGGTCTAAAGATCCATGTGCGCGCTGACTTAGACCCAGCAGACAGAAAGAAATAAGTTTGCAATGATTGAACTAAAGCGACGCACGGACGATGGAGGAAGAAATCTCCGTATTGTAAATTTTCGGGTAGTTACCCGGATTCCTCCGCGAATCCGGATCAACAGGTTTCTGATGCTACAGGCGCGCCCAGCGGTTTCTACCGCGGCATACGCTTAGCCTTTACCAACCTCTGCAGCCTGATGAACAAGTGCGATGAGCTGTACTACTTTGTAATCTCTCAGCGACCAGACGTATTAGGCCTTGCTGAGACATGGTTAAACTGCAACGTAACCGCTCAAGAAGTGGAAATCAGCGGCTACTCATGCTTCCGCTGTGATAGACCATCAAATGCTCGCGGTGGCGTTCTGCTTTACATAAAGCCTTTTTGTGGGAGACTAGTGAGCACCTACCAAAGCACCAATGGTCTATGGGAGCAGTTATGGTGTTCGATCCACCTCAGACGCTGCGAGATGCTCGTAGGCGTGGTATATCGCAGTCCACTGAACCGCTGCTTGGACTGGTTGCCGCATGTCCGCAACCACATGAGCCGTCAGCTGTTCATGCTCATGGGCGATTACAACTTACCCCGAATACCGTGGCCTGAGGCTAAACTTCTCCCCGGACATCGTGAAGTCCAGAGGAAGTTTACGGAGTTGATATTTGAAACCGGGGCCACACAGCATATCAACCAACCGACACGCATAACTGCGCGCGCGTCTCCACCGTGCTTAGACCTGCTTTTGACCAGCTGTGAGCAACGTGTGTATGACATTCTAGTCTTAGAGCCTCTGGGAGCGAGTGACCACTCGATGATCATAGCCAGCTTGGAACTGCTGCTGCCGTATTCTCCCCCGCTGGAGCCAACTTTCAACTATTGGAAGGCGGTCTCTAATGGCCTCACTCGAGCATCGAGCCAAATGGACTGGTCTTTACCAGTGGATTCGTCTATTGAAACCTGTTGGACTGTCATTAAAGAGGGAGTGAAATCGTTGTGCGCCCGATTTGTACCCCACAAGTCTCGGAAACTTGGCCAGTCAAACCACATTGGTTCGAAAACGAGTACAGCAAACTGGCCCGACGACGACACAGACTATGGAACAAATTCGTGTTATCTGGCTCTGATGAGGACTACAAGGCGTACAAGGTACAGTGAAATCTCTGCAGCAATGCGAAAACAAAATAGCGCAGAAGCTTCGAAGAGCAGCTTGCAACCGCCGCAAAAACTGCTCCTAAGTGGATCTTCGCTTACGTGAAGCAGCGCCTGAGGCCTTCAGGCAATGTTCCGGTGTTGGAAGGCTCAGATGGACAGCACCTAACCTCGACCACAGATTCTGCGTCCGCAATGGCGACACAATTCGGCTCCGTATTTGCAAGCGACCAGATGTCTAACTAGTTCGACGAGTACCGCTCTCGCTGAACTAGACTGCAGCATTGAAAATGTACACAAGCTTCTAGCAAGTCTTGACGGGACAAAGCCTGCTGGGCCAGATGGAATCCACCCACTGATTCTCAAGTCCCTATCGGCCATCATCTCGCCTTCTGTAACTGAGCTGTTCAACAGGTCACTATCCACTGAATATTACCGGGCGACTGGAAATGCTCAGTCGTAAGACCAATACCAAAAGGTGGTACCCCTAGCAAAATGGATAACTACCGGCTGATCTGCCTGACCGCTGTTTTGGCAGAGGCTCGAGAAGATCGTGAAGAAGAGCCTTCTGCAGCTTTTCGAGTCGAAAAGCCTCTTGACGCCCGCACAGCATGGTTTAGTGGAAGGTCGCTCGTGCATCACCAACCTACGAATGGTTACAAGCGCTGAACCAAGGCAAATCGGTCGACGTCATTTAGCTTGATTTCAGTAAGGCTTTTGATAAGGTAAATCATGCAGTACTCCTCGACAGGCTGAGGGTGTGCGGTGTTGGTGGCTCGCTACATCAATGCATCAGAAATTTCCTTGTTCATCGAAAGTGGAGGGTCCAGGTATATATATTTAGCAACAGTCTACGAATAGACAAGAGCCATCAGAAACCATGGGACTCAAAAGTAGGTACAGAAATAGTAAAAGAAAGCACAACACAACACATAAAAGTCCATGGTTTCGTCAGAGGGCGGGATACTACCCGGTTCTCCAAGCCGAAGGGTCCAGGTGGACAACCATTTAACCGACTGGTATCCATCGAGCAGTGGCGTGCCCCAAGGCACTGTACTGGGGCCGATTTTGTTTCTCATCCATGTAAACGATGTGCTTCAGTTACTCCAATCACCTTGTGCGTTGTTCGCAGATGACTTGAAGGTGTGGAGGATAATCCGCACACCCAATGATTGTGACCTGCTTCAGCAGGACGTCGACCGCCTCTCCACGTGGTTTACAGAGGTCAACCTTCCGATCAACCCGGTCAAGTCGCTATTCATGAGGCTGGGTAAGTGTGAGCACAGTCAAACCTACACGGTGGCTGGTCAACCGTTGCATCCCGTGCCTTTGGTGCGCGACCTCGGTGTACCCCCACTCTACCACCTAAAGTCCATAGGCAACATGAATAGGCTTTACCAAAACAGCCTTCGTATGTTTTGGGTGCTCAGGCGCAGCTTCAGCATATGGTCCGAAGAGACTGCCAATCGCCTCTTCCTCTCAATAATACGACCAATGCTCGAGTATGGCTCTCCCGCGTATTGTCCTATCACTCGGAGCGAGGTAGAAATGATTGAGCGAGTACAGCATGTAACCACCAGGCTGATTCCCAACTTACGAGGTGTGCCGTACGAAGACCGGTGTAAGAAACTAGGGCTGTACACCCTTGTCGGACCGGATTTGAAGCGGGTCGCTCACCAACTCTGTTTCGAACGCAGAGTGGTACATGTATGGAACGAATTGCCGCAGCACGTAGTTGAGGCAAAGTCGGTGTCGGAATCTAAGAAGTTGCTGCACAAACACTTTGCCGACGCAAAATACATTGAGCGCAACACAACATAATGGGTCTTTGTCCCTGAGTGACATTATTTGCAGCTACACAGAGCAAACTCTACTTGCTGTTTCCAACCCGTAATCAGTAATCGTGGAAGCACCGGATCGTCCCTTCATTCCAAAAGGGTGATCGTCATTCAGAACCAGCGAATTATCGGTCGATAGCAATACTTCCGGTGATCTCCAGCGCCATGAAGTGCATTGTCACCTCAGAGTAGCACGGATTTCACCAGAGTTAGTTATGCACCAAGAATTTACTGATAGCCCGTGCTTGTTGAACAGCGTCTGTCGCTGCTGGTGTTGGAGTAGTTGCCGTCTATATGGATTTATCGGAGGTATTTGACCGTCTGGATGATCGTATTCTACTCCACAGCCTTCACAATTATGGAATGCAGTGCCCAAAGCTGGTGCGCGAGAGAAACAAACGATTGTCTTCACATTGTGTGACAATTCCCCATTATGTGAGCGACTCATCGTGCGCATGATGACCACCTAGGTGACTTTCACATGATGAAAGACCACCGACCCGTGCGTTGAGATCCCACGCAGGGTCAACAATATCGGCTATTAGTCGGAAGTCAGTCCAGCAGTGCAGCCTCTGCTTTGTTACTTAGTATTACACCAGTGCCAACCCAACCTGCTACGGCTGTTTCGTCACCAGATAGACTTATGTGAAATATGGTCGGTGGGAGATCTCAACCTAATCACAGTACTGGGATCTTGCAGTCGGGTCTCGGAAAGACAGCAAACGCCGATGGCAATGGATTCCAAGGTGCTTGCAAGTCCAGCCTGCTGCCCTTGTATCGAGACCGAAGGAAGGCCACTGGGCCAGCTCTGTGATCGTCGACGAAACCATCGGTAGTCGAATCATGGGAGCAGGAATCCGCTGGTAACGGATATTAGTGATTGCTAACAAATGAACAGCTGGCGTGTGATGATGTGTGCGTAGCAGAAGCAAAAGCACTTGAGATCGGTATAGCATATGAATGATCCATCATTTTGTCAGTGGGCTTGATACTACCGGGCTGCCCTATCCGAAGTAGGGATATGTCTTAGGATACATCACTCTGAGTCTTTGTCCAAATAGTCTACCCGCAGGGCAGACGGACAAGGGTTATCTATCCTGCTTTCAGACACCTAGCACACGTCGCCACCTGTGTTATCCAGTGTGTGTAAATGTGGCCTGTTCACATACCTGTCTTCAGATGGGCACGTTCCACTTCACCAAGTAACTCGGGCGGAGACTTTTGATGACTGAAAACAACTGTACGCCATGATTACACAGCTACGAACGGTAGAACTGCAGCTGATGTCACTTTCAGTGAGAATTCTAGAAAGAGACTTAGCGGTAGGTATCCGGAGAAGTGGGCGGAAATGGAGTGGACAGGAATCGGCACTGGCTTGTTTTCGCTTATGCACGTTATTGTATGCATAAAATAAAGGGACTTTCAAAATCGCGCCATGATCGGTGCAAAATAAACATGGTTTCTGTTAGCAAATCCACGGCTATGTGCACACTCCATCATTTGCGTTTTAGCATTTTGGGAATCTTAGGTTTCTTAAATGCTTATCTCATTCATCTTTCCACATGTTGTACCGCCCGTTGGTCTACACTGTTCTGCATGTTTCTCCACCCAATTTTGTTCAGCTGGATAATGGTGTCCCCATCGAAAGCTGGTTCGTGGATTCCAATGACCAAGAGCTGCTAAAGCTCCTCCCCTTCCTGGCTGAAATCTCGAAGGCGGTTAGTACCCTCCATCTAATCTACCTTTTGAACATTTTACTTTTTGATTTATGTGCACCATATGTGCACCATGTGCTTTATCGCGGCTCTCTTCTGAGTCACGCACACGGCTGTTTCGCGATTGGGCCAATGTTTGTCGATTGACTGCTAAGAGAATCAATCTACCTGGGCCCTGGCTTTGAGCAGTCACTTTTCTGAATACATTTTCCCACATATTTCATACCAGGGGTTCTCTTTCTGCCCTTTCGGATTACGCTATGCAACCTGCCGAAGGCCTAGTTGCATACAGGTATGATACTTTTGCTACTATGCAAATTGGCGTCGTTTTCTCTGACGCACCATTCTTCGATCCTAGAATATTAGTTACCAAAGTCAACCGAACAGACAGCAGGTGTCTTCTTCCACACCAAGCGTTGCACGACTTAAGCATGGAATTGTACAGATGGCAAACATGCTCCCATTTCTATCGATTTAAACGTCTATGCACTTTTTAAAGAACTACCCAGTCCGCCTACTGTCTTCTCCTTTCATTAGACCGTTTGAATAAATATTGCAAGTTGTGGTAACGGTTCTTTTCATCCATAATGGATGATATAATATGCACCGTGAAAGTAGGAGAAGGAGCTTTCATCGCCGCTAGAAGACGACATTGTTTCACTTGTAGTTAGTCGAGCTGCCGTTTTCACCAAAATATTTTGCACAAAGAACCCATCAGAAAACTGTTTTTCAACACCTCGCAAACATCCTTTAAATGTGATTGCCATTGCTTCCAAATTACTCCTAAATTACGGTGCTTCGGTGGCTCCACTGGCTCTACTAAAGAGTGCATTCATCATAAGATCACCTTTCGTCATCTCGGTTAGCGCTCCTCAGCCAAATGTCCTACCGTTTTCTACCCTGAATTGAAGCCGTTTTTGTTTACTCTGATCGAATTTGTTTGTAGTGCCTATCAATAATGGGCATACAGTGGAGTCATTCGACTTTTCTCTTTCGTCCATAGTATAGTCCACAATTGTAATCCTCAGCTCTTTCCATCTTATATTAACATTGAAAATGGCTATTTTGGCTCCCCGCTACTGTTCAGAGCACGCATACGTTCTTCCTCACTTTTGTCCGAAACAACTATGCAAGAACATTTGTGTAGTTTGCTACAAAATCTTCACTTGTGCTGTAACGTGGAAATTCTTTTGCATTACTTTATAAAGATCATTTTCACCTCCGTTGGTAGTCGGACATCTGCAACTGAATTACTATGCTTGTCATCATCATCATCACTTCACTTTTGCTAAAGGTGATAAAAACCTAAGCTTTTGTTCAACAATACAAAGGATACGATTAATGAAAAGAGCGAGGTTCTAATCATTACAGAATCAAAAGCTAGTAATATATTACTTGGTATCATTGTGTGTGAGATTGTGGTTAGAAGTGGAAGATAAGTGGGAGGAGGTGGACAAAGAAACTCTAAACACAAGCATCATTGTGATCGGCTCTTCGGCGGGTACACAAACAAACGAGTTCATCGTCCTTCGAACCTCAGCCCGGCAGTCGAGGGCACTAACTTTCTTGTCTAAGTCGTCGCTTGGCATTCCCTCCTCCTCTTCCATCCGCACCCGGCCTCGCAAACAACGCACATTGTGGGAGTCAATTTGATGGCATGCGCAACACCTGACCCAGCCATCGGATTCTGGTGCGTGATCTAACGATGCTGCGCGGCTCACTCGCTCATCCTCCACTAAATCCGAGCCCATCTCAGTTAACTGGATTGAATCGATTATAGTGGCAATATACGAAGCAAGCAGTCTCATCCACTGTGTTAACCTCTGGGATATTAGCCTAACGCTAGTGGTAGCAAATTTCTTAGCTTCAGTTCCCCTTCGTCACCTCACTGTGGAACGGGGATCCCGGATTAAGGAAGAGTAGACAGGTTTCCGCCCAGGACGAGACTGTATAGACCACCTATCCACTTTGCGACAGGTGCTAGAGCAGCGCAACGCATACCGCAGACCGACAATAGCTGTTTTCCTCGACTTCGAGTGCGTTTGATTCAGTGGATTGATGCTTTCTGTTCGCAATACTTTCGCAGTACGGTGTTCCCACGAAATGTGTGAACCTTTTATGTACTGTATATACGAACACGACTACCCGCGTCAGAGTGTATAGTGAATGGTCGATTGTCTTTCCGACAACAAGTGGCGTTCTTCAGGGTTATCCATTTTCCCTTTTTTTGCTCAACTGCACCATACAGTGTTCCTTTGCGGAGCCTCAAGATGCAGGCATTGAGATGCCTGGTTTATCTTGATTATGCGGACGATATTGTCCTCCTGTCTGACGATGTTGGGGCAGCCCGGTGAAAACTGAATACCCACTAGAGTGATCCCATCATTTGGCATGCGCTTCGCACATTCGAAGTGCATAGTGGTGTTACAGGGTGATCAGCCACTTGCTGACCCCTTGACTCCTGATAGCGAGGAGCTCGAACTAGTTGCTCAGTTTACTTACCTTGGCAGGTGCATCAGCAACACTGGGCGCGTAACCACCAAACTCAGTGCACGTATTGTAATAACCTGAGTCCTCGACATCTTTGACGACAGAAAGGAGTTTCTATCGATCTGAATGTCCGTGTATACAAGGCCACAGTGAGGGCCGTCCTACGCTGTCTGTGTGATACTTGGCCGCTTCCGTCTGAGGATCTGAAGCGTCCCCAGGTCATTGATCATAGTACATACAAAGCATTGCTGGAGTCGGGTAGCACCAGCATGTTCACAACCATGGTGTGCGTAGGCGAGTACTAGGTAATGATAACCCGGCTAGTTCCATGGAACAACCGCTAGAACGTGTTACATATGCCGGTCACTGTCTGCCGAGGAGAACCTTGTTTTGTTTACCAGCGGTATGGTGGCGAAGGACCGATGTGGACCGAAGTTAACTTGGCAGCGGGAAATGAAGTCACTGATCACCAAACTGAGTGCCATCTCGCCTTCCAGGCTAGAATCCACGTGACTCACTTCGTGCTTGGTTCGAGACGTTACAGGACATGGTTGGCGTTCCACACCAGTGGCGCGTTTGATGTCTCCTAGTTGGACTGCCTGTTTAAAGTATGTTTGGTGCTGAGTTATGTGCGGGGTGATGTCTAATTATGACGCATGGCAGTGAGCCGCAAGGAAGGTCTTTTGCCGATGCCGCCTTTGCGCGATAGCCGGTTGTTTGTGACGGTATGTTGTTGACATAGTGTGGGCGCTTTGACCTTGAATGTTTGCTTACGGTGGTGGGACTTTTAAATCGACCGTCGTCTTTTTCGCCAAACATCGTTTTTACCTTATCTACTGTAGACATATAAGTTATGTCAGGATAAGCTGACAGACATTTTGTTCAAAGAATTTCGAAGATCACTGAGACTAATCTACCTTTTGAATGCAAACGATGAGCTATTGCGCACGAGCCCCGATCTATTGCATTTGGACGCAAACTTTCACCTCTCTTAAAGCTAGTTATAAAGAAACGTTCTAAACAATCTTTGTCCTTATGATTGGGGTCAAATCCCAAAGAATCAGTTCAGCGTTATGCGATCGTTGCCCGATCGTTTGATGACAGTGCACCCATCTCATTTTCTCTACCCATTTGTAAGCTTTTACATCTTCGATGGTTTCAATTTAGTACATCTGCAATTAATAGCGTAGCACGTTAAAATGCACTCGTTTGGGTGCACAGAGCTGATGTTGACTTGACTTAGCGCATTACGGTTTTACGCTTGATCCCTATGATCCGTCCCTTTGTGGGCTCGGTTTCTCGGTACCACGAGAAATATACCTTATTATTGTTATTATTATTATTATTCTCTCAGTTATTTTTCGTTTCGTAGGTCATTGTGGTTGTACTGTATTGACGCATCAATTTAAATAGCTGATGTAATGCTGTCGGTGATGCTGACGAGAAGTCGAACACGCTCTTTGATCACACGGTGTTCCCACCAGACATGGGCTAAGCTGCGAAGATAGCTAGCGATGATCGTACGTAACTAGCCTCCTTATATCTGTCGATCTGATGGGCCAGATTTCACAGCTGTACAGGAGGGTTGAACGCACGGCTGCTTTGTAAATTTTGCCTTTCAGAGCTAGTGACTTCGCTCGGACGTCACATATGTGAACCTTTGAGCACAGCCTCTCCTGCGGTAGCTCAGCGATATGGTCGATTTGCTCCCGTGGCTGGTGGGCGCCATGTCACTCTTCGGTATGTGCTGTGTCGGAACTCAGTGCTCGCGAGAAATAGACGAGTTTTTCATATAAGTATTCCAATCCCTCACCATTGTCACTGCGGGAGCTTACACCATGTTGGACGCCCAGATGCAGCTCATCAGTGGACAGTTTTACAACTTGGACGTTCAGAACACCATTGTGCACCACAGTATCCGTATCTTTTCCGTAACCAAAGCGCTGGTTCAGTTGGTGATAGAATTCCTCTTTCACTTAGTCAATGCTACAGTTTGTGGTCGCGTATGCCGCAATGACAAACAGACATCGTTTGTCTGCGCGCGACTTCGAAGCTTTGTATGAGCCAGCCATGCAGGCAGCTATTGAGTGGAACTCAAGCGATCATGGGCTTTAAAGCGATGCTTACAACGGTTTGTACGGCATGTGAAACTGCTTCATCTCAAGACAAGCGCAATGATAAAGGGCCACTAGTTTCGCATGTGGGAGATCGCAGGGTGAGCACAGAGCTCAAATCTTGCGAGTGGGTTTCCGATAAACGGCAGATCTCGATCGATAGGGTCTTGAGTGTTCGGGCAAGTGCTGCCTATCGGTCATTCTGTAACGAAGTGCACACGTTGCAGCATCCTAGTCGTCGTGAGTATTGTGGTCTCCAAATGAAAACTGGTGAACTTACCTTGTTTTGTTTGAATATTGACGACTGGAGTGAGCTAGAGTGACACGAATCGTTTGCGTGTGAGTTAACGATAGAAGCCAAGGGACTATGGAAGCAAGATGGGAGAGGGCGAGGAGTTGGAGGTTTGAAACAGGGGGATAAAATGAAGTCGAAAGGGGACGATAAAGATGAAGGTGCTTAAGAGAGGGAATAAGAAGACATCAAGGTTTCAGCAGTAACATCTTTACCCCTATCCACTCTACTCGAGGCAACAGCTAGATTGCCGTTGATTATTCTCTTCGACGGCCAGAGCATCACGAAATCGTTAGAAGTTCATTGTATTGTGTAGGGAGGTTGCCCAGATCTAGACAGGGGCACGGTTAGGGATTTAACTAAATCCTTTGATTCAAAAGCCTGGCTGCAAACCATCTTGGTTTTGGCATTGGGCTACAGAGTCCGTTTTGTTTAGTAAAGACCCACCTTCACTCCAACCCCCAACCTGGATGGTCAGGAGACTGAGTTTATCTGGCCTCTAACTACTGACCAATCTGGTATGTGGGACACTAACAGTGTAAAAAGCACCATTGGAAATCGACGTTACCATTCTGGACCAGCAAATCAATGACTCACGTTTGCACGTTGACTCTCCGTGATTATGGTTTGCGCTGTCATTGTTTCTTGTTACTCATGTTCATAGGGCCCCTAAACCGCTCATCCGAAATTGGCAATCTAGTGCACCAACGCTTCGCTCTGCGAAACGGTACTTCAATTTGCGGGAGTCATTCAACATCCGGTGTTCCTCTGGTGAGCAGCTGCGCGAAAACCACTCGCTCTAGGTCTGTCGCATTTGCTCTTATCTATTTAACGCTTAATCAGTGTACCTTGTCTAGCCTTCTCATCTTCCTTCCGATTATCCTAGAATTGGGCTTCCTTTGTTTATTGATAGACATTGCGACCGCTCATTAGATCGTCATGTGTGACTTGACTCGTCATTCGGTTTTCTTTTTTTGTTCAACTACTTTCCTTTCTCTTTTGGTGATCCTTTGGGTTTTACTTACTGTTTTGGAACTACTTCAAGTCCCCACAGTTGCTTAAGTTCAGAAACGACATTTACCATGGGAGCTACGAAACCATTCGTGATCCATTGTTTGTCCATTGTTGGCACCCATCGTACATATCCAGCTTCAATTTTCAACATTTAGCGGTGAGCCGCACACACCGATCAATCAACTGGCCAATCCGTTTCACCAGTCTGCACGCAGGTAGATACAATAAACTGGTGACTGACATTAACCCATAAATACGCCGCCGACATTTCACTAGTCTGTGACAGCTCTCAGACGTGCCAAGAAGCACTGGACAGATTAGCGCTGATAGTTAATAGTTTCAGGCACCCTCGAATTCTGAACTTTTTCTCCGAGATTGGCAGGGACCCATCCCTGCGCTAACCCTTGGTGGTGCTCAGCTGAAATTCCTTCTGAAATGTAAGTGCTTGAGGCTATATTAGCACCGGAATAGAAAATATGGTCATGAACCGTATAACAAAAGCTCGAGGCGCTTTGGCTACTCTTCCTCACCTGGGGCATCCGCTTGACATCACTCGTCCTGAAGGGTAGAGTTACAATGTACGGTTGTGGAACCTGAGCAATCAACTCGACGTTTGCTCGTCGCTACCTCAGCTTTTCAGTTCGTGTCGTGTGGCAACATCGCGTGAGAAATTAACGTGTTCGGCTTCTCGTATTTGCTACAGGGAGTACGAGTGAACCACCCAGCATCGTTAGATCACGCACCAGGCTCCGATGGCTGGGCCACGTCTTGCGCATGCCAGCACGCTGACTCCCGCGACGTACGTTGTTTGCCAGACCGGAGTATGGATGGAAGAAGAGAAAAGGTGTCAAATGATGACTTCGTCAAATGAAATGAACTCCCTCACTTCGAAGTTGGCGTCAATTGGTGTCCATCGACCGCCGAGCTGTGGTTCATAGGACAATGTACACGTTTGGTTAGATACACTTGTCGATATGGCGAAGAGCCGACTTCAATGGCTTTCTGCGTTTCTTTGTCCCTCCCCATCACGCTTATCCCCCCTTCTTCCACGATCTTGATCTTGAAACATTATGTGTTACTAAGCAGTATATTACTCGTGGGTTTTTATTTTATGTAGTTTGTATTTCGTTTTTCACATATATTTCTGTATTACGGCACAGTAGTTAAAGCATGTTTCTCACCTTCAGCTATTTAATGATGATGATGCTTCTCGGTATACGTCGAACGCCTCCCTATACAACCTACTTTTCTTGGTTGCACATATGCTATATTGTGCTGTGGGATATGGTCCCCACCATTTAGGCTTCATCATTGCCTCAAGCTACATCAAGAAATCTGGTGGCGTCCTTCATCCAGATCCTTTGCTTTTACCACTTTCAAAAGCAGTGATGTAATATTTCCTTTCAGGCGATAAGTTATGATTTCTTCTAGATCCCCTTGCTATGATTGTGTGCGACATTCCCCTCGCAAATCATCCGCCGTGCCACCCACCGATAAGGAAGCTAGCTGTGCTATCAATACCGATTTGCACAAACCATACGTCACTTTCGCTGAAGTTCACTGTTTTCTTTCTTTTGAGATCGCGGGTTGTCGTAGTGAGTCGGTGTTCGTCTCAGTACAGCAAGTTAGAAAGCATTGGGCAACTATGTCTTATATGGCATGTCATTCCGAAATCGATCAAGTACTCTTGCGCGTGGGGCACTATCTTCAAACCCCGCACTTTTCGTTCCGACTAGGAAGCGGTATCCAACCGAAGGGGTTTCGTAAAGACTGCGACGATTGCAACAGATGAGATACACGTCAAATGGATGGCATTGATAGCAACCCTAAGCTAATTCCAACCCACCATACTACATTAACAGCACCGTACACAACTTGTTTGTCGCAGCTTTCACCGTCCGGCAAACCGTTAAAAACTAACTGTTGATGCCTTTAATGGAGGCGTAAGCGGAGCACGTAGGCTTTCCGCTACATGCGAATCTCAGTAGCACGGGCGTGCTACGACCTTTGACCTTTCCGCTGAATTTGGGAATCGAGTGAGAATTGATCGGCCAGTAAATACCAGCCCGTGTCAAAGGAATCGAACTATTCCGTCAATATGATAAACCCCTGGAGCGGAATACATTCACACTGGCCGAAAACCAGACGCAGATGAGTGCATGACCTTGACCTCTCAAATTAACGTTTCGTTTACAAATAAAGCGTTAACCTATCTTGTAGATATACTCTCTGTCTACCGAATTCTAGCCTTCTGTGTTCCTTCGGTTGACTAGGTTCGTGACTGAGCAGTCAGGGCATCAAAGCAGCAGTACAACAGTGGCAGAGAGCAGAAAGGGAAAGAAGCAGCGTTACAACAACCTTCCGGTCAACAGTCACTAGAAGGAAGCACGGGGCGTTAACTTTCTTATGCACAAATGTTCTAGAATTGCACCAGACTGACGCTTCACTGCCACGCGATCACCATCAGTCGCGCGCGCTGCCTCGGTATACTGCGAGGTCGTTCGCACCTACGCAGGTTTGAACCGGTCGGCCATTGGCCGGCTTTTCTTAGAAACCGGAGACAGTGTCATCTCCAAATTGTTGACAAGCATTCCAGTTTCAACCAACTACAACGTGTGTGATCCCAGCCTGATAAATGCGTCTATCTTGGAAAACTGATTTGCTTTCCATAAGATGCTGCTTTCAGAAAGTGCGTTATAAGCAGCACTGTTTGGACCACAGATGGCTAGCAATTCATTGGGGAAGGCCAGCTCAGTGAATCTTCCTCTCGTACCTAATAGCACTCCAATAGGATATGTCAGAATGCGGGCGACCATCACGGCCTAAACAGCCACGGGTAGCTATGTGGCCCTACCGAATCTGAAGGACCGACGACTCCTCACTAAAACGGCTGGTGGATGACCCCTCTTTAGTCGGTACAACCTCCATTCTTGATTCAACATTCACCAACTCACTCATGGCTGCCCAGAAGTTGTCCTTGTGTCTTAACGCCCAAGGCCTTGTCGGTAAGGTGGCCGAACTCAGGCACCCTTGGGCTTCGGAGGCGCGCGTGGTATCATAATGGTCATCGACTCTGAGATCACGGTGCCTCTTTGGTCGCTCATCCGGAACGGAGGAACAGAAGAAGGGAGGAACGATCATTTATTGTTAAAAAACCTTTGGTGTGGTTACATAGACAATCCTCGAATGCGTGTCACTGATTCCTTTTGGTGCGGACTAGGGCTGAAGGACCTTGACTTAGGTCTAGTGTCCATCGTTTGTCGACCTCTCAACTCCGCTCCGGGAGTGGATCACGAACCAATGTCGGCTTTGCACGTTGCGATACATCGAAATTACATTTTTATCCTCGTTGCAGCTGACCTGTAAGAGCTACTATCTAGCACACTCTTATACAATCACCTCACTTCAACGATCAGGTTCATGACAAAGAATAGACCTAGTGCTCAGTAGCAATGAGCTCATGCTTGATAGTCTTGAGTCTAGACGATCATATGACCTTACTGTTCGATTACATTGCTACGCTGATTATCCCGGTGCATTGCTCGAACGAATGCATTCTATTATGCATTACGACGCACTATCCGCATTTGTTGAAGGCGGTAATTGGGCATTCATGTCTGAGTGCACCCCAGCGATAGCGCTCACTTCATTAGTCGCGAAAGTATCCGCGCCAGAAGTTTTCCATTGTTGCCTCAAACCGTTCTTTTTGGGGAGCAGGAGATGGCTCGTGTACAAAATTCAGCTCAGCGTACGTAGTTCAACACAACTACTGTGCATTCTGTCTCTTAAAGGAAAGGTAAGGCACCAACATGAGCTGTTGCAAAAAAATATTTTTGGAGCCACAAGCTTCCTTACAGGTTCGTCAATAGCCTACGTAAAATGCAGCGCGGAATACCTTAACTCACCTTGCTAAAATCCCACTATTCTTGCGCACACACAGTTCTTCTGGAACGGATAACATTCACCCAAATGCACTACAAGTGGCAGCCATGGAACTAACCAAAGCACTTTTTAGACAACAATATAGTTCCGTCCAACTGGAAATATTGAATCGTCTATTCTCAAGGGAAGCAGCCGATTTGGGCCTGCTCTGTAGCGCTTCTCCCTATGCTCACTGGGTGCATGGAAGCGATCATCGGAGACGCACTGATGAGATGCATAGGATGCTACGGTACCATTTCGGCGGGGCAGCCTGGTTTTCGTCAGCATCGAACATGTACCACAAACCTGCTGATTGCACGTGACAACTGAAGTGAGGCACTTAACGAGGTGATGGAAACCGATGTCCTCTACTTAGACTTTTCCATCCTTGCGTATTGTCTTATCACCCGGAGCGAGGTAGAAATGATTGAGCGAGTGCAACATGTAGCCACCAAGCTGATTCCCAACTTACGAGGTGTGCCGTACGAAGACCGGTGTAAGAAACTAGGGCTGTACACCCTAGCTTATCGTCGAATGCTGGTTGACCTAATCATGACACACCGGATATTACATCTGGGAGATTACCCCATGTTGAGACCGCTGCTTCATCTGCGCACATTAAGCAGCACACGAGGACACCGGTACAGGCTTGTCGTACCGGATTTGAAGCGGGTCGCTCACCAACTCTGTTTCGAACGCAGAGTGGTGCATGTATGGAACGACCTGCCGCAGCACGTAGTTTAGGGAAAGTCGGTGTCGGAATTTAAGAAGTTGCTTGACAAACACTTTGCCGAGGTAAAATATATTGAGCGCAACACAACATAATGGGTCTTTGTCCCTGAATGACATTAGATACAGCTACACAGAGCGAACTCTATTTGCTGCTTCCAACCTGTAATTAGTAATCGTATCCTGCTTTACAAGCTTCAGAAATAAATAAGTAAAATTTTTATTTTTTACAACGACTTTACAGGCATGATCAAGATAGCAAAGCCTAATCAAAAAGTGCAAAAATACGATATGTTTGCCATAGCAGTGTATGTTTGTGTAGGGTTGTTTATACGTATGTAATTGTGTGTGTATAGTTGTGTAGTTTTTGCATATAATTGTGCTGCTCCATTCTTGACTGTTTCATAGCGTGGGCAATGTGAGGCTAGCAGATTGATGTCCGTGAATTGGAGAGGACTATCCGGATATGCACGGGGCAGTAACTTTATTTTGTGGCGAATCACGACCGCCATGTCACAGCGTTGATAAGCAGACATTTGTGACATCGGAGATGGATAGATGGGGATGGATTAGTAGCTTACTCCGCGAATAGCGGTTGGACGCTTGAGCACGGACATCTGTCCTACCCAATTCTAATGGAGTGCTTCGTACCATACAGTTCGTTACTTGTTCCCAATATATTCCTTGTTTTAACCATCTAGCAAGAGTTATCGCCCCAGGTTTTATTATTCGCGGAAGACGCTGAGATTCGCCGTCGGTCAAGTTATTGGCAGATCACGAATTCTTCCAACGCGAACTTGAAGCGTCCATTTGGTCGGTGAGGAACGCGCGGCCGTTCAATGTGGACAGCTGCCGATCTGTTTACATCCGCCATTGATACGCCTGTATGTGCAGTCTTGGGGCGCACGGTCTTCAGACCACCTCTCAGAAACGTGACCTTGGGGATGCTTGTGCATGGTGACCTCGGTTGTTCCAGTCTGAACCCGCTTCAGTAAGCAGTGACCAGCGTGGAAAGTTTCTAAGCTGCTCTCTCCCAACACTGCACTCCACGGCGATGGATTGAGATAACCTGAGCTGAGAGTGGAACCTGACACAGTGAGTGACAGCTTAGGTTAATGGTCACTAAGCCAGCGCTTGTTCGTCTCTGCGGGAGGAACTCTGGAGTTTGGATCCATTCATCTCTCTGATGCTCAATGTCTACGTGCGCTCTCACGTCGACTACACTACCCAGGCTTGAAAATCTGGGCCAAAGCGTAAGCTCGCATCGCTCGAGATTCCTCAGCTTCGGGCACGGCTTTGTGTCACCTTACTAGAAACAGTTGAAGGAAGTTGGGGTTTTCAGCGGATGCCACCAGGTTGAGTGGAGACCTCAATGATATGCCAAATACCTAGCGATCCCAATTACGTATGCTGCTATCTTTTGAAACTAGACCCGAACACCAACGTGAGAGACAGTAGCTTGAAATCAACCCTAGCTAATTTCAAGAAACGTTTGAACATTGCGCTCATCTTCCTACACCTTGTTACATAGACGGATTGTTTGAAATGTATCCGACTCACTAGCTATTTGGAATTATAACCCGTAATGACACACGGGAATTAGTGCAAGCGGGTGGGCAATTAGATTAATCTTTACAATAAGCATTAACCATATTATTCTGCTTTTTTGCATGGTGCTATCTCATTCGCACAACCCTGCTTCTAATATGCCGTTACGTCGTTGCTTCAGTGACGCGCACTTTATTTGGTTCCCATATCTTCGACTTTGCAGTTACCCCCTGATCAGGCTACGAAACTTGTTAAGCAAATGCTTTTTTACTTGCCAAAAACCATTGTTCCATTTGAGGGTCCCATCGACACACAGTCGCCTGTGTGGGGCCAACTGTCCACGCAATCTATTGGCGTACCGCCGTTACCATTTTTCCAACTCTTTTTCACGGACCATTCTCACTTACCACCCACAATCCTTTAGGTTGACAATCAAAGAATACTGGAATTTACGTGCCTTCATCTTCATCAGTCTTGCTTGTAATCATCGATTCGGCAACCAATTATGCCGTCCATCGTTTTCTAGTCGCTTCTCGAACTATCTGATATTTTTCATTCCTGTCAGCTGCTCGTTACTGCTCTAGTCGTTCGTTGACTTTCTCTTCTTTTTTCCTTACTGTTGGTAGGATGATGTTCGCCCCCTGATTGTAGATCGCTTTCGACTGCACGAGAAGGTGCTTGCGGCCGCCTCGCTTTCACCCAGAACTACGTCAACTAGCGCCACGGTTGCATCCACTGCAACCACCGCAGCAACACCACATAATTGATTTTCTTCCAAATTGTTTTTCACCCCATCCAGCCTTCGATTCGTCAAGCAGCTTCGTTTATCAGGTCGTTTATTTCTCCACACATCCACCTCGGTATACGTACGAAATTTCCCTTCTTTATCATCTCGTGCACACAGATTTTCTCAGCCTGCTTGTTTTGGGCATTCTCACATTATTTCTCCTTTGTTCTTATTTTGCGTATTTTATCCTGTGCCCATCCCGACCCTGTGACTTCGAGTGCACAACGCATTTATTCATTGCCATCTCTTATCCTACCTTCCCTCGATTGTACAGAGATGACAGGCAACTTTCCCTCGTCACTTAACGGGTATTTGTCAGCTTACTTTTGCTCCCGGGGGTTTTATGTACACGTACCCACTCATTTGGATCACTTATATTTCCACAGTATATAGAAACCTTTTTCTTCTACCTGTAATATGTTCTGGAACTGCGTTCTTGTTCTACCTATCCCCCGTCATAGTAATTCGAATACTCACTTCCCCACATCCACCCCACCTACTGTACAGTGAAACGGTTAAAACATACACTTTCCTTTCGCATTTTACTTTACTTCATCATTGTCCAATCGCCGTTGATTTTTTCTATAATCTCATTCTCGATCTGGAACGTAAACGATCGTCTTTTCGGAGCATACAATGTTTTTTTTGTTTTCTAGCACTTGTCCTCCATAAAAGCGGGTTGAACCTACAACTTTTTATGACGCCTCAAGGCAGGGATGTCCAAAGTTCGGACCACAGGCCAAATGCGACCCGCTTTAAGATTTCAGCTAGCCCTCGGTCACATCATGAAATAATAAATTCAAGTTTGCATTTTTTTTCCGTGCAGATGACATTATCTAGATTTCAAAAAATTAACCGTTACGTGTACAAAATTCGATGTCGTCAGATATCGGCAAAAACCAATGATGTAGTATTGCTTTTTTAATCAACTAGAAAGAGTCAATCTAGTACTTTTACTAAACGGGTCTTAACTATATCAAAAAATACAAATGATCTCCAGATCTCAGTTTCACCATTCACATTAAAAACTTCTAATGAAAATTCATGTCATTTTTTGTTATTATCTTAATGTCAGACTGAACATGATCCAACATTCTTTTACCTCACCAAATGTGGCTCTCCTTGCGAAAATTTTGGACACCCCTGCCTTAAGGGGTTCCCTGCTTTACTCATCATCACACCTCAGCTGCATGTGAAAAAGTGCTATTGAACCGCAACGCAACAATTGCACAGTATTAAAAAGGAAGAGAAAGCAAACGGATAAATATATGCTTTGCTTCAATAGTGCTGTGAATAAAATAGGGATTGGAAGGAGGGAAAGGTCACTGAGGTAGATTCCTGGCCGTATCAACAACTGTCTCGAGCTATGCGTATTCATCATCTTTGGGATTCTAACGTGGAAATCGGGAGACGTTACCCGGGATTAAATTCGAAGTACGTGCCTTCGCTTCTCTTGACCAACTCATCCACTAGCCTCTTCTGCAATTCGCCTTCCGGATGCGCAAACAACCCACGTCGCCGGTATGCTTGACACTACCCAGCTATCGGAGCCCTATGAGTGAGAAAGCAGTTCACTTTCCCCTTCTGTGCCATAAACAAGATGGCGGTGACAGTACGCAGCCCCCATTCTGCCCGGGCACACCTACCCTACTCGAGCAGCCCCAAATAGCACATTAATCCTCCGAATCGGGAACACCTTTGTGTCAAGAAAAACAATCAGGGTTGGTTACTAACGTACGCGACGGTATTCCAGCAACTGACGTAAGTTGTATGAGGTCAATACAGCATCAATTTCCATGAAACCCGGTTTGCTTTCCAGTACTCGGGCTTTCACGGAAGCCAGTCTGTCTGTAAACAGAGGCAATGCCATGATATGATGGAGATCACACTGGCACTTCTGTGATTGTTGCGTTGCTATCTGCATCTAAAGCACCACCCATACAACCCATTCTAACTTCGGCATATGGATGTGGTGCTTACTATTTTAACTCCATCGGTAACTAAAAGTGCGCAATGGGGCCCACTTGATACTGTCGCAGCATGTTTAAGGAAATGCAGGGGCAAGGCGTGTTAATCGTTTCAGACTGTTTTTCACCATCATAATTTCCATAGGCCTTATACAATTGTCAGGTAGTTGAATTTCTGAACGAATTCTAGCTGATCTTCACCAAGAGTCAGCCCAGTAGGTGGTCCCTGTCAATCTTGCACTTTGGGGGTGCAAAGCAAAGTCCAAAACAGCTGCTAGCCAGTGTTAGTCTGTCCAGTGCTACTTGGCACGTTGGTGAAGTGTCACAGGGTAATATCGTCATCATACTGCAAGTCAAGAATTCGTTCACCTGGGACAGCTTGACACCTAAGTCCGCATCCAGTGGATGCGATTTCCGTGACTTCGTCAATAGCGAAGTTGGACAGGAAATTTGACAGCAGGCACCTATAGAAATTTTGAAAGGTGTCCACAGTTTACCGTAAGCTCTATGTGCGTAAAACGCTCGGAGAATATTTGGATATTTATCGGGCACAACTTTCACTGGCAGACATTCCCAAAGAACACATCGATTCACCGAATCGGAGGCATCTTTGACGTCGACGAACACGACAACGGTTGGCCGCCAATAGATATGACGGTGTTCCAACAATTGACGCAGTGAAGATTGCGCGATGCATCCCCGCTCTCAACGAAAGCCGGTTTCCTCCTCAAGCATCTGGCTTTCACGAGTGCCAGACAATCTCTGAAAGATGTCAGCGGCAAGTAACTTGGATTCAATTGAGATCAGACAAATTCCTTTATAGATGCCACGTTCCGAACGTGTCTCACTTGAAGTGCGGACTCAATCGCTTGGGACAGTTTCTTGCTCCCACGATTTCACCAATAGCTCATGTAAGTCGTCCGCAAGACTAGATCCCGCAAATTTGAAGAGGACTGGATGAAGATTACCTGGTCCCGCAGTCTTGTTTAACCCCAGTAGTCCGATCTCACGATAACAAACATTTCAATGCATGCAACAACTTTTCATCCAAGATTTTAAATGATGCCTCACCCCCTTTACACGATATCCTAGCCAGCACTATACCTACTTCGTCCACACGGACAAATTTAAAGTTTTATATTTTCATACCTTGTCGTATCGAAACTCTATCCTGCTTTTTCTATCCCGTTTACTAATCGACCAAACAACAGTGAACCGCCGCTTTCGTGACCGCATGCATCTTTGCTGCTATTAATTGTTATTTATCAGTGATGCTTTGTTAGTGTGGAAATGCTGAAAGTGCACCCGTACGAGTGGATAAAGCTTACTTTGACTTGACTGGATCGCTGAGCGACAGGACGGATCCAAAGTGACAGCTTATGGAGCATGGCTATCATTGACCGGCGAGAAATTTGACCATTCCGACCGATTAAATTGTCTTTAAAAGTGCCCGGCCCAACGCTCTAAGCGTTTTGACAAGCTGTGGATTGGCCATCCTCTCTCGTCACATATTGTTTCACCAAGATCAGTTCTCTTGCTGTCCGTTCCCCGGATCGGACAGAATAACTTCCATGGTTAGCAAGGGCAGTAGCCACTTCCATCTCCGACGCAAGAAGAGACCACCAGGATTCGTGGTCTCTCTTCAGGCTAGCTGCGAGTTTTGTACCGTGGTCTCCTTGTGTTTGCTTCCAGCCGGGATGTACCAGCGAGCATGGATACGTTCCAAAGACTGTAAAGGTTCAATGTCCACTTTGGCAATGAGATTTATCACACGGTGAATTGCCTGCTGCTAGTAAAATCTGGTTAACATGCGACCAGTGACTTCCAACTGTATTCAGTGTACGCTTACTCAACTCGAGTGTTAGCGTGCTTGGATACGCATTTAGAACATCTGGCTTCGCCAGTTGACAAGTGTCTGTACGCCCACAGCATGGTTGCGGGCATCCACAGATCAGCACATACAAATGCATGCTCAGTTTCCACGTTTGTGATCCAGATCGAGCGACAGTTTTGGACACAGCCTCTTAAGTAGTAAGTGATCGCGATGCGATCGATTTGCGTGCATGGCTGGTCCGATGTTGGAAGGCACCATGTCACCCTCCGGCTAGTGCTGTGTCAGAAATTAGTGCTCGAGTGAACTAGGCGAGTATCCTTGCACAAATGAAGTAACCGCTCTCCGCTATCATTACCGGAGCCTTCCCGGTGTTGGACGCATAAATGCAGCTCATCAATGGACAGTTTTCCAAATTGGACATTCAGATCCCCAGTCAGCACTACAGTGTCCGTGCTTCTTTGACGGCGCTCGATCAATTGCCGGTAGAAGTGCTTTATCACGGGGCCAGCGCTACCGTTTGTGGGAACGTCGGCAGCGATAACAAACAGGCACCTATTATCTCCGCGCGACTTCGAAGGTATGAACGATCCAGCCAGTCGGACGACATCCGGCTACTGATTGGGATCCAGTCAACCAGAGCAGCCAAGGGTCTCAAGGCGATACCAACACCGGCACTCGAAGCTGCGTGATCTCCGGACAGACGCAGTGCGCAAACAATTTTATTGTCGCCTGAAGGAGATCACAGGGCGTGTACAGAGCTCGAGTCTTTCAGGCGGGTTTCCGCTGAGCCGCAGCAATCGATCAGGCAACTGCAACAATGTTCGTACTTTCAGGCATGCCAGCGTGAGCAAGGATCGAGGGCTGAACATAGAAGACGATGAACTGGACTTGCCCGCTGTATGGGACAGGATTGATGCCTATGTGTTGAGGCTATACCATTTCTCAATCATTTGCGTCCATAGCAGTTGTATACCTACGTAAGGAGAGTCGCGTTCCTAGGTAAGCAAGTTCAAAAAATTCAACCGGCGCGGACACACCAAGTTGCATGCTGTTTGCTTTCGTAGCCAATACCAAATCAACCAATAGCATGCACTATGGAGTGCCAACGTGGCTTTGAACCCAGACTCTTGGACAGCGTTGTGTCCACATAGAACAAATGCGCTTTGAGGGTACTAGCAACTTTCGACACTCAACCAGCCGTGAACGGCTAAACTGAACCCACATCCATAGCTAGACGTACGTAATAGCTCTGGACCTGGCAGCGTTACCAGGATATGATCAAGTTGAGTCTGTCACGTTCTAATGTTGATTTCAGTGGTTGGGAATCGTAGGCGATTGATCGGCGTGCATGGCGCGGTCTGATCACGAAGGCAGTTGCCGAGATGCAAGGGAAAGCTCTCGTGCATGCGGAAGCGACAGTCGCCGATGGGTTGTACTCCGTCGACATCGAGCGCATACTACTGTAGCACATGCGGTCGCGAGTGCCTGAGTCAGGCAGGCCTAGTGAGCCATGAGCGAGGCCACTCGGCACCACCACCGAAGTGAGGACGGGTCCTGCAGAGAACGTAGGCAGAACCGGCGCAGCGTTCGTTGGTACATTGCATTCGATTTACTGTACCGCGTGCTTGCATGCTAAGTCTATATTTCAGGTGGTGGATTTGCAATGTGGTCCTAATGCTTTTTTTCCTCATATTAATCTCTACTTGTACTATCTTCTATAAACTTGCACACGTCGCTGAGGCTAATTGCAGCTAATTTCGATAACATTTTCACGTTTGCGATATTTCCTTAAAATATTGATTGATTCCCAGCTACGTCGTGCTTGTGTTTGCCTGTGAACGAGTGTGGGACGGCTCGGTTGATGAAACATGGCTCCCATCCACATGCCTCCCGGTCTTATTCCTTCGGGTTTACACTGGATATGGTGTGTGTGTGGATGGAACTGTGGATGTTGCAGCGGAAACCACTTAAGGACCCTCTGTAGGCGCAGGCGTCCTGTGGTTGGCCACAATGACAGGCAAATCCGAAACCGGATGCCGCTATATATATATATAGCGGCATCCGGTTTCGGATTTGCCTGTCATTGTGGCCAACCACAGGACGCCTGCGCCTACAGAGGGACCTTAAGTGGTTTCCGCTGCACCACCCACAGTTCCATCCACACACACCATATCCAGTGTAAACCCGAAGGAATAAGACCGGGAGGCATGTGGATGGGAGCCACGTTTCATCAACCGAGCCAGCCCACACTCCTTCACAGGCAAACACAAGCACACTGTATTTGGGGAATCAAGCACCCACAAGACGGTGGTTGCACCGTAACCCGCTCTGCACTGAGTGCATCGAACCACTCTTCGAGCCTAGCACGGCCACAAGGACCGTGCACCCCGTCCCCTCCAGCAACGACCAACTGTCTCCTAGAGCCAGTATGGACGAGGTAGTGAGTAATAGACAGGTAGGCACCTTGTCAACATGCACATCAAGCGCAGCCACACCGGGGATATGATGCAACAGCCAATCACTTGGAACGATAAGATGAAATAAAATAAATCGAATAATGCATACAAATACGGAGACTTAACTCTTCACTAAATGGGCGTATAAAAATATTGATTACGATCGAATCCGCGATAAGTTCAAGAGGTCAGGAAATATATTTTAAGGAAATGCCACAAACGCGAATATGTCATCGAAATTAGCTACAATTAGCCTCAGCGACGTGTGCAAGTTTATAGAAGATAGTACAAGTAGAGATTAATATGAGGAAAAAAAGCATTAGGACCACATTGCAAATCCACCACCTGAAATATAGACTTAGCATGCAAGCACGCGGTACAGTAAATCGAATGCAATGTACCAACGAACGCTGCGCCGGTTCTGCCTACGTTCTCTGCAGGACCCGTCCTCACTTCGGTGGTGGTGCCGAGTGGCCTCGCTCATGGCTCACTAGGCCTGCCTGACTCAGGCACTCGCGACCGCATGTGCCACAGCACCATGCGCTCGATGTCGATGGAGTACAACCCATCGGTGCTTGTCGCTTCCGCACTTGCCGCTTCTCTGCATGCATGAGGTTTTACTCCCGCACTTCGGCAACTGCCTTCGTGATCAGATCGGGCCATGCACGCCGATCAATCAAGATTAGAACGTGAGAGGCTCACTTTGATCATGTTCTGGTAGCGTAACTTTGGTTTCCCTACATGCCGTTTCCCAATACTCAGCTGAACATATAATAGTTCTTTCTGTATCCGCGTGCGATCCATACGCCACACATGACCGAGCCACCTAAGGTGTCTCAGCAAAAGTATGCAGTCCACTGCATACATTGCACTTCGGTGCAACACTTCCGTGTCCGCAACTCTGTCGCCCCATCAGATGCGCAGAATCTGTCGCAAACACTTAATGGAACCGCTCGAGATATCGCACATCTCGCCGGCACATCGTCCACGTTTCACTCCCGTATAGAAGAACAGACAGCATCATAGATTTGTACATCATTAGCTTCGTGCCAATTGTAAGCTGATGGTTGTTCCACACTCGGTACTCTAGCTTCCCGAATGCCGCCGCTGCCTTCGAGACGCGGATACGCAGCTCACAGTGTAGCTGTTGGTCAGTCGATATCACACTCCTAAGGTAGCAGAAGCGGGAGGTGGTTTCCAATACTTCAGCACCAAGACTGATTTGCGGCGATATTGAATATTGCACCTCCAGTGAATGCTCAAAGAGACAGACAGTTTTGCTTGTGTTGATGGTGAGCCCGAATTTGGCCGCTGTCGAAGCCAGAGCACTAGTCATGTGCTGCAACTCATTCGCGCTGTGTGCAAACAAGGCTGTTGACCATAGCTTGAATTCATCGGCATAGATCAAGCAGTCGGTAGATTGTTGTACAGTTTGAAGTGCTCTGGTCGAAACACGGATCCTTGAGGAGTGCCACTAGTCATATGCACGGGAGCTGAGAAGTTTTGGTTCACTTGTACGCGCATTGTCCTACCTCTTAAGAAATAGGCAATCCAGGAGAGAAGATTTCCTTCAATGCCGATTCCCTTGAGTTTGTGTAGCAGTCGTACGTGTGGAACTTTGTCAAAGGCTTTATTGATGTCAATGAATATTACGTCAACCTGTTTTCGGATATCTTTGGCTTCTGGCCATGTTTCCTTGACGATGAGTAAGTTAGAGATATATGAACGTGTTCTCCGGAAGCCATGTTAATCGGGAGAGATGATGTTTAGGTTCTCACAGTGTAGCTGGAGGGCGCGCTTGACTATTCGTTCTACGGTTTTCTATACGACTGATGTCGGGCATATTGGCTTTTAGTTCGCTGTGTCTTGTTGCTTTCTCCCCTTGTATTTGAGCAAAACGGTACCTTCTTTCCAGCCTGCAGGTAGGCGGCCGACTTCAAGGTAGTGACGAAATACTTTGCAGAGGGGAGTGCCCATGTACTTATCTATCGTTTTGAGGAAGGTGGGATGCAATCCTTCCGGGCCTGGGGAGGAGTTCAGGTCCAGTACGAGGAGTAGTTTAGTGACAACCTTGGGGTTACTCTCGACTTGCTCCAGAGAGGTGTAGTGTGCAGGCAAACAGTTGTTGAGCAGCGGAGATTTCACTGAGAAGACCGAAGAATATTGCGCAGCCAGTAGGTTTGCTTTTTCATCATCGTCGTAGAGAACGGTGCCTTCCTTAGAGGAGGATAGCGCGGGATTCCACTACCCGTTTTGTCATTTCGCTTCAGGTAGACAAAAGGTTTCTTGGGACAGGTTTTGGATTCTATGGTCCTTCCATGTTCATGTTGTAGTCGTTTGTCTCGTTTTTTCAGGGTGCGTAGGTTTCACACAGTTTCGTTCTCTAAGTAGCTTAATGTCAGTCTTGCGAGCCTGAAATGGTCTCACAGTTTCCATTGCTCTTTCATTAGGTATCTTATTTCCTTATCAATCTACGCCATCGCAGTGCGGCTGGACCTCACCGTGGTGCGATGGTTTGTGTCCCTAGGCGATCCATTGTGCTATTCTGGGTGGTGCATTTTTTGCATTTTCAGAGCCACTCATACCAAATTGGTCAATGGTTAGAGGCCAGACAAACTCAGCCTCCTGGCCCTCCAGGTTGGGGGCTGGAATGAGGTGGCTCCTTATTCCTTAAAACGCACTCCTTGTAGCCCAACGCCAAACCCGCTGCCTTGCGGTAAGGTTTTTGAACCACAAGCTTTGGTGGAAAACCCTAATCGTCCTCCTGTCTAGGCCTGGGCACCCTGACAGTATCCTGTCCACACAATAAAATGAATTTCTCTTCAAACAGTTTCTTGATGCTCTGGCCTCCGCAGAGGATAATCAACGGTGCCCTACCTGCTGCATCGAGCAGGGTGGATAGGGGTATGGATGCTACTTCTCAAGCCTTCCCGTCTTCTTATTCCTCTTCTTACGCTTTTTCCCTCTTCACGTCCCGTTCCAGCTTCACTTTTATCCCCGCTGTTTTCAACCCCCAATTCTTGCCCCCCACCTTGCTTTGCTAGGCTTTTACCCTCTAGTTTCAACTTACATGTGAACGCGGAGCGTCATTCCTGTACTGTCGACAAGCCCATGTCCAACCAAGCGGCCAAGCCCAGTTCATCGACTTCCATTTGGAGCCCTCCATCATCCTTCAGATTGGCATGCCTTAATGTACGCACATTGCTAGAGATCAGTCAACAGGTAGCACTTACCCGAAGATTAGAGACCCTCTCGGTCGATATCTGCTGCTTATCGTAGACCCTCCTGCAAGACTCGAGCTCTGTGCTCACTTTGCGATCCCCTTCAGGTGACACCAACAGCACTTTCTCATTACGCTTATCCGGTGACGATGCAGCTTCGAGCACCGTCCAAGACGGTGTTGGTATTGACCCGAGTCACCGGGCTGGAGTTGCTCTGGTTGACTGGATTCCAATCAGTAGCCGGATATGTGCGGTCCGATTGGCTGGCTCGTTCAAAGCTACCAAGTCCTGCGGGACCAACAGGTGTCTATTCGTCATCGCTGCCTACGCACCCACAAACCCTAGCGATGATTCGGTAAAAGACGACTTCTATCGCCAATTGAATGAGCTCCTTCGCCAAAAAAGAAGTTCGGACGCTGTTGTGCTGGCTGGGGATCTGAACGCTCAAGTTGGAAAATTATCCACTGATGAACTGCATCTGAGCGGCCAACATGGTGTAGGCTCCAGTAGTGATAACGTTGAGCGGTTACTTCATTTGTGTGAAGATGCTCGCTTATTTCTTGCGAACACTAATTTCCGACTCAGCACCCGCCGGATGACGACTTGACGCCCACCAGCTATGAACGCAAATCGATCACATTGCGATAAGTTACCGATGGAGAGGCTGCGTCCAGAGCTGTCGCTCTATTTGGAGCACAGGTGTGGACACCGATCATGCACTTGTATGTGCTGACCTGCGGATGCGTTTTGGTGGACGCCCAAGACGACGTTGTGAGCGCATTGACACCAGCCAACTGGCGAAACCAGCTGTTCTGAATGCCTATCAAACTACGCTGTCATGCGAGTTGAGTACGCGCTCACTGGTCTCATATTGACTAGTCCTTACTAGCAGCAGGAAAATTCTTATGTGGTGAGTCTAATCGCCAACATGGACATTGGATCTCTTCATAGTCTCTGGAACTGATCGATGCTCACCGGCATATTCCGGCTGGAAGCGAACACAATGAAACTCGCAAAGAGCTGCGGGCAAAACTGCGTGCTAGCCTGAAGAGAGACCGCGAATCCTGGTGGTCTCATCGTGTATCAGAGATGGAAATGACCGCTGCCCTTGGTAACCATCGTAATTGATTCCGTCCGATACGAGAAACGGGCAGCAGGAGACCTGGTGTTAGTGAAACTATACGTGACGAGAGTGGACAGCCTATGCACAACTTGCCAAAACGCTTGGACCTTTGGGCTAAGTATTTTGAAAGGCAATATAATCGGCCGGAATTATTAGATTTCTCGCCAGCCACTGATCGCCCCGCTCCCTGGGCTGTCCCTTTGGATCCACCCTCTCGCTCAGAAGTCGAACGTGCGATCGCAATGTTGAAGTTAAATAAAGCCGCGGGACCAGATGATTTACCTTCAGTCCTCTTCAAATTCGGGGGACGTGCTCTTGTGGATGATTTATACGAGTTACTATTGAAACTGTAGGAGCAGAAAACTGTCCCAATTGACTACAGCCGCTCCGTCATAATCCCAATTTTCAATGGATGCTCACGATCGGAATGCGGCAGCCATAGAGGAATCAGTCTGATCTCCATCGCCTCCAAATTGCTTGCCTCCGTCATCCTTCACAGACTGACTGGCACTTGTGAAAGCCATATTCGTGAAGAGCAAGCCAGGTTTCGTCGAGGTCGTGGCTGCATTGACCACATCTTCACTTTGCGTCAGTTGTTGGAGCACCGTCACATATATTGGCGGCCCACCGTTGTCGTGTTCCTCGATATCAAAGGTGAATTCGATTCGGTGGATAGACGTGCACTTTGGGACTGTCTACTCAGGCAAGGTATACCTGAGAAATATGTAAATATTATCCGGTCATTATACGCGCGTAGCTCAGACAGAGTGAGGGCTTACGGCAAGCTGTCGTCGCCGTTTAATATCTCCAGCGGTGTGAGACAAGGATGCCCGCTGTCACCTTTCCTCTTCAACTTCGGTGTTGACGAAGTCATGCAAATCGTGTTCACAGGACACGACTTAGAAGGTGTGGATCTGCTTCCAGGAGAACGATTTCTTGACTTCGAATATGCTGACAATATTGCCCTAATCTGTGACAGCTCCCAGACATGCCAAGCGGCACTGGACAGATTAGCACTGGCTGTCAGCCGCTTCGGGCTTTGCTTTGCACCATCGAAGTGCAAAGCGTTCCTCCAAGATTGGCTTGGACCCCCTCCTTCGCTGACCCTTGGTGGGGATCAGCTAGAAGTCGTACAAAAATTCAACTACCTGGGAAGTTGTATCAGCGCCTGTGGGATTGAAGATGAGATCACCAACCGTATAGCAAGATCTCGAGGCGCTTTTGCTAGTCTTCGCCACTTACGGCACCGGCGCAACATCATTCTAGCCCTGAAGTTTAGAGTGTACACTGCAGCGGTAGGTTCGACCCTACTGTACGGTTGTGAAACCTGGCGTCTTAGATTGACGGACATCAGGAGGTTAGTTACGTTCGACCACCGGTGCCTTGGTAATTTAGCTCACATCTGGTGGGAACACCGTGTGAGCAACGAGCGTGTTCGACGCCTTGTTTACTGCACAGTAAAAGGAAATGTGTTAGGTCTCGAACGGCCTACTCCAAGGAAAATCGCGTTGTCTGAGAATCAAGTCGAGTTGGCGCCACTGATTCAGGCCAAATCTTGTAACATGCAAAGGAAAACAGAATTTCACACAGAGCAAAGTCGAATGCGCACAGGAAACGAAACAAATTGAATTGTTCAGAAGGTAAGTGCGCAATTTCCTACAAGCAACTGTGTGCTTTGTATCAGAACAGTCTCAGTTACAAGCAAATAGTGTTTTTCCGTGTTACAGAACATGTGTTACAATTTCTCGGTTCACAACACTCACACCTCCCTTAGTTCTTGAGACCTATAAAATCAAACGAGCAAACAACCATGATTTGAACTTTGTCAGTGTGCTTCATCCCACGTGGACCTGTTCTGTGTTTGACAATATACTACTCGTTCGGCGGTTGTCTTCTGATCTCGCGGAGTACAACTAGGAAGCTGCTAAGTCGAGCCCTGAGGACACAACAAAATGAACCGCTCTGCATCGTTATTTCACGCACCATGCTCCGATGGCTCTGCCACGCGTTACGCATACCAGCCCACCGGCTCTCGCTACGTGCGTTGTTTGCGCGCCGGGGGTGTTGATGGAAGAGGAGGAGGGGTGGCCAAGCGATGACTTGGTCGAGAGGAATGAAGGCCCTCACTTCGAAGCTTGCCTCGGTTGGAGCGTCTCGGCTCCCTGGTTGGGGTCCAAAAGGTGATGAACACGTATGCCTGGATACTCTTGTTGATATGGCTAGGAGCCGACCTCAGTGGCGTTCGTGCTGTGAATTCCTTTGTCCCACCCCATCCCTCTTAGCTTACCCTCCAACCACGATCTCACCATTTAACATCTTATACTTTTACATAGGAAATTACTTTGTTTGCTTCATAGTAGCCGGCAGACAGCTTACCGAAACGATGCCCATCCGTTACCGGTAGCTCAGCTGGCTTGCACTTGCGGGATTTTATTCCCTCTTTTTCTTTTAGGTATTGCAGCACAGTAGCTGAGGTGTTTCCCACCTCTAGCTTACGTGTATATTGTGTATGTGTCAATCTGCGGGGGTCCTTTAGATGGTGGCCTGCTCTAGCAGTTTGGAGCAAACTATTCAATGAGTAGCAGCATCGTAGATGTTTCCATGCAGCGTCTAGGTCCATGGATTGCGTACTATTCCAGTCCATGTTGCTCGCAGTCCTTTTTAATCTTGGCTGATCAGTGTGCCAGAAATTTCGACGCAGTGTCCTCTGATCATGGGTTGTGAGGCGTCATGTCTACGAGAAGGGGACCGTACAGGTGTCGTTCCTCCCTATAGGTCGGAGGATCGTTAAATTAGACATCAGATGGGGCCAAGATTAGGACCAGCTATGGATTGTTTGGTGTGTACTGATTGCAGAAGAGTAGTAGGGAGAGTTGAATGGTATAGGTAGAATTTCGTCACATCTAGGCTCACTCAGACAGCCGCCACAAGCCCGGAAAAGCACTGTACGCGCGTTTCATCCTTTCGGGAATCATCAGCAGTGCGCATTCCATCGGACCCTTGGTAGGGCTCGAAACCGCAACTCGACTGTTGCCAGTCCGTGGTTGAGACCACTGAGCTACGGGGGACGGCAACGACCATCGTGAATAAGTTACTAGATGTGATATAGCGCCGCTCACTATCCACTGACTTACACGTTACTGCCGTGCATAGGACAGGGTAGCCCCCTCACCAAGCGACGAGCTTAACAAACTTAAGCCGCCAATTATCTTATGGCATTATAAGCAGTTTGTTCTGTGTACTGATTGCAGAAGAGTAGTAGGGAGAGTTGAATGGTATAGGTAGAATTTCGTCACATCTAGGCTCACTCAGACAGCCGCCACAAGCCCGGAAAAGCACTGTACGCGCGTTTCATCCTTTCGGGAATCATCAGCAGTGCGCATTCCATCGGACCCTTGGTAGGGCTCGAAACCGCAACTCGACTGTTGCCAGTCCGTGGTTGAGACCACTGAGCTACGGGGGACGGCAACGACCATCGTGAATAAGTTACTAGATGTGATATAGCGCCGCTCACTATCCACTGACTTACACGTTACTGCCGTGCATAGGACAGGGTAGCCCCCTCACCAAGCGACGAGCTTAACAAACTTAAGCCGCCAATTATCTTATGGCATTATAAGCAGTTTGTTCTGTGTACTGATTGCAGAAGAGTAGTAGGGAGAGTTGAATGGTATAGGTAGAATTTCGTCACATCTAGGCTCACTCAGACAGCCGCCACAAGCCCGGAAAAGCACTGTACGCGCGTTTCATCCTTTCGGGAATCATCAGCAGTGCGCATTCCATCGGACCCTTGGTAGGGCTCGAAACCGCAACTCGACTGTTGCCAGTCCGTGGTTGAGACCACTGAGCTACGGGGGACGGCAACGACCATCGTGAATAAGTTACTAGATGTGATATAGCGCCGCTCACTATCCACTGACTTACACGTTACTGCCGTGCATAGGACAGGGTAGCCCCCTCACCAAGCGACGAGCTTAACAAACTTAAGCCGCCAATTATCTTATGGCATTATAAGCAGTTTGTTCTGTGTACTGATTGCAGAAGAGTAGTAGGGGGAGTTGAATGGTATAGGTAGAATTTCGTCACATCTAGGCTCACTCAGACAGCCGCCACAAGCCCGGAAAAGCACTGTACGCGCGTTTCATCCTTTCGGGAATCATCAGCAGTGCGCATTCCATCGGACCCTTGGTAGGGCTCGAAACCGCAACTCGACTGTTGCCAGTCCGTGGTTGAGACCACTGAGCTACGGGGGACGGCAACGACCATCGTGAATAAGTTACTAGATGTGATATAGCGCCGCTCACTATCCACTGACTTACACGTTACTGCCGTGCATAGGACAGGGTAGCCCCCTCACCAAGCGACGAGCTTAACAAACTTAAGCCGCCAATTATCTTATGGCATTATAAGCAGTTTGTTCTGTGTACTGATTGCAGAAGAGTAGTAGGGGGAGTTGAATGGTATATGTAGAATTTCGTCACATCTAGGCTCACTCAGACAGCCGCCACAAGCCCGGAAAAGCACTGTACGCGCGTTTCATCCTTTCGGGAATCATCAGCAGTGCGCATTCCATCGGACCCTTGGTAGGGCTCGAAACCGCAACTCGACTGTTGCCAGTCCGTGGTTGAGACCACTGAGCTACGGGGGACGGCAACGACCATCGTGAATAAGTTACTAGATGTGATATAGCGCCGCTCACTATCCACTGACTTACACGTTACTGCCGTGCATAGGACAGGGTAGCCCCCTCACCAAGCGACGAGCTTAACAAACTTAAGCCGCCAATTATCTTATGGCATTATAAGCAGTTTGTTCTGTGTACTGATTGCAGAAGAGTAGTAGGGGGAGTTGAATGGTATAGGTAGAATTTCGTCACATCTAGGCTCACTCAGACAGCCGCCACAAGCCCGGAAAAGCACTGTACGCGCGTTTCATCCTTTCGGGAATCATCAGCAGTGCGCATTCCATCGGACCCTTGGTAGGGCTCGAAACCGCAACTCGACTGTTGCCAGTCCGTGGTTGAGACCACTGAGCTACGGGGGACGGCAACGACCATCGTGAATAAGTTACTAGATGTGATATAGCGCCGCTCACTATCCACTGACTTACACGTTACTGCCGTGCATAGGACAGGGTAGCCCCCTCACCAAGCGACGAGCTTAACAAACTTAAGCCGCCAATTATCTTATGGCATTATAAGCAGTTTGTTCTGTGTACTGATTGCAGAAGAGTAGTAGGGGGAGTTGAATGGTATAGGTAGAATTTCGTCACATCTAGGCTCACTCAGACAGCCGCCACAAGCCCGGAAAAGCACTGTACGCGCGTTTCACGATGGTCGTTGCCGTCCCCCGTAGCTCAGTGGTCTCAACCACGGACTGGCAACAGTCGAGTTGCGGTTTCGAGCCCTACCAAGGGTCCGATGGAATGCGCACTGCTGATGATTCCCGAAAGGATGAAACGCGCGTACAGTGCTTTTCCGGGCTTGTGGCGGCTGTCTGAGTGAGCCTAGATGTGACGAAATTCTACCTATACCATTCAACTCCCCCTACTACTCTTCTGCAATCAGTACACAGAACAAACTGCTTATAATGCCATAAGATAATTGGCGGCTTAAGTTTGTTAAGCTCGTCGCTTGGTGAGGGGGCTACCCTGTCCTATGCACGGCAGTAACGTGTAAGTCAGTGGATAGTGAGCGGCGCTATATCACATCTAGTAACTTATTCACGATGGTCGTTGCCGTCCCCCGTAGCTCAGTGGTCTCAACCACGGACTGGCAACAGTCGAGTTGCGGTTTCGAGCCCTACCAAGGGTCCGATGGAATGCGCACTGCTGATGATTCCCGAAAGGATGAAACGCGCGTACAGTGCTTTTCCGGGCTTGTGGCGGCTGTCTGAGTGAGCCTAGATGTGACGAAATTCTACCTATACCATTCAACTCCCCCTACTACTCTTCTGCAATCAGTACACAGAACAAACTGCTTATAATGCCATAAGATAATTGGCGGCTTAAGTTTGTTAAGCTCGTCGCTTGGTGAGGGGGCTACCCTGTCCTATGCACGGCAGTAACGTGTAAGTCAGTGGATAGTGAGCGGCGCTATATCACATCTAGTAACTTATTCACGATGGTCGTTGCCGTCCCCCGTAGCTCAGTGGTCTCAACCACGGACTGGCAACAGTCGAGTTGCGGTTTCGAGCCCTACCAAGGGTCCGATGGAATGCGCACTGCTGATGATTCCCGAAAGGATGAAACGCGCGTACAGTGCTTTTCCGGGCTTGTGGCGGCTGTCTGAGTGAGCCTAGATGTGACGAAATTCTACCTATACCATTCAACTCTCCCTACTACTCTTCTGCAATAATAAGAGACTCGGCCGTAGCTGTGCATGCATTAGACACGGGTCACCAGATAGACCTCGAAAACGTAGAGGTCATTAGGAAGGGTATCCGATCAACCACTCAGCGGCTGATTGCCGAGGCGGTGGAAATTGCCAAATCTGACGACTGCGTGAATAGAATGGAGGGGGTAGAAATCCCTAATGCGTGGCGGGCGGTCTTAAGCCGACCAGCTTGACGAGCATCGATGCGTGGATCAGATTGAAAAGTGCAAACCGACTCCCATTGCCAACACTACGGGCTTATCCGTCAATGTCATGACACACAAAGGAACACCTGGACTATTCCCACTGTGATCGAACCACCTGAGGTGACATCCCGAACTGTTCCTGTAATGACTCATGGCTCAAGACTCGGGTAAAGCGGTTATCGCCCCTGTTCGCTATAAAATCCCACACCAATTGCACACTGATTCACCTGGTCTGATGAAGCCTCTATGTTAGAGGCGAAACGTTACCAAATTACTATACAAAACCGATTGTTTTCAAACCTCTCTGAACTCATGACTACTCGATCGGTTCCAAGTATCTTCCAAGAATTTGAAACCCATTACGGACCCCGTGTTCGAAAACTGGCAAGTGAATTCGTTCGATTGGCGGGCCTTGAAGCGAACTGGGAGAACCATCGCGTTTTCAACATGAGATGTCTTAAGACTAATCTGATCCCCAAATATCTCACAGTGAAACCTCCGGACAGTACGTATACCTCTGCAAGGATTGCCTTTAATGCTTCCAAGGCGTTTCTGAAACAGCGGATTTACCTTGTGACCAAACGTTTAAGCGAGATCCGTATTGATGCGAGTCGGCTGAGCTTGGATCTACAGACCGCCATAACGCCTCTCGACTACAACCGACTTTTCAACAAGGCTTCAGATGTCAAATTGAAACAAGGGCAGGATGCAAAGAAAAGACAAACGCGTGAGTTCGAGCGTTTAATGTCTGTGCATCCCAGTGCTACCGGTCCTACTGACAGTTCTGGGTCTATTAATACATATTGTAATGTTGTTAATATGTCAGATAGGGTTTTGAATGTAACGGAATGTAGATTGTTAGAGAAAGGTTTGACATTTACCATTAATAAATCTAAGATATATGCGGAAGAGATTATCCCAAGCATTGAGAGCGCGGTGACAAAGTTGCCCGCTACGAAGGCAGAGAATCTTCGGGCACAGTTAGTAAATATCATTAAGTTTCAGCAACCGGGTGAGCCAAATCTTCCGAAAACTGAACGTATAGCATTAAATTCCCTAAAGGAAGATCACAGTATTGTACTTACAAAGGCTGACAAGGGAAAAACCCTAGTTGTAATGAATAGGTCAGAATACTTGGAAAAATTGGGACAACATTTGGAGACGGGTCCATATAGAGTAGTTGTTGATAAGACCGTGGCGTCGGTAATGAATAAGAGTAAAACGGAGGTTGGTAACTATTTAAGAACCGTGAAGGACGATTTAGGGGTAGGCAAGTGGTACAGTCTATACCCAAAATCGACTATACCTCCGAGGATTTATGGCTTGCCAAAAGTTCACAAGCCCGAAGTTCCCGTACGGCCCATAGTCGACGGTATAGGCTCTCCGACCCATGAACTTGCGAGACATTTGGCAAGGCTATTGCAGCCTCTAACAGGGCGAACGAGTACATTCGTGAAAAACTCTTATGATTTCGCTCAAAAGATAGCAAATCTCCAAATTGAGTCAGATGAGTTAATGGTCAGCTTTGATGGCACATCACTTTTCACAAATGTACCTAAAGAGGAGTCGCTAGGAATAGCGAGACGTCGTCTGAATGAAGATGTCACTCTGAATGATCGGACGAAACTAACAGTTAGCCAGATAATCGAGGGTATGACAGTGTGTCTTAACATGTCTAACTTCGTTTTTCAGTCAAAGCTTTACAGTCAGGAACAAGGTCTCGCCATGGGATCGCCAATATCCCCGGTACTGGCGAACCTGTATATGGAAGAATTCGAGAACAGGGCGTTAACAAACAACATTAACTCACCCAAAGTTTGGTGGCGTTATGTAGACGACACCTTTGTACTTGTTAAACGGGATAAGAAGGACGAGTTACTTGATCACTTAAACTCCATTGATGAGAGAATACAGTTTACTATTGAGTTAGAATCTTGTAGCGGCACAATACCGTTTCTTGACTGCCTGGTTCACAGGAATGGGGGAAATTTAAAGACGACAATATATCGCAAGCCAACGGATACTGATGGCGTACTCCACTACACCTCGGGTCATCCGAAACAGGTTTACGCTGGGATAGCCTCAGCGCTTTTCTACAGGGCACAAACCTTGTGCACAATGGAGGAGGACAAAAAGGCTGCGCGGAAAGTGGCAATGGGCAAACTATTAGAAAGTGGTTACCCAAGACGGCTAGTTAAACGCCAATTACATAAAGTGCTACACCGGCAGTCAAGACCCCCAGCCGAGTGGATAGGGACGGTCGGAATTCCGTACAAGGAAGGCACTTCGGAGGGTATTAAACAAGGAAAATATAAGGGTGATCTTTCACCGAGGTCGAACGTTACGTTCGGCGCTGGTACACCTGAAGGACCCGCTTCCCAAGGATAGGACGACTAACTGTGTTTATAAAATTAAATGTAAGGACTGTGCACATGTGTACATAGGCCAAACAGCGAGAGAATTACGCACACAAATTTCTGAGCATAGGAGACGCATTGCAAGACTACCAAGAAACGAGTTTGAATATCAAGCAATAATAAGAGACTCGGCCGTAGTTTTTTTTTTTTTTTACACGGGTCACCAGATAGACCTCGAAAACGTAGAGGTCATTAGGAAGGGTATCCGATCAACCACTCAGCGGCTGATTGCCGAGGCGGTGGAAATTGCCAAATCTGACGACTGCGTGAATAGAATGGAGGGGGTAGAAATCCCTAATGCGTGGCGGGCGGTCTTAAGCCGACCAGCTTGACGAGCATCGATGCGTGGATCAGATTGAAAAGTGCAAACCGACTCCCATTGCCAACACTACGGGCTTATCCGTCAATGTCATGACACACAAAGGAACACCTGGACTATTCCCACTGTGATCGAACCACCTGAGGTGACATCCCGAACTGTTCCTGTAATGACTCATGGCTCAAGACTCGGGTAAAGCGGTTATCGCCCCTGTTCGCTATAAAATCCCACACCAATTGCACACTGATTCACCTGGTCTGATGAAGCCTCTATGTTAGAGGCGAAACGTTACCAAATTACTATACAAAACCGATTGTTTTCAAACCTCTCTGAACTCATGACTACTCGATCGGTTCCAAGTATCTTCCAAGAATTTGACACCCACTGCTTTGTGCGTCAGGCTGTTGAGCCAAAGGCTCCGGGCGGAGTCCCTCAAGCAAACCTCCGAAGCACAACGACCACCTCGCGTGCGATTGCCCACCAATGCAATCGGATGCCTGTGCGCAAAGCACTCAGCATCGGATGCTGGAACATGCGCACACTACTGGAGTGGAACTTCAGTGAGTGCCCCGAGCGACGCACTGCACTCGTCGCGATGGAGCTGGCACGCTACCACATCGATATTGCGGCGCTCAGTGAAACCCGACTCGCTGAGCAAGATAAGTTGCATGAAACAGGTGCTGGCTACACATTCTACTGGGTGGGCAACGCCGCCTCAGCACCACGTGATCATGGGGTCAGATTTGCAATATCCGATCGCCTCCATGGTCAGCTGGTGGGTGAACCAACAGGCATCATCGCGCGACTGATGACTGTTCGCCTACGACTCGGAAGAGGTAAGTTTGCTACTTTTATAAGCACGTACGGTCCGACCATGTGTTATCCTGATGACACGCGTGATCAGTTCTACACTGAGCTATCCTCCCTGATACGGTCTGTGCCGAGGAGCGACCGACTATTTCTGCTGGGTGATTTCAACGCGCGCGTTGGGCGCGATGCGTCGGTGTGGGCAGATGTTATCGGTTCGCATGGCATTGGTTCAGCGAATGCGAACGGTGACAGGCTGCCCTCACTGTGTGCCACTACGACCTGACGATGACGAACACTCGGTTTGCACTGAGTGCGAGTGATATAGCAACTTGGAAGCACCTACGGGGTGGTCACGCTCACCTGCTCGACTATGTCATCGTACGTCAGCGTGATATGCGTGAAGTGTGCATGACACGTGTACTGCGTGGAGCTGAGTGTGGCACTGATCACAAATTGGCGCGAACCAAACTATACATATATTCGTAAATCTGTGTGTTGCACTCCCGCCGTAAGTCGGCGTAACTTGAGCATTCTCTCCCTCGGTACTGTGGCGAAACGTACTGAGCAGGAGAAGGCGATGGCTGCACGCCTGTGTGATGTGGGCTGCATAGCCACAATGGGTGACCTGTGGCACCAAATTCGCGACCAGGTGACAGTTGCTACCGAGGAGATCATCGGGCGCACAAACTGTAAGCGGCGTGATTGGTTTGATGACGACAATGCGACGATGGGCGCATTGGTGTCGGGGAAGAATGCAGCATTTGCTACACATATGGCAGACCCCAGGGACTTGGGGAAGAATAGTCAGTTTTGCAAACTTCGACGGCAACTGGCCCGAAAGCTCCGTCGCATTAATAATGCATGGTGGACGGAGAAGGCGAAGCAGATGGAATGCTACGCCGAACGCCGTCAACACAAGGAATTCTTTGACTCCTTTAAGGCGGTGTATGGACCGAGATTGGAGCCGCTGAGGACGCTGATCGATGGTAGTTCAGGCGCTACCTGCACACAGACTGCAGACATAATGCAGATCTGGCGGAATTACTTTGACTGTCTCTTGAACAACCGTTCAGAGATCGACTGGCCTACATTGGACAGCCTGAAGCAGCACGATGTGAAGGCGGATCTGGCGGATACGCCGACACTGGATGAGATGCAGAGAGCACTTGCTCAGCTGCGAAACGGCAAGTGTGCCGTTGTCAACGGGATCCCACCTGAAGTATTGAAACACGGCGGACCCGCGTTGCTGACTGCGCTGCACCACTTGGTGCAACGTGTATGGATTGAGTAGGAGGTGTCTGCTGAGCTGCATGATGCCCTTGTGCTGCCACTGTACAAGGGCAAAGGGAGCAAGCAATGTTGCACGAATTATGGTGGCATCAACTTGCTGAATTGTGTGGGCAAGGTGATTGCCCGAATCCTGCTCAACCGTCTCGTCAGTCAGGTTGTGGAACCTAACGTGGCGGAAGAGCAGTGTGGATTCCGTTCGGGTCGCTGCACTATAGATATGGTGTTTGCGGCTCGTCAGTTGCAGTAGAAGTGCAGAGAGCGACACCAGCCATTGTAATCGCTTTTTGTTGATTTCACCAAAGCATTTGATGTGCTGAACCTCGAGGCATTGTGGCTGATGTTGGATAAGTTTGGTTGCCCGCGTAAATTTGTAAGTTTAATTGAATGTCTACACAGTGGTATGCGAGCAAGAGTGCAGCTGAGTGGAGAGACCTCGGATGACTTTGCAGTTGCCTCTGGTGTTAAGCAAGCCTGTGTCTTACCGCTTGCCCTGTGTAATACATATCTTCATGCAATGATGTTTTGTGCTTTTGATGCCGCTTGTGCTTACGGTGTTCGTGTGGAGCACCGTATTGATGGTTGGTTGCTTAACATACGTGGTTTCGGTGCGAGAACTTTAGTCTATGAGACAAGTATCCGTATATTGCTGTGTGCTGACGACTGTGCGTTGTTTGCACACAGCGCGGATGAGTTGCAGCACATGACTAGTGCTCTGGCTTCGACAGCGGCCAAATTCGGGCTCACCATCAACACAAGCAAAACTGTCTGTCTCTTTGAGCATCCACTGGAGGTGCAATATTCAATATCGCCGCAAAATAGTCTTGGTGCTGAAGTATTGGAAACCACCTCCCGCTTCTGCTACCTTAGGAGTGTGATATCGACTGACCAACAGCTACACTGTGAGCTGCGTATCCGCGTCTCGAAGGCAGCGGCGGCATTCGGGAAGCTAGAGTACCGAGTGTGGAACAACCATCAGCTTACCATTGGCACGAAGCTAATGATGTACAAATCTATGATGCTGTCTGTTCTTCTATACGGCTTTGAAACTTGGACGATGTACCGTCGGGATGTGCGATATTTCCAGCGGTTCCATCAGCAGTGTTTGCGAAAGGATTTTGCGCATCGGCTGGGGCGACAGAGTTGCACACACGGAAGTGTTGCACCGAAGTGCAATGTATGCAGTGGACTGCATACTTTTGCTGAGACAACTGAGATGGCTCGGTCATGTGAGCCGTATGGATTCGACGCGGATACCGAAACAATTATTAGATGCGCAGCTGAGTATTGGGAAGCGGCATTTAGGGAAACCAAAGTTACGTTACCAAGACATGATCAAAGTGAGCCTCTCACGTTCTAAGCTTGATTGATCGGCGTGCATGGCCCGATCTGATCACGAAGGCAGTTGCCGAAGTGCGGGGGTAAAACCTCATGCATGCAGAGAAGCGGCAAGTGCGGAAGCGACAGTCGCCGAGGGGTTGTACTCCGTCGACATCGAGCGCATACTACTGTAGCACATGCGGTCGCGAGTGCCTGAGTCAGGCAGGCCTAGTGAGCCATGAGCGAGGCCACTCGGCACCACCACCGAAGTGACGACGGGTCCTGCAGAGAACGTAGGCAGAACCGGCGCAGCGTTCGTAGGTACATTGCATTCGATTTACTGTACCGCGTGCTTGCATGCTAAGTCTATATTTCAGGTGGTGGGTTTGCAATGTGGTCCTAATGCTTTTTTTCCTCATATTAATCTCTACTTGTACTATCTTCTATAAACTTGCACACGTCGCTGAGGCTAATTGTAGCTAATTTCGATGACATTTTCACGTTTGCGATATTTCCTTAAAATATTGATTGATTCCCAGCTACATCGTGCTTGTGTTTGCCTGTGAACGAGTGTGGGACGGCTCGGTTGATGAAACGTGGCTCCCATCCACATGCCTCCCGGTTTTATTCTTTCGGGTTTACACTGGATATGGGGTGTGTGGATGGAACTGTGGGTGGTGCAGCGCAAGCCACTTATGGTCCCTCTGTAGGCGCAGGCATCCTGTTGCTGACCACAGTGACAGGCAAATCCGAAACCGGATGCCGCCAACCATGCTATTGGTTGATTTGGAATTGGCCACCAACACAGACAGCATGCAGTTTTCTCTGTCTGCAGCGGTTGAATCTTTTGTAGTTCTTTGTGTGGGATATGACTGCACCATGTACCCCTGTGGTAAGAGATATTTTGAGCACGAACGCCTATCAAACAATTTGATCGATGGCCAACAATTAGGGAGGTGAAAACTGGTGGATAAAATGGAATTTGTGATGAGACTATATGGGTGAGGTGTTACAGAGGGGATTACGAGACCTTACATCTTCAGCGCTGGGGTCGCAAACCTGTCCTTGCTGCTCGGTGCAGTACACGGGGCTGCGTTGATTATCCTCTGCGACAGACTGATTATCAAAATTCCCTTGAATTTCACTGTATTGAGTGTTCAACATACTGTCAGGTTGACCACACTTAACAGGAGAATGATTAGGGTTCTCATCGGAAGGTTTTTTTCAATGCCTGGCTGCACTGCAGCGGTTTTTGCGTTGGGTTACATAAATACGGTTTTTACGCATAAGGAACAACTCTCACTCCAGCCTAGAGGGCCAAGCGGCTGAGTTTGCCTGGCCTCTAACCATTGACCAATCTGATATTAATGACTGAAAAAGCAAGATGGACCAGCAAGGACAGCTAAATGGATCGCTGAGGCACACAAACCTTCGCACCAGCCTCATCGCCTTGGAATCGACTACGACGTCACGAACCCTACAGAAGAATCTCGAGGCGCTTTTGCTAAGCTTCGCCACTTATGATGCCGGCGCCATATCACTCTCTCCTTGAAGGTTGAAGTGTGCAATGCAGCCGTACCTTTGACCCTACTGTACGGTTGTGTTACCTACCTGGCCTATTAGACGGTCAAACATAATGAGGTTAGTTGCCTTCGGTCGTCGCTACCTTCCAGCTTAGTTGATGTTTAGTGGGAACACTGCATGTACAATGAACGTGTTCGGCGTTGTGTATTTGGTGAAGGAAGAAGTGAATCTCTCAGTTACGTCATATGACGAACCACACTCCGATGGCTGGGGCACATGCTGCGCATGCCTGCACATCGACTCCTGCATCGTGCGTGCGGGGTTTTTGATGGAAGGAGAGAAGAGGTGGCGAAGCGGTAAGTTGGTGAGGAGGAATGAAGACTCTGTTCGAAACTGGCCACGCTTGGATCCTCTTGCCTCCTCGGTTGGGGCTCGAAAGACGATGAACACCTTTGGCTTGATACTGTTGTTCGCATGGCTATGAGCCGACATCATTGGTGTTCATGTTGAGAATTTATTTGTCCTTCCCCCGCCCTCTTCTCCTCATCGTTCAACTACCTGGTCATTTCTGACATACAGTGTTACATATTTCGGCACGATATTCGGTTGCTAGCTATCCGGGACGATGTGCATCAATTCTCGGTTGCTCAGCTGAAGTGACTGTGTCGCGTCTATTTCTTTTTTTAAATATTTCGACACAACATCTGAGGTGTTTCCTACCTATAGCTAACGTGTGTAGGGATGCTCATGATGACCTTCAAAATTTAAAGCTTCCCTCTAATATTAACAAGGATCAAACGCTTTGACGAATCTTCGGGAGATTAGCTAGAAGTCCTTTATGGCGGCGCGTTTGAATCGGCCGTTTCATTTTCACTGGAATATTGCTCTTACTATCTGCTGCGGATTTATCTGCTTTCACTGAGCTTTTTGTTAGAACAGTTACAACATCATTAACGCTGTCCTTGCTGACTTTTGAAAATGGACTTTTAGACATTGCGCGAATCAGGTTTTGTAATTTAAGAAATCCTCGTCTGGATCGTTTATTTGATTGACACATACACTTCAAATGCCATTTTGTCCAGTTGTACAATTTTGCTTTCTATTCACAGCGAATATTGTGAAATGATGCAAATGTACTCTCTGGGGTATATAACGCTTATATTGACTTGAATTGACCTGACCTGGGCAGCACCCGTGGAGTAGTAAATCAGGCCACAAATCGCACTGCAGAATTTGAATGCGCCTCTGCTATTGTTCAAAAGCTAAGGCACTGGGATGTTTTATCACTAGCATTCTGAATTTTCTTGTCTGCAGTGCAGCTAATCGCTTCGGCCCTCTTGTTCAGTTGCGAAACGTCCCATTACATCGTCCGTCAAAAAGAGGCTACTTTCGTTCGAACACCATTATCTTCGCAGTTTAAGTCATATCTCGTTGGAACAAGACACGAGGAACGTGCCTGTTCGGTGGCTTGTTTATGACAATGAAAGAGGAAGTGAACCACTCAGTACAAGTATTGAATGTAGCAGGCTCCGATGGCTGCACCATGTGTTGCGTATGGCAACACACCAACTCCGGCAGCGTTCGTTGTTTGTACGATCGGAACCTAGATGGAAGAGGGTACTCCGATCAATGACCTAGTCAAGGGGAATGAGGGCTCTTACTTCGGACTTCGCCTGTGTTGGTGCCTCCTTACTTCCGGGTTGGCGTCCCAAAGATAGTGCATGCTTTTATGGTTCGAGACACTTGCTGATATGGTGAGCAGCCGACCTCAGTGACGCACAGCATCACCCTCTAACTAGGATCTAATGCTCGATGTATAATATAAAAAAACGAAGCGCAATGTCATTTGTTTCATGCCGTACTCTGGTGACTATTGTCTTTTGTATACCCTAATTACATTGCATTAGAGCTCAGTAGCCGGGATTTCTCACCAGCTAGCGAGCAGAATGATGAGCAATTTGTAATCGGCAATAAACAATGATTTTATACGGTTTAAGAAACATTGCTTTACAAACTCCGGTGGGTTATCGAAAAACGTGAATGAAAAAATGCAGTTAGTAGTTTAACTGTCAAAAAATGGACTTATCGTATGTAGTGCAATAGCCCTGCACTCCGAGTGTTTCCATAGCTTCAGTAGTCCAAAAAATAAGTCCAAGGTTTTCCAGGGAGTAGGATGGAAAATAGCGTCATTTTTAACGCTTACCCTTATAGCACTTTTTAGATGAGGAGATGCAACATGCTACCACGAGTAATTCCACATCGAAAGACTACCACTCTTGCCATTTCATACTTATCACGCTTCTCTTTCTATTATTCTCTTCGGCTTTATTTTCTCGTTTACCCCAAATGGCTTCGGTGCATTTTTTTTTACGACATCCCTATCTGGCACTCTTATGACCCCTATGGAGCTTGTCTCGTAATCTTGCGGCGCGGGTTCGAATCTGCGTAGGGGTGGGCGTCCTCGCGGTATACTCTACCGGCGTGCGACTGGTCGTGGTCGCACGGCGGCAAAGCGCCGTTACGGCTTACAGCTAACACCTTATTATTATTATTGCTATTATTTGTTATTAAGAAAATAGATGAGTTGGTGCACTAGTCAACACTAAGTTCCGGAAAAAAAGTCTGCAACATTTGTTCTCTCGTTCGCAGTTATATTGTTAAGGTTCGAGAATTTAGCAAGATCTAATAGCTTTCACTTAGGATTGCAAGATAACTGTGGGGGAAACCGTACTCTGTCCATTGTCAAACCATCGCAGACGGTAATGGGATCGAAATACAATGTCGTTTATGTGTTCACATCCTGTGAAAGCAATTTACAGTTCGAAGAATTGACGGAATTGCTCCAACGTCATGCGCCCATCGGTTCCACATTCATCCAGCAGCTGCGGTGTTAAAAAGAAAAGAAGTGCAACCAATGAAAGAGTCCAATCAGTTCGTGTTCGATTTGATGCTTATTTAAATTCTGTGGTCCGCAAAAGATTGGGATGTCGGGATGAGGAAAGTACACCGCACCGACGCTTCACTGCAAGGCGACCACCGCCAGTTGCGCGACATGTTTCAAGCCTACCGGATTCTCACTACTCGTTTGGATGAATAAATGTCGAATGATATTAGATCTTTATAATGTTTGCCATGCGAACAGCCAATCAGGTTTGTTGCAGAACGCTGCCCTACAGATATATATATATATATATATATATATATATATATATATATATTCACAAGTCAGTATGGAGACAATGTGCCATCAGAACCATGGCCAAATGTTTATTCAGCAAAGCACGCTCAGCGAATATGGCAACATAACTAGCCTGTAGAATGTTCGATGTATATCGGCAAGCTGCTCCCATGATGAACAACACTTCTGCATTCATAAACTTCTTCCTTTGCTGCGGTCAACAAAACTCACTCCAGCGCAGCCAAACTTGAAGCAATCAGAGTAGAAGCGTAGAACTCCACACATCTGCTTCCTTCATTTTCAGCAAGCTTGCTACATGCTTCCTCAGTTGAATCCGCATCGTACTATTGCTGAGGGTTTCAATAACAGGGGTACAACATTGATTAAGACACTTGGTTTAGTAAGTCTCGACTAGACACGACGTGCGCCTAGAGGTTCACTTAAACACCTTACGTGACTAAGACCGATGCGTCTCATTTGTTCTATCATACACGGTGCAGCCAATTTTTCTCACAGACGCATCTACCTTTCAAAGCCAGGGGCACTATCACAGGACTCCATTTGTGACTTCCCTGAACTGATCTTTCGGTTTTCAGCGACGAACTGTCTGTTCTTCTGATTGAAACAGTCCATCAGATAGCGAACTACAGGACTTTGCCATTGGAATCTAACAACACTGATCTTGTTCTACAGCAAACTCTTCAAAGCTCTATGCTTAAGTCGAGCGATAAAGTCAAGCTTGCTGACCGCTCAACGGCATCAGCGCCACCCACTCCGATAATTACTAACCCCTTTATTGGTCAAGGCACATTCGGCTTGACTGCTATTGACTCAGCCCTAGATGCCACACCTGACGAGTTGGCCACAACACCGGCAGTCCAGAGCCGGATAACATACGCATCGATCACCTCGATAAAAACGCCGGAGGACACTCGTACGTCTACTTTCTGAATCAAGCACGAGTGATGCAAGGATGATTTCACAACATTCTCTAGTGCCCGCTAAACAATCCACAACATTCAAACCGACACTTGCTAAACAGAAGCACAGTGCGTTAATTATCGTGTCCACTAACGTTCCTGAGTCGGGATCCGACACAATAAAAGGCAAGTTGATAGAGGATCGTAAGCAGTGGGATTCCATCATCGATGAGAGTGTTATTCTGGTTGAGCTCACTATGCTAAGACGTGTAGCACGTCACCCAACTTCAATACACTACGGCGAACCTCGATTTCTTCGAGTAACGTTGCACTCAGTTGAGGAAACAGAGACTGTCCTTCACTTAGCAGTTCGTCTTCGCAACTCCTCGATTGCGGTACGCATACTGCCAGATATTTCTTGAAAAGGGTGATCAAAGGAAAAAGAAAACCATGGCACCCCTTCTAGGAATGAAAGCAAGCAAACCATAATTGTTCATTGTGTCTCTGAACTACCGCATTCTCTCTTGATTACCGTGTGCGAACACATGACCGGGAGCGGTGGTGCTACATCCGTGCAGCACTCTTTGGACGACGTTTTGGCAAAAATCATTGACGAGAATTCCTTCATCAAACTACAAGGGCTGCAGTCCAAAAATATTGGAAGTGGTACTACACTCCGAAGGAATGTCAGGAGTCCTATTGGATAGCTGGTTGAAGCATCGCTCTTGGTTACCAACCGAAATTAGGCTGAAGATAGCGGGCGCACGGCCACGAGTAGGCAGCACTTCATTTGAACATGCAACCTCAGTACAACTTTTACCTCCAGTCTTGCATTATGATAGGCACAGTAACACTCTCGACACCTGACAGGGTAGAGAGACGCATGAGAGAACATCGCGATCTGGAATACTCTATGCTACCATCCAACCTGACCGAAGTTATGAATCAATGACCCATGCGAAAAATGATTAGCGGCCAAACGGTCGGCTTAAAACTGAACACAAATTTGGCGTCTACTAGCACACTTCTAACAAATAAGACGCTCACTTGTTTTTCTACTAACGCACAAGACCTTCTCAGATAAATTACAGTGCTTCGGCTACGATGATGTGACTTTTTCATGGTAACCGAGATATGGTTGATTGAAGTGGTCACGGACACCTAGATCGTGGGTTCGATCCCCAGTGGGGGACCGAGGGAATACGTACCACTGACTAGCCTTACTAGGGCGAAACGCGTCTGGTGCTTTTCCGGACTAGGCTTTGCTACGTAGCTTTTGAACTAATGGGATGAATACCTTAAAAGTTTACATAAAATATTCTTTTATTTTTGTTTACTTAAGACTAACGTTTTTACACGCCTACTGTAATGCTAAACAGTTCTTCTGTTCTGGAAGCGACAGTCCAGGAACAGAGTGCAAGTCTCCTTGCACAACAGTAACAATTCCTGTAGTTTTTGAACGCAAGTAAATGATGAATCTGAAGATAATTTTGGATTAATATATCATATCTATACTTTGAGCAGTCGTCCGTTTTCGACACTTTCTCCGTACAAATTGATCGATCAGTCTTTCTTGCACACATTTTATATTCTTCTTTACTTCACTGTTGGCCACGACTGGGTCGATCTCTTGGGGTGATAGATTGAAGCTTCCAACGCTAATAATTATACTCATGCAAGGCGCATTGCCAATGGTTCCCGGGCGAGAAACAAGTGTTTGACTCAAAAAGACGGTTGCTAATAAGGGCTCAGTGGCTTGACTGTCTACACTATATGTACATAAAAACAGCCCTAAAGATGAGTTACATAGGTGATGGCTTGCTTGCTTTAAAAGCCACACCGGCACACGGTCAGATGGGGCATGGAAGTGGGGGTGAAATCCATCGAGGGAATAACCCGCATGGAAGCAGGTCCCCAGGAGACGGTTCCATGGATGACCGTATCACTTCACTTACACTTTTGGAGTTAGCTATACTTCTTATTGTGAATACCTCATAATCTGCCCGAAAGATATAACTGATTAATTAGCCATGTCCGCCAACTAAAGCTTGAGAACTGCTTTGGAAAATTCGAAAAATATAACATCCCTGCGATTCCGCCATACACCACGAACCGTAACATCCAGTTGAACTGTATCTCACCGATTAAGAATATACCGTTATTTTTGTTCAACAGGACTTCATATTGCCCATGCAGGAGCATGGTACTACCTGTGCATATTTGATCTGTGTCAAATCTGGACGCAGCTTCTTCTTTAAAGAGAGATTATTGAGTACATAATTGAGCCGCTACCGTAACTAACGATGTCTCTGCATTCGAGATCCTTCTTTTCCTTCGGTCAAACTCACTCCAGCTCAGCCAATGGTAACCACTCAAGGTAGGCGCGTAGAAGTCCACGCATCTGCTTCCTTCGTTTTCAGCAATCTAGCTACTTGCTTCGTCACGTAAATCCGTCTCGGCCCTCTGATCGCATACCCCCCAGCACACACCTGTACTGCTGAAATTCTTTGCGAATTTTCACAGTCATCTCCATTGACGATATCTGTCAGTTCGCCTATAGACCTCAACACTCCACATCGCATACCGTAGCTCGCCTTGTTTATTTCCTAGCATCAGCATTGGGTCGAAGTGCAAATTTGTATCGGCTTCTTTTCAATGGTTCTCCTAGTGCTTTTGGATGCCTGGGTAGATCGGCGTTTCTCTGTCTTTTTTTGGGTCAGAGTTCACGTAGATGCGCCAGGCTTGTTTTGTGACGGTTTTAGTGATCCAGCTCAGTGCACCCGGCTAAGAGATCCTTTGTTACAAGGGGATCTGAATGGAGTTCTTAAGAATTCATCACAACTAGTCGCAGTAAGACAGTCATCGCACACCCGGAAGAGCACTGTACGGCCATGTTTTCGGGAGTCGTCTGCATTACGCATTCCATCTGACCCCTGCGGAGTTCAAACCCGCAACTCAACTGTTGCCATTCTGTGGATGGGATCACTGAGCTACGGCGGACTATAACGACCATCGCGGCTAAGTGACTGCGCCGGCCACTTTCCACTAGCTTACATGCTAGGCACGGGGGTTACCCTATCCTCTGCACGGCAGTAAGATGTTTTGGCTATCTGACTGAGTCTAGATGTAATAATATCCTTTATTCTCTCCGTGGGATTGAACATTCTACTGGGAACGATCCTCACATTTTCTATTTTCCTTACGTGTCGAGATTCTCCATCTACTAACTGCACTTATTGAATGCAAATATACCCTAGGTGTTATGGTAGTGTGGATGCCTCTTGCCCTTCATTGCATCAACAGGGGTCAAACGAACTGGTAAGATAATTTCCATATGTATCCTTTACTCTGAACCTTCCGAATTGTAGTGACGTTCCCTTTTTTCCTTCTTGATAGTAAGTTGCGGTCTAGCAAAAATCTATTTCCTACGCAGACAGCAACAATATCCGATCTATGTGTACAATCAAACCTACCGTAGTCCGCGCATGCTTGCGAAACGTTCCATAAAGTCACTAGGCTTTGATTTTTGCTCTCCCCCATTGGTTGTACTGCTTTCCCGTCAAGTGAATAAGTACGTCAGCAGTGCCACGCAACCACCACTGCTTACGAGTGGGCCGGGTATACCGCGAGCTTGCCTACATCTTACATTGATTCGGACTGATGACCTCCGATTTACAAGGCAATCACGTAGCCCTTACGGCTATCGCCGACTTGCTCACCCGTCACGGTTCCTGGACTGATTCAAAAGAATTACACCTTGTTGTTGGGATCAACTAAGCTCATTTCTCGATGCAGCGGTTGATCTAGTGACTTCCTCATTGGCTTGATCATTACGGGACATACTATTGATACGCAGTATTCTTCCGAGGTCTTAGATGAGATTCTTCACGCACTGATTAATGACCCTTTGGAGACACCATCTTTTTTTCGACACATTCAACATTTAAAGTTGTATCTTCTCGCACTTGGTCGTATTGTAACCGTTTCACTTTATCCGTCCTGTTTAGTTGTAGACCCAATGAAAGTCACAAGGATGCTGCTGGAGCGGCCATCAGGATGGCGATTACGTGCATGCTTCGTTTTATACCTCACTGCTGTTTTTCCCCGGTATCATCTTTCGATTCATCCGCAGCGATAAGGTGAATGCTGAAAATGAGCCGTTTCTGGTGCGTAAAACTGTTTTGATTTCGCTTCGGTTACCTACGATACCAGCTACGTTTATGTGCATTCGGTTTCCGCATTCGTCTGACTTTTCCACTTGTTCTACAGTAGCACTCGGTGTAGTTTTATGTGTTAAGTTTTTAGTGACAGCGATCCCGTGTTTTCAGAATGTGTGCATCCCTGATCACTTTGCCATTCAAACACGTCTCACGCTTCACCCTCATTCACTTCCTTTTTCTTCACTTGTAGACTTTAGTTTCGGTACCCAACACTCCGAGGCACCCGTGACCACTTGGTGTGGAAGTCCTCCATATGCAGCCCCTGAGATTTTCTATGGGGAGCCATATGTGGGTACCAAAGCGAACATTTGGGTGAGTTAGTTCAGTGTCATTTTGTTGGGTTCCGTTTTGGGGCTAGAGTAGAGAGACTGGATACCATCCCGCGTACTGTCCATCACGAACATCTCTACATATTTGGACTATCTGCATACTGAAAGTTATCTCTTCGATTCACCAAAAAGCTCCCGGTAGCCGTTCTATTATGATAGCCCTCCTCATCACCATTTGGTGAGAAGTCGAGCCTCCGTATCTCAGTTTTTCAACGCGAGGCTTCAGCTGCATATACTTAACGCAACTATTTGTGTCCCACGTCACCACTGCACAAGCTTGGTGCGTATTCCACTTATGAGTGTTCTTAACATTTCATCACGGAAAGTGATCCCGATTACCGAGCCCATTTAATCTGTTTAGAGGAAGAAGACAGCAACCGTATGGCGGGACGCGGTAACAACGTTTCGTTACGAAGCAACCACCATCAGTCGCGCATGGGCTAATGATACTGCGAAGGTCACCCGGTCCCTTACGCAAACTCGAACCCGCGACCTCCGGAATACAAGGTAGGTGTGTGATCCTTTCGATCACTGGCCGGCCGAAAAGGAACTGGAGTAATGATCAGTTTAATGAATGTTATCCAGCTTCAACTATACATTCCAACGGATTTTACATTTACTGCTCCAACTTAGGTAAAATTCGGTCCACGTCTGTACGCACAAACAGTGGATGATCATGAAAGAAGCTGCTTCTGGTCTAGAAACAGTGTTAAGGAGCTCCACCAGTTGCTTCCTGAAAATACATCTCGTTGGTCCGTTTCGGAAACTGACTTTACATCCATTGCACATTCTTTCTACTCATTCGGTTAAGAAATCCCTGCTTGTTTGAAGGTCAAGTTCAGACTACCAGGAGCGTCGATTTATAGCCAGAGTCTGAGATGAAAGCAATACATATCTTGTGGACAACGGTTATGTTTAGTAATTCGGCACATGGATATTAAGAGGTTCCGATGAGTCGTGGCAGTAACGGAAAAAGCTGGCCTATTAATTTGCTCTCAGTCGCATCTGCTTGAACGTGCCACCATGCATTGCAGGTACCCGCACCTGCTTGTATCGAAGTCTCTCCATGAGGAGTGTGCTCTGAAAGTTTCAATCTACTGTAAAACCTTTGCGATGGACCTCTGCGTTTTGTAAGGGTCATCTACAGTTTTGCCTTTGGGTTTTGCCCGATAAGTGCACTGCGTTAGAGCTACCCTACTTCCTTGTTTCTTTACCTTTTGTGTTGTAATTTTTGAGTGACTTTGTCTCGGTTGGTTGTTCCAGAACTGCAATCCATCTGGCTAGCTGATGAAGAACCTCAGCAAAACTGTCAACATAACTAGCCAGTAAATGGTTCGATGTATATCGCTAGGCAAAACCAAATGTAAAAATACAGCCACCCCAGGCATTGGGTTTCTTGTCCTTCTGCTGTAGAGACGTTGCACTTTACTGAAACCGACGTTCAATGATGGCGTGTTGCGAACAACCAACAGCATCAAATACGTATCCTCATGAGTGGATATAGTCTTCGATAAATGCCTCTTGGCTTGTTTGACTGCAGCCTCAGCTTCTCTGTTCGGCTGGATATGATAAGGGCTGGTTTGTCGATGCAAACATTTGCACCTGTTGGCGACGTTTTGGAACGCACCACTTGTAAACTGAGAGCCACTGTTCGAGAACAGTTCCTCCGTGTTACAGTCTACTCGTGCGGAGTTAACGCAAGGTTTGGGAACGCAGTAATGGCTCGTAGCTGAAACGATCCAAAAGTGACAGAACGCGCGGCGCTGATTGTACGCACCGTACATTGTGACAAGCATCACGTACAGCGCATCGATCATGTGTAGTTGAGCAACTCGCCAGTGAGTGGCTGAGCGATAAACACTCAATTACGTAAGCATGTACAATCAATACTAGGATTGTGAATATCTTACCTGCGATCGTACTTCATACGCCACATTCCTTCTCCTTTTAGTTGGTAATCCCCCAGGTAGCCTGGCACCCATCAACTGGACTGCATACTCTAGCTGAGCGACAAATTTGTTGTGCTTTCGGCTTGCTTGGATTCCGCGTACCCATCCCAACATATGCTGGCTCAGTAGTCGGGAATGATGAAGTGTCATCTGGCTATATGGAAACAGAACGTGGCCGATGTGATAGGCGATCACCCTTTGCTTTCAATTCCGCCTTACTATGTAGGATGTCTAGTAGATTTGTGAGCGGCTTGACGTAGACCAACTCGCCTCACCAAGTTGTCGATCTGATAATTTTCGATCGTACCTCGTTGTATGTTTCTCTTGCCAGACCTCGACGCGTAGTTTCTGATCAGATAGGAGTTGGCCTAGACGCCATGCGGTCGCATTCTCTTTGGCCTCGTGATCATTTCGAATTTACTGTCACAAGTGTGCTTACACTCATACGATCCAACTCAAGAGCCGCCATTTGTTGTACCCCAGTTTTCGTATCTAGCCTTTGCGGATCACATTTTGCCCCCACATCGCAGTTTTAGCATCCTTCTCGCAGAAACACATGCGTAATTTTCTGAATCCCGAGACACATAGCGACATTTATGGTCTCAAACGAGACCCAACTCCGATATCTATCCGACGAGAAATCAGCCACAGCTGTTGACCGCCAGGTGAAGTAGCTATCGGCCCTTTTGTATCCCTTATCGCTCCCTCGTGTTGTTTACACCCGAGGGCGAATTCTGAGCGAACGACCCAGCCGGTTAAAGCTGCCCTGCGAGTCGTGTAAAGCAACCCTATGTGTCGACCTTTAAAACACAGCTAATTCAGTGCGCAGGGGTTAAACAGGCCGCCACGCGAACAACTCTTGACCTGAAAGGCATAGATCGACAGACATGCGACGCAATGGGTTGTAACAACCAACATACAAACATGAAGGTAGCGTGCGGTTTTCCTTCACATCAGAAAAATGTACGAACAGGAATCCAATGTTCTAATTGTTGTGTTTTCCGCTGAGTTGTACGGATTCCCTGCTGCCATTACACAAGCTGACCAGGCGACCTTCCAGATTAGAAGACAAAGACCCCAAGCGAAAACTGTATTTAGCACCCGGCAAGCCCAGTGTACATTCAAATATTGGGGTTGAATAATTAGTTAGTAAGGGAACGTTCTAGCGCTCACTGGCAGGCTTCAAGGTAGACCATTCTCATTGGTAGCGTTCAATATGAAACGTCGTCATTAGCCATGCTCTCATCAGTTGACCAATAGGCCTCGGGCTGCGTCATGGTCAACTGTTCCGGGTTGCTAGCAAATGGCCTCGGCTCCCTAAATACTAATTGCCTAGGCAAGTTTCATGCTAAGTGTTCTATGCTCATAGTAAACCAGCTGAAACTGCACAATGTTACACCAGGTTCTCTGGGGTTATGTACAGTATCCCACAGGTAAAGTTTGTCTAAGTATTACCTCAAAAAGACGAAGAACTGGTGGCAGAAATTTTACAAGGGTGGGACGCCAAAATCGCTTCATCAGAAGAAAGAGTGACAGAGACTACATCTCAGTCTTCCCCATTAGGATCCACTTCAAAAATAGGAAGTAGTATGAGCGGCGCGCTTAAAATGCGGCGCCTGTGGTTTGAACATTAATACCAACAGTGGCCCAAATACACCCGAGCCGACTACTGCCAGTCCGAATGGAATTAGTACTAACGGACCTTTGCCAAAACTACAAACAGTTCAAAATTTCTGAAGGACGTCTAGTGGTGGTTGGAACGTGATTGCTGCCAAATGTAACAAGAATATGGGACCTACAACTACTCCCACTGCACCCAGAATAAATGAGGAATTCGAAACAGTACTTACACAGCCTCTACCGAGTGTATGCGAACCATCAGTGTGGTCGACCTTAACCCAGGCTGCACAAATGGCCAGTAAAAGGCCAAATACTGTACACTGGTAGTCTGCACCAACGTTCCAGAATTGATGTCAAATTCTTTAAAAGGAAAGCAACTCGATGATGTGAACCAGTGGTACTTTATATGTGACATTCTGTGTTATGGCTAAGTCCGCTAACGTAACACGGGTCACCCAAATTCAGAGCACTACGGGGAACTGAGACTTCCCCGCCGATGAAGTATAACAATCGAACAATTTTATACGGATACAAAAGCTAAAGCTTAACAGGTTCCGTTGCATAGTCCCTGTGAAAGTTCAAATTATGAAAAAATTGTCAACAGAATTAGGTTTACACTGGTGGAATTACTGCAGCATACGTAGTACAAACTGTGAATCCAATGTAAGCCATGAGGGATAAGGACAGAGGAGATGTTGGTAACAAATCGTATCGTATTCTAATGAACACATAAGGGAGATGAAAATATTGGAAAGTTTTCTGGGGATTGACTGTACGCTTTTGTCTATCCCTGGGTAATGACTCATGTAAGATTCTGCAGCGAAATAAATGCACGGTCAATTCGGGCTTTGAACTCTGCCAGCTCGGGCGCACAGATGACAGGTTCCGGTGGGGTATTCTACGTTTTGCAAATGCGTACAGAAAAGAGTCTCCTAAACGACTGTACTGCACTGTCAGCTTAACATGGTGGCCTCTAAATTTTATATTGTGACTGAGCTCTAGCAAATGGCGGCACGTGTGGTTGGGATTTCTCAAAAGCTGGTATATCAAAACTTAGGTCCCCACGCAATCGCTGACACTGTACGCTGAAGAGCCCTAGCACTCGAAGCCTTCGCCCGTACGGCAAATTGTACAAACCTTTGACATTTTTGGTTGCCCGCCGTTGGGGTATCCCTAAAGCGGTGAGGTCTTTCCTCAGCCATGGCTGGCAGACCTGTATTGCGTACTGCGCATGTGGGCGTATGTATGAGCCGAGAAGCTGTGGAAAAATCGAAGGGTCGAATCGTCCGAATGCACGCTTCAGGAAGCCCACGTGTTCGATGCCCCTTCTTGACGCCGTTTCAGCCTGCTTCCAAGGTCGAACCGGATCAAAATTCCCAGATCCTTCTCACCAAAAGACGTTTGAAGCTCCTGGTTGCCGAGTTTCTAGGAGTGCACTAACTTGTACCGTAGGTGCAGCACCCTATATTTGCCCACATGGAATCGAAGTAGATTCTGGATTGAACACGCGTATACCCTATCCAAAGCAGATTGAAGTACGGTGATATCATCTGGTGTATTGATCGCCCTCTACACCTTGATGTCATCAGCATAAAGCAGGCAGTACGCGCTTATATGGCGTGTGATATCCTTAATATACGTCAAAAATAATTGCGGTCCTAGTACCGATACCTTCGGTAATCTGCATTCAACTTGAATTGGATCTGACAGGGATTCACGCACTCTTACTTCCAAGCGCCGGTGTAGAAGAAGGCTTCCGATCCACCTTAAGAGAGGATAATCAGTACCAATGGTCTAGAGTTTATAGAGCAGAATATCATGGTCTATCCGGTTAAACCCCTTTGAGAAGTCGAGAAAATGCACATCAACTCCTTTGCCGGAGTCTACTGCTTCAGTCCATTTGGATCGTGCTAATAGTAGATTTGTAGTGCACGATCGATTTCGTCGGAAGCCATGCTTTTCCGTTGCGAGGTGGTTCCATTCTTCCAAGTAGGCCATTAGCGCACCAGAAATAAAAGCTTATATGACTTTGCAAGTACAGATAGTAGGATTACCGGACGGTAGTTGTTTGGATTGGAACGACTATCTCGCTTGAGAATAGAAGTAATCATCCCGTGTTTCCATATGTCGGTCACGTCAATTCCGTCAAAACACTGTTGGAAGAATCGAGCCAAAGGCTCAGCTCAACTCTCTCTTACCGCCGCTGGCGATTTCGTGTGTATATTATCAACTCTAGATGAGCTGTGCTTGCGCATACTCAACAACTTGTTTAGTACAGCTTCTGTCGTGAAGCATATGTGACTGAGTTTTAAGGGTGAGACAACCCCTGTCATAGGGCTAGGTGGCCAGTGATTGCATTGTAATGTTGCATCATAGTGAAGGCAGGGGGTACTCGCCGCTTGCTTCGGTGTCTGCGTGAGTCCGTCCTCTGCTTTTGAAGAGGAGTAGTTCCCTCTCTCCCTTTACGTATACTGTCGTGTTGATACAGAAGCTTGTGGTTTGAGGCCATACTCATTGCCAACTTCTGCTTATCCACTATACTATCTGCGAACAAGCTGCGTACAGTGCGTACGTTGGGTTTTCGAGGCAATCCAGGTTTCAGTGCCCGGAGTGAGTTTGTAGATATGACAGCCTGAATTTCGTAACGCTATACATTTTCGTGTCCCGCTTCGGAGACACGAAGCCCCAGAAACGATCGCCCCAGCAAGGGCGATAGGGTACGTCTATACTACCACAGTGACCTACAGTACAAACCGGTGGATGATCCGAAAACGCCGATCCTAGACACAACCTGGTGCCGTCTACGACTGAGACGCAACAACACTTGCCTTGTGGCAGTTGTTTATGGCCCCCCAAGGTCCACTCCATAGATGGACTTTAGCCTGACATTAACCATCGAGAGGGTCTTGCGTGCGTGATGCAGCTATGTACTCATCACAGGTGACTTCATTTTTCACAACCTGGAAGTTCCAGCATCCCCCAACGAGCAATTCAAGGCAGTCCTCTAAGATCATATTGCAAGCATTCTACTCTTCAACCAAATCAGTTCGCCCTCCCGAGCGGGAACTAAAAGCACCGCGTTTGGTTTTGTGCTCACGAACAACGACCTCATAATCCGTGATCTGATTTAATCCGCATGGGTAAACAGGCCCCATCGTTCTGTAACAGCAATCATTCATTCGGAGCAGAACACGAAAACAGCTGGTAGTAAGAGACGCAGTGTGACATGTGTACAGAGCGAACCTTAGCCTTAATAACTGGATCAACTATGTAGTACATCGTAATCTCTGTACCTCACTTGTCCGTGAAGATATATTCGTACACTAGCAGAGCCTAACGGAAAGGTTTCGTGCCAACAGCATGCTTTTGTGCAGACATGTGAACAGCCTTCGGAATATGTAGCGTGGTGTCCCCCTCTAATATCAACAGGTGGATGTGCTCAAATCGCCGATGATGCAACCAACGTTCTACGGCTACAATGTGCTCCAATTTTCCGATGTGCTAACAACATATCTAATATACCTGTCCCATTCTCTCAGACTCCCAAATTTACACACGTCATTAGTAGTTCAACGACTATATTGGCGAAGCTGCCGTTCTTGCGCACTCATAGTTCCCCCGATGTTGACAACATTCCCCCGAAAGCACTGCAGGTGGCAGCTACGAGGGCAGCTGAGACATTAACCCGATTCTCTCAAATGTGCCTGGAACTACAGCATGTTCCTAACGTTTGGCATCGGGATTCATTGCCCCGATTTTCAAGGTGGTAGCCCAGTGATTCTCCTCTTGGTGCTATCAAAGGTGATGGAATCGATCGTTGCTGAGGCACTAATCGGCTATTTGTAAAGATCTAACATCATAACGCCGGAGCAACACGGATTCACTCTGCATTGGTCATGTACTACCAACCTACTGATTGCATGTAGCAGTTAGACGGAAACAGTGAATAGTGGGACCGGCACTGATGTCATCTTCATCGACTTGTCTCAAGTGTTTATCTGCTTAGATCCTCGAATCCTTTTGCACAAGCTGCAAACATGAGCAGTTGGGAACCTTGTCCTTGGGTGGATAGGAAACTTCTTTCAGTAGCAGCTTCAGGTCCGGGGCTCATTTACTGATTCTATTGAGGTGAACTGCGGTGATCCTTAAGGATCATTGTTAGAGCCACGCTCATTCTTGGTCTACGTCAACGACCTTGTGCGTGTCATCGAGTTGAATCTGGTTTTTGCCGATGACATCAAGATATGGTGGGCGATCGGTCAGCGAGATCGCAATCTGCTTCAACAAAACTTAAACTATGCTTTTGAATTCTCAAAGACAAATCAACTTCCGTTCAATGCAAGTGCAAAACTGTACTTATACGATCTGGGTGTGTCCTATCAGAGTGAGCGGATGAGTCAACAGAGCGATCTAAACAACCAATGGGAGACGGATATAACGGATTCGATCGCTCGACGCGGATTGGCCGACGTTCGTCTTGATTACTGACTGCCGGTTTACCGAAGTCAAGGAACCTCGTCGGCTCATACGGATCGTTGGATGTGGGTGTGAACGGTCAATGTATATTGAAGAGTTTGGCCTAACAAACGTACTGCAATTTTCGCTCAGTTGATTTTGTCGACTAAACACTTGTCCCTGAAGGGCTATTTGCACTTAACAGTATAACCAGTGGGGTAAAATACATCAGTTTTAAACCCCATAATTAAATCACGGGGAACGTAGATGATTACCAGGACGGGTTGTGATTTGCATACTGCCTAGGGATTCTTAAGTGCTTAGGCGAGCACTGCAAAGTTGTTAAGGTGTTTCGTCATACTCATCTCAGTAAATATGTGTGTGTCAAAAAGCAATTAGTTGTCAACCTGCGGTTGCCGTGGATCTAGTCCCAACAACAATGACCACAACCATAAATTTGATTGGCTTGACTGTGCCCTGTAAGACATATAAAAGGATTTCTCTGTTATTGTATTGGTACTGATGTGATAATACGAAATGCTAGCATCTGCCAATATTCGTCTTCTCATTTCGTTGTTCAAACTAATGAAGGGGACTAACTGTTTTGAATACATTAGTGTCTATCTGCCAGACGTTGAAAGCTGTTAACTGCAATTTGATGTAGATGATACATGATCTGGTCAGAGGACGAGAACGATGGCACGATATTCCCGCATTCGTCCATAAGCTCTTTGTCACACATGAAAAAATAGAAAATCTTACGGCTTGGGGGGCGTTCTAGATTGGAACAAAAGCTGAGTCCAATCACTGCATACTATTAGGCTACATGCTGAGTTAGTATCTAGTAAGCACAGCGTTCATGTGTGGGTATTACGGCATAGTATCTGAGATGTTTTACATCTCTACGTAACGCGTATAATGATGATGATGAGGACCTCAAAACCAAGTTAGCTCTTGCGTGTCTCACTTACCGCGTTTAGGACCTCCTCATCCGGTGGCAACTGCATCTTTCGACACATATCCTTAAGATTCTCCAGATCAATAAATCCAAGACGGTCTTTGTCATAACGCAGAAACATTTCATCGATTCGAGACTTGTCTGTGATGGCCATTTTCTTCAGCTGTGTCTTCACTTCGTTTTTCAGATCCAAGACGTCACCATCCCTGTCAGTGATACAAACAGTTTGCTTTAATTTACTGTCTTACTGAGTATTTAATAGTGAAACTCGGGATAATGTAGACGAATGGTTGACACGGCAAATGGTGGATAAGTTAGTTTCGATTTACATCGTGATCTGGATAATACCGTGCCCACTAAGCGGAAAGGATAGTGATACTTCCGTTCATTTGTGGTATGGTGGTGAAATTCTTCCACAGTGTATCTAAACTATGCATCCTGCCTGCATGCGACTGTTTGAACAGATCGGCATACATTCTCGCCATCCTGGACTTGGAATTACACTCAATTTTGCCTACGTTTCCATGGGTTTTAGTAGGATCTCCATAGTTTGTCTAGTATATAGATATCGATGTAGCCATAGGTAGACACTTTATACCACAAACAGTCTAAATAACCTACCTTGGGCTTACTTTTGTGGCTTTTAACTACGGGCAGAGTTGTTGGCATCAGATCAACTTATGTGTCTTACTATGTAGATGACCTGACCACTACACGCCTACATGATAGTGAAATTGGGGAACCTCAGATGAACACAATCAATCAATACAGTAAATGGAGGGCAAGTGAATTTTGATTCATATCCCTATTTGTAAAGCACCGTGCTCGGTAGGCAAAAAGAGCACTTTTAATTAAGGAGAAGATGTTATTGGCTGCATCCAACTAATTCCAATGATGCGACTACCAGTAACAGTTAGATGCCCTTTGGCCTAATGCAATGTCGGCCGTCTTCAGTTGGCGGTTGAACTGTTCGATGAGTTTCGCAATTTTGTTTCAAACGTTTCATCACCAATCGTGGTGACATCATCAGTGCGTAGTTTAGTAGCGTACAGTAGCGTAGAGGAGTCTCCGTGAGAGTGATGTCACCTCGATTGGTGACGAAACGTTTGCAACAAAATTTCGAAGCTCAACAGACAATTCAACCGCCATCTCAACAACCTGAGCTACCGGTCTTCAATTTTATGTCTTCATTTGCTCGGTTGTGCTTTGAACTATTGTCAATTTCGCCGAGCTCAAAGCAATTATATCATTCGTTCCTAATTGTGGCTCTGCTGGAGATCAGTATACTTCAGCGCCGGCTGTTACGCGACTGACATCTTCTTACGGACGGTCCGGTTAAACCTTCCCTGTTCTTTTGTCTTGCCCAGTGAACATGGTATCCAGTATGAACCGAGCAACGTTGTAGTTATCAAATTTAGAAGATTTTCGTGGTATATATGAGTGGCTGCATGAAAGACACTATCGAAACTAAGATCTCGTCATGTTAATTACTTGGGGATAATTACCATATTTAACATGTCTACTAAAATGTTCGATACATACTAAAAATAACGAAGAAGCCTCCGTTAAAAGGGTCAACAGCCGGGAACAAAGATAGACAGCATTCGCTCTTTCATATCACTGTTTTCGAGAGCGCACTTGCACCCACAATGCAATCCGATGTAATCTCTACCATTGACACGCACAATTATGCTCACTAAAGCTGAACAGACACACAGTTAGGTATAAACGGAGTAAAATAAAGAGAAATTTGACTCAAATATTCCAAAACCTCTAGAAGAACGCTCGTTGATAGCTATCATTCACATCAGTATGCCAAGAGCTATTTGTAATAATTTGTCATTTTATGCCATTGACTCGACGTCGTACAACCCAACGCTCCTTATCTGACTAGTTCTGCACCAAAACCGACGACTGACCTGGTGCACCTACCTCCATTCCGATCACATTCCTGTCCGACTAACCTCTCCCCAGTTTCAGTTCGTGTCGGTGACCTAGAACAATCCATCCAGTCGACCATAGTCCAAACAGTGTTCGTAAAATATATTATTTTAGCTGATATTACGTCACTATCTTTAGTGTCGGAAAACTTGGGCACATGTTCTAGACACTGCCACAAAGCCACAGCTCATGATATATGGCACTGCAGATAAAGGATTGCAATTAGAGACTCTCTGAGACACTATCCAGGCGTGGAACTGTTTTTTAGGTAATACTGCAGTCCTCAAACCTATAAAAGAGGTATGGATAACAAAATGCATCACCAAAACAGATAAATAAGCCATCGTAGGTAATTGGAGTGCTCTATTATTGTCATTAGGTAACGGAATTCTTGGTGGTATGTGAAGTAAACACCGGTTGAGATATCTCTACGCATGAATCGTAGCTGCCGAATAGGTGTGTTCAGAGCATCCTGTCATTAAATGTGGCGGTAGAGCCTATGCTTTTGGTTGCTAGATCCTGACATATGGTCTACCAACTTGTACTAATGTTCGGCCACGGGATCATGTCCTGGACGCCTTCTCATGGGGACCGCTGGGTGGGAGTTTGGTTACGCCCTTATTCTAGATACAAGCCAGTACACACCAATCCACATAAGTCAGTGAACTGACCATATGCTAGACCCGCTGGCTTTCGGGTGCACATTTAATCGTAGCCTTTGGCTGTGGACTCGAGTTATTCTCCTGTCAGGTGTGGGCGTCCTGCCAGTATCATATACCAAACCCCATCTTATTCGGAGGTTAGGAACTGGTCGATGGCTCACTTCCTGTAAAACCTAGCTATGGGAGACAACAGGTCTACGGGTTATAAGCTCACAGCTCGATTGGCTCAGAGCACGAGCGCCACACATTTTCTCTGGCAATGAGAGGGCACCTCCGGTTGCTCAATGGCTTGCTACTGCATGCCTCCAGCCAGGCAGCCCCTGGTCAAATTAGTGCAAACCCACCAAAACTAACCTGCGTCTGACCGTGGTCGCAGCTGCGTATCAGACTATGGTCGCAAAACACAGGTGAATTGCTCCAGATCTTCACGGACTGTGTGTGACTGACCTCAAGCAGATCCAAATGGGTCTCTGCAATCACACTCCCGAGCTGGATCTGCTCCCCACTACCTTGTAGGTCAGACTATTGAGCCAAAGGCTCCGGGCAGTCCATCAAGCAAACCTCCAGATCATCCACTGCCTTGTAGGTCAGGCTATTGAGCCAAAGGCTCAGGGCGGAGTCGCTCAAGCAAACCTCCGAAACACAACCGCCACCTCGCGTGCGATTGCCCACCAATGCAATCGTATGCCTGTGCGCAAAGCACCCAACATCGGGTGCTGGAACGTGCGTACACTACTGGACCGGAACTGGGGATTGCGCATCGAGCGACGCACTGCACTGGTCACGATGGAATTGACGCGCTACAACATCGATATTGCACCACTCAGCGAGACCCGGCTTGGTGAACAAGGTAAGTTGCATAAAGCTGGGGCCGGCTACACATTCTACTGGGTGGGCAACGCCGCCTCAGCACCACGTGAACATAGGGTCGGATTTACACTATCCGATTGTCTCCATGGCCAGCTGGTTGGTGAGCCGACTGGCATCAACGCACGACTGATGGCTGTTCGCCTGCGACTCGGAAGAGGTAAGTTTGCCACTTTATAATCACGTACGGCCCGACCATGTGTTATCCTGATGACACGCGTGATCAATCCTACACTCAGCTATTCTCCGCGATATGGTCACTTCCGAAGAGCGACCGACTATTTCTGCTGGGTGATTTCAACGCGCTCGTTTGGCGTGATGCCTCGGTGCGGACAGATGTTATCGGTTCGCATGGCATTCGTTCAGTGAATGCGAACGGTGACAGGCTGTTCTCACTGTGTACCACTCATGGCCTGACGATCAGGAACACTGCGTACAAGTGATATAGAAAGTTAGACGCACCTACGGAGTGATCACGCCCACCTGATTGATATTGTCATCGTACGTCAGGGAGACATGCGTGAAGTGCGCATGACACGTGTACTGCGTGGAGCTGAGTGTGGCACTGCTCACAAATTGGTGCTCACCAAACTGTACATATATTTTCGTAAATCCATGTATTGCACTTCCGCCGTGAACCGGCAAAAATATAACCTACTTTCCCTAGGTACTGTGAATAAGAAGATGGAGCTGGAGAAGGCGATGACTGCATAGCCACAGTGGGTGACCTGTGGCACCACATTCGTGACCAGGTGACAGCTGCTGCCGAGGAGACCATCGGGCGCACAAACTGTAAGCCACGCGATTGGTTTGATGTGAACAATGTGACGATTGGTGCATTGGTGTGTGAGAAGAATGCAGCATTTGCTGCACATGTGGCAGACCCCAGTGACTTGGGGAAGAATAGTCAGTTTTGCAAACTTCGACGGCAACTGACCCGAAAGCTCCGTCGCATTAACAATGCATTGTGGACGGAGAAGGCGAGGCCGTTGGAATGCTACGCCGAACTCCGCCAACACATGAAATTCTTTGGATCCTTGAAGACGGTGTATAGACCGAGACTGGAGCCGCTGAGGACGCTGATCAATGGTAGTTCAGTCACTACCTGCACACAGACTGCAGAAATAATGCAGATCTGGCGTAATCACTTTGATTGCCTCTCGAACAACTGTTCAGAGATCGACTGGCCTATATTGGACAGCTTACATTGAACGGCGTAAAACAGCACGATGTGAAGGCGAGTCTGGTGGACACGCCGACACTTGATGAGACGCAGAGAGCACTTGCTCAGCTGCGAAACGGCAAATGTGCCGGGGCTGACGGGATGCCGCCTGAAGTTTTGAAACACGGCGGACCCACGTTAGTGACTGCCCTGCACCACTTTGTGCCACACGTAGGGATTGATGAGGAAGTGTCGGCCGAGCTGGAGGATGCCTTGTGCTACCACTGTACACGGGTAAATGGAGCAAGCAATGTTACACGAATTATAGTGGCATCAACTTGCTGAGTTGTGTGGGCAAGGTGATTGCCCGAATCCTGCTCAACCGCCTCGTCAGTCAGGTTGTGATACCGAACGTGGCGGAAGAGCATTGTGGATTCCGTTCGGGTCGCAGCACTATAGATATGGTGTTTGCGGCTCGTCAGTTGCAGGAGAAGTGTAGAGAACGATATCAGCCGTTGTACTCTTTCTTTGTTGATTTTACCAAGGCATTTGATACGATGAACCGCGAGGCATTGTGGCTGGTGTTGGATAACTTTGGTTGTCCGAGTGCGTTTGTAAGTTTAATTGAATGTCTACACAGTGGTATGCGAGCTAGGGTGCAGCTGAGTGGAGAGACCTCGGATGACTTTGCAGTTGCCTCTGGTGTGAACCAAGCCTGTGTCTTAGCTCCTGGCCTGTTTAATATATATCTTCATGCAATGATGTCTTGTGCTTTTGATGCCGCTTGTGCTTACGGTGTTCGTGTGGAGCACCGTATTGATGGTGGTTTACTTAACATCCGTCGTTTCGGTGCGAAAACTTTAGTCTATGAGACAAGTATCCGTATGTTGGTGTTTGCTGACGACTGTGCGTTTTTTGCACACAACGCGGATGTGTTACAGCACATGACTAGTGCTCTGGACTCGGCAGAGTCCAAATTCGGGCTCACCATCAACACAAACAAAACTGTCTGTCTCTTTGAGCATTCACCTGAGGTGCATTCTTCAAGGGAGCTGCGAATCAGCATCGGTGCTAAAGGATTGGAAACCACCTCCCGCTTCTGCTACCTTGGGAGTGTGATATCGACTGACCAACAGCTACACTGTGAGCTGCGTATCCGCGTGTCGAAGGTAGCGGCGGCATTCGGGAATCTAGAGTACCGAGTATGGAATAACCATCATCTTACCATTGACACGAAGCTGATGGTGTACACATCCATGGTGCTGTCTGTTCTTCTATACGGGAGTGAAACGTGGACGATGTGCCGGCGGGATGTGCGATATCTCGAGCGATTTCAGCAACAGTGTCTGCGACAGAGCTGCAGACAAGGACGTGTTGCGCCGAAGTGGAATGTATGCAATGGAGTGCATATTTTTACTGGGACAGCTGAGGTGGCTCGGTCATGTGTGCCGGATGGACTCGGCGCGGATCCCGAAACAGCTGTTATATGATCAGCTGAGTATGGGGAAGCGGCATGTGGGGAAACCGAAGCTTCTTTACCAGGACAAGACCAAGGTGAGCCTATCACGTTTTAATGTTGATTTCAGGTGTTGTCTATCGAAGGCAGTTGACCGCCGTGCATGGAGCGATCCGATCACGAAGGCAGTTGCCGAGGTGCAAAAGAAACCCCTGGTGCATGCGGAGAAGAAACGACAATTGCGGAAGCGACATTCGCCGATGGGGTGTACTCCGTTATGGCCGAGCGCATGGTGTTATAACACGTGCGGTCGTGATTGGCTGAGTCAGGCAGATTTAGTGAGCCACGAGTGGGACCACTCGGGGCCAGCATCAATAAGACTACGAGTGCTGGTGAGAACGTAAGCAGAACCAGCGCATAGTCGGTAGGTACGCTGCATTCCATTTACCAACCGCGCGCTTGGGTGCTGAGTTTCTATGTCAGACGATCGTTTGCTGTATTTTGTTAATACTTTCTTTGCTACCTCATTTTAATGTCTATCTGAATACTCTGCTATTTACTTACACACCTCGCTTATACGAAAAGTGGTTACTTTCTTTAGATTTCTTCGCATTTATTTCATACATCTTTTGATCTCTTTTTCTGCTATTTTGTGTCTATCGCGGATATGTTGATAACTTATTTATTTCATATGCTCATTTAACAAATTGTTATGTCACCGTATCTGTATGCACTATTCGATTTATTTTAATTCATAGCGTCATTTCAATTGATCGGCTGTTGCTTGACATCCCCGGTGTGGCTGCGCTTGATGTACATGTTGACCACGTGCCTACCCGTCTATTAGCCACTTCCTCGTCTATACTGGCTCCAGGAGACAGTTGGTCGTTGCTGGAGGGGACGGGTTGCACGGCCGTCGTGGCCATATTAGGATCAAAAAGTGTTTCGATGCGCATGGTTTATGTGTGGAGCGGGCTACGGCCTAACCGCCGCCTTGTATGCGCTTGGTTCCTAAATACACCGTGTTTGTGTATGTGGGCTGAGATACTGCCAAGGCGCCCAGACCTAGACATGAGGACGATTAGGGTCCTCATCCAAAGCCTTTGGCTCAAAAGCTTGTCCGCAAGGCAGAGGGAATCGGTAACACTACTTTATTGCTCATGATAACATCACATAAGAAATCCACCGTTTCACTTAATGGAATGTTAGTGAACAAAGACTGTACGTCCATTGAACACACTATCTTGTCACCAATATTCATGTTTTGCACACAATCAATCAGGTCGAAGGTGTCCTTCACAGTATACTTTGTCATCATCCGTCTCACCGGTGTAAGCAGATCAACCAGCCAACGCAGCAACTTGTGGTATGGTGATTTACACATGGGTGGTACAGGTCTTAAAGGTGTGTTGGCCTTGTGGATCTTCGGTAAACCATACATTTGGGGGGTGCTTGTCCCCATTGGCTTTAGAATGTTGTACGTCGCTTCTGTTCTCATTCCATGTTACCGCAACAATTTTATTTGATTAGTCACCCTCTTTTCAATTTGTGTTACAGCGGCTTCGCTTTGGTCTTCCTGAAATTTGGATTCATTTCCCATAATCTCATACATCTTGTTTTTGTAGTCAAGTTTATCCCTAATTACAACCCCTGTGCCTTAATCAGATTTTATCACCAACACATTTCTTGCCTTCAGATCACGGAGGGCTTTAATGTGACTTCTATCTATACAATAGGTTTGGTGTATCGGGGCCACCATGTAACCGTTAGCAATGTCAACGAACTTAATCTTGAGCCAATTGTGCTGTTCCTTAGTCGTCGGAGCTAATTTGGATAGTTTGTCCAGTAGGTTTTCATACTGAGTCTCAATGTGTATCCTATCGACCTTCTTTGGGGGAATCTTAAAATGCACGCCCAATGACAAAGCTTCCATTTGTTTTCTGTTCAAATATACGGAAGACAGGTTGTATACATGTTTTTGTAGGTTGTCGGAAAATATGGGTTCTTCATTTGTGTATTCAAGTGATATACGTAGGGCCTTGTCCAGTTTCCTCCGCTTGACCCGGTATTGGCTGACATCTTCATGACGATTGTTGAAATGAGATTTGAGCTGCACATCAATCAAATGTGCTTATGCAAGCGATACGTAGATGACACATTAGTGATCGCCCGAAGTGGTGACGCTGTTTTATCTCTTTTCGTTTTGCTCGATAACGCACATCTAAACGCCCGTTTTACCTGTGAACTGGAGGATAACAATAGCCTTCCGTTTTTAGACACGTTGTGGACAAGACGAGAAGACGGTTCCATAAAGCTTTATGTTCATAGGAAAGCTACATGGACAGGACTGTATGAACACTACAACAGCTTCGCCCCTATCCAATACAAGCGGTGCTTAGTCAAAACGCTGTTTAATCAAGGCAGCAGAATATGCGCTGAGGACTGTTTGGAATAGGTAGTGCTGTTTATCATACAGACGCTACGGGCCAACGGATATTCAGAGGCGTTTATTCGATTCCACAGTCAACGGAAGGAAAACTGGTCGAGGGTACTTACTGTGCCCAAACTGTCTGTCTACCTTCAATTACCTTTCAAAGGTGATATCGTGGCCGCCCAACTTGAAGACGTTTGCATACAGCGATTCGCCGGACATTCAATGACGCCAAATTTTGCCCCATTTGGAAGACCAGGAAGTTGCCTATGCCTTCAGTGAAGCCTACTTAACCGATTTCCACCACAACCCATTGTATTTACCAATTCGTTTGTAACTGCGGAAGTGGTTACATTGACAGAACAGATCGTTCCTTGGGTAAGAGCATTGGAGAGTATATCCCAAAACGGATTGCTAAATTATCGACACAATAAGCAGCCGAATAAGAAAAGGTACCTAAGCTGCCGACATCATCTATCACCAGACATCTAATCGAAACAGGCCATCAGGTTGACCCTGGGTCAACATTTAGTTATTTACCGAAGCTGTGGCACTTAACCGGCATCGCTCTATCCTTTGTGCACAGAAACAATTAACAGTTTCCCTAAAGCTTCCTTGGGGCTCATGACACTAAGATCAAGCTCGTTGATCTGTTATTCTTGCATCTATGTAACTTTCCTTTATGACCAGTTTCAAACCTTCGATTTTTCTGTCACGTGATTCATATTTATGTTGTTCGTTTGCGAGTGAGCAGATAACACGAAATGGTTCCATCTCGCAATACCAGTTTCCTCATTGTCTTATTTAGAATGATAACGGGAATTCATTGATTTAAATAACCAATTGATCTGGAAATTTAACTTGTGATCATGATGGCAGTCTTCTGATCACATGACTGAAGTCAAATGGAGTTGCGGAGTGCCATCACTTCCTTCCCCTGAGATGGTCGACCGCAGAAGTTGTAGTGTTTGTATCGCCTTCTGGTCACACAAGTCCGGGTTTGTCAGGCGTATGCATACTGCCTCAGCGTTGGCAATTAGGTTTGACCTTACACGACGGTTATGCCTTGGTTGTATTCTGTAGAGAATCTGATGGGATGTTTGTTTATCTGGTGGCCTGTGTTGATTAGATGGTTCGTAATTGTACTGTAATTTGTCCTATTCTCGCGATTGTAGTGCCGACCTTTTAGGTGTTCCTTAATTCTCATACCTACATGCCTGGTCGCCCGTCCAATGTACCTGGCCCCGCACGGGCAGGTAAACCGGTAGATTAACAATGTTGGGCGATGATCAAGCACTCGGTCTTTGAATCTCGAAACTATGAAAGGTCTGCTCGTGGAAACCACATTCAGTTGAGCCGCATTAAAGGCCTTATTACAACTTTGCTGTATTCGACGCGTGCATATCTCAGCCGCACTGTTTCCTTTGAAAGGAAGAGTCAGATAATGCTGTTTCTTTTCAACGGTTTCGTTTGATAGGTTTGATTTGCATCGCCTCATATGGGTCTCGATAAATCGCTCCGGATATGCATTTTCGAGAAGCGTTTCTTTGATTTGTACGAGTTCCTCTTTTATGGTGTCTTCGCTGCAGATTTTGGATGCCCGATCGGTTAGTGTTCGCACCAGCGTTCTTTTTTGGCTGAGTGGGGCGAAGCTATAAAAGTTCATGTATTGTCCCCTCCAATATGGTTTCCTGTATACTTTTATTTTGGATTGATCCATCGGTTCTTCTGAGAACGCTTGCGTCCACAAAATTCATTTGATTGTTGTTTTCTTCTTCGCATATTATCCATAATAACAAATACCTCGCCGCTACGCATTTGGCTCCGTGTTTGGCAATAGCGGATGCGCGTTATTAGTTTCGTTGCTGACCCTCCCATGCTAGTTTCATGAACTATCCGGCATTTTCTTCCTTGTTTGTATCTTCTGTCCTTCATTTTACCTGTTGTCACTGTTTGGTGTAACTTTCCTGTAATCAATAGGTGTCCAGTGAGAATTGTCATTTTGTAAGCTCTATTCGTTTTCATTCACTTTTAGCTTTTGTCAAGCATTTTTCTTCATTCATTCCAAATAACCACGGTATTTTCAGAATCATCCTCAAAAACCATCTTTGATTTGCCGCCAACAGTGCTTCTACATTTAGGAGAAAAGAAATAGTCTATTCTCGTCAGTGTGAGGCGTGCCTGCAAAAGTTTGGTCATTGTACTAAAGATACGCATGATAAGTAACTGAGCAAATATGTCACAAGTTAGCCAGTAACATACTGGATTTATGTAGGTGCGTGTGTAGGTAGCCATGTTGAGTGGATTTGTTAATGTGACTCTGGATTTGTGATTTTGTGAGATGGACTCGCCAAAGTAGGAATTGATCAAAGGAACCCTTCGAATTGGATGACGTTTGTGTAGTACGTAATATCCCCAGCAAAGGCAAAAAGCAATGACTTTATTAAGTTGCGTGTCACATCCGCCTTCAGTGTCAATAATACTATCGGACCTGTTGAGCATGAATCCTCGAGGAGCAGTTCCAACCATCCAGCTCAGCAACTCAACTGTATCTAGGCGAATAGATTAGACGTCTCAAAACATAGAAAGTACTTTAGTTACTTTGCTATAGTTCAGAAAATTTTCATTGCACATAGATGAATCTGATTTAACTGATAACGACGCTCTTCTCGTTGCATATGTCCGATACTTCAATGATAATGGATTGGTGGAAGAGATGCTGTTTGCCAGGATACGAAGATACGAAGAGCCAGTCTAATTTCGAGTTCACACTGGATATGGGATATGTGGATGGTGTAGCGCAAGCCACCCATTGTCCCTGTGTATACGCAGGCGTCCTGTGACTGTCCCCGTGGAGGCCGCAGTGACAGGCAATTCCGGAACCGGATGCCGCTAAGTAATGGCTATCAGACTGAAAACTCCATCACAATGCAGAACAAAGTTGCAGGTGCAGCAGATAGCGCTACCGAAATGGTTGGGAGATATAAAAGCTTCAGTGTCCATCTAAAAATGTTCACTGTGTAGTTCATCCAGAACAGCTGGTGGTTAAAAACTTGGAGTGACTTAAACAATTCATAGTCAACTCTTATAATAGTTGTCAACAATATCAAATCGAACCCTCTTCAAGATCGTCTCTTCCAGCAGCTGTATGAGGAGAACATTGAATATTTCCAGGTTCTCCTGCTGTATACAGAGGTTAGATAGGTCTCCAAGGGCAACTGTCTTCGCCGTTTTGTTCACTCTGGGACCTCGTCATCACAGTACTTTCTGGAACTGATTATGAAAGAAAACTATCAACATCTATGCCAGACGTGTTTTATCTGGCTGATGTTTTTGAAAAACAGCTTATTAAATAAAACCCTTCAAGGTAAGTTGAGTAATCTCATCTCAAGCGAAGAAGCCATTATCATCTTTCTTGAAAATCTGGAAATGTATGCTCAAAACATCGGACGACGAGAATTTTCACAGTTCCCAATTCTCGCTACAATCGCTGAGGAGCTAAAGGATGAAGACGTGATTGTCTATGTCAGTCATTTACAACTACTCCGAAAAGAAATGAAAGACGGGTTTCATGACCTGGTTGACATGGAAAGCCTGCTTTGGATTTTGGATCCATTTGATGTACAGCCCTGCGATGTTGGAGTTAAAATCCACGGAATTATTATAGTGCTTCAAAGTGACGTACAAGCAAGATCCAAATTCACGCAACCTAAAAGGTGTTTTTTAAATAAAGGCTGATTCCCCCTAACAGATATCCCAGACTGTGGGAAATAGCTGAACTATATTTCCTTGATTTCCATCCACATTGTTGAATGTGAATTTAGCAGAGTGGTTTATCTGACAAAACATAGAAACAGATTGGACATCACAGCAAGAGGAGATAGTGGACTCTCGCTGTCGAGTCTGGAGCTGGACATAAGCGAGCTTGCTCAAAGACATCAGGCTCAAGGCTTGCATTTATATTCCGACAAAACTGTTGTTAAAAAGTTACTATACCTCTTAATTCATCACATGCTTCACAGTTAAAAGCTAACAGTACTTAACTACGATAGCAAGTATTAATGATTACATTGTGTAATTATAGATAAGTGGTTTGATGTTGTCGCAAAAGGATTGTTGGCTTGAGGATGTAAAAGTCCAAAAATGAGGCTTATAAGAGAAAGAGCAGTGATCTCAGCATTAAACATTTGGCCATCATAGTAAAAGATACTAAGTTGATTACTGGAAATCATAGCTTTTCGTCTGCCGTTACATACTGCTGAAATTGTGACGTACAAGGATGGGGACCATGCGAAATGGAAAGGTTCGACAAGGGGCCACGGTTGAATAAAAGTTGAGAATGCCTGGGTTAGAGTCCAATCCCATTTCACGCTATTATTATGCAGCCGTGCGTTTAAAGCGGGTGGCGTCCAACTGACAGTGCACACATCTCTTGATTGTGTTGTTTTCATCCTAACCATCCTACAGAACTTGTCAAACACGTACTTGTTCACGCGTGATAAATACTTATTCATTGTTTATCACTCCTCGACATCCAACTCGGTGAGTGATTCCCGCTTGCCCCGGTCGTCCTCCACAGACTAACGCATCCTTGAAAGCCAGATGCGCGAGGAGCATACCGAGTTTCGTCGAAATCGAGGCTGCATTGACCATATCTTCACCTTATGTCAATTGTTGGAGCACCGCCATGTTTATAGACCACCCACCGTACTCGTGTTCCTGTACATCAAGGGGGCTTTCGATTCGGTTGTTCAGTGTGCTCTTTGAGACTGTTTACTCAGGAAATATCATAAGTGCGGTGTACGTACATAGTTCGGGTAGAGTGAGGGTTTATGGAAAATTGTCGTCGCATCCATCTCCAGCGATGTGAGACAGAGATACCGGTGCCACCATTCCTTTTGAACCTCGTCATCGATGAAGTCATTGATACTGCGTTTACTGGGCACGACTTGGAAGGTGTGGAGTTGCTTCCACGTGCTCGAATTCTTGACTTGCAGAACACCGATAAGCTTGCCATAGTCTGTGAAAGCTCACAAACTTCTCAATCAGCACTCGACAGCTTAGCGCTGCCTGTCGATCGTTTCGGGCTACGTTTTGCACCGTCGAAATGCAAAGTCCTCCCAGATTGGCAGGGTCCCACTCCTGCACTGACCCTTGGTGTTGCTCAGCTAGAATTCGTTCGGAAATTTAAGTACTTAGATAGCTATCTATCGCCTGTGGAATGGGAGATAAGCTCACGAACCTTATAACAAAACTTGAAGTGCATTTGCCGATCTCAGATACCTGTGACGCCGGCGTGACATCACTCTCTCCCTGAAGGGCAGAGTTTACAATGCAGCCATGCTTTCAACCCTTCTGTACGGTTACGAAACCTGGCCAATCAGATCGACTGACAAAAAGGGACGTTACGTTCGATCATCACTGCTTTCGCACTTTAGCTATCTTGGGAACTCCGCGTGAGCATTAAACGTGTTCGGCGTCATGTATATGGTGCGGAGAGAGCGAGTGAACCGCTTAACACCGTTACATCACGCACCAGTCTCCGATGGCTGGGCCACGTGTTACGCATGCCAACACACTGACTCCTGTGACGTGCGTTGTTTGCGCGACCGGGGTGTGGATGGAAGAAAGTGAGGGGTGGCGAAGATGTACGAACACCCCTACTTCGAATTTCGCGCAGGTTTGTCCCGATAAAATCAGGGCCTTCAAATTTGGCCGTGCTCTACGGTACTTGTCTGTGCAAATTTCCAACACACATTCTCACTTGTTAATTTTAACTGACACGTACCAGGTTTTATTGGTCACTTTCTGCCGTGTTACCCTACTCGCGCCATATTTTGAGAAACGACATATGTTTCTACGCTTGTGAAATGTACATTTTTCCGATGAGATTTCATAAGAAACAAATTGAAATGACTACATCAGAGGTGTAATTATTTTGTACGTAAACATCCTGCTGGATGGAGCGAGCTCTTCAAACGAAAGTACCGTGAGATCTCAGCGTGATATATTGCTTAGCATAAACATCCGTTCGCCCCTGAAAAAATTAGATGAACTATCGTGCACCGCATTCTCTAAATAATTTTCGCACACACACTATGAATGTTAGCTAGAGGTGGGAAACACCTCAGCTACTGTGCCGCAATACCTAAAAGAAAAAGAGGGAATAAAATGTAACAGGTGCAAACCAGCTGAGCTACCGGTAACGGATGGGCATCGTTCCGGTAAGCTACCTGCAGGCTACCATGCAGAAGAAAAAAGATAATTTACTATGCAAAATTATAAAATGCTAAATAATGAGATCGTCGTTGGGGGGTGAGGCTAAGAGGGATGGAGTGGGACAAAGAAACTCACAGCACGAACGCAACTGAGGTCGGCTCCTTGCCATATCAACAAGTGTATCCAGGCATACGTGTTCATCATCTTTTGGACCCCAACCAGGGAGCCGAGACGCTCCAACCGAGGCCAGCTCAGAAGTGATGGCCTTCATTCCTCTCGACCAAGTCATCGCTTGGCCACCCCTCCTCTTTTTCTATCCACACCCCCGGCGCGCAAACAACGCACGCCGCGGGAGTCGGTGGGCTGGTGTGCGTAACGCGTGGCAGAGCCATCGGAGCCTGGTGCGTGAAATAACGGTGTTGATCGGTTCATTTGATTTTCCTGTGCAGTAAACAAGTCGTCGAACACGCTCGTTACTCACGCGTTGTTTCCTCCAGATGTGAGCTAAATTGCGAAGGCACCGGTGGTCGAACGTAACTAGCCTCTTGAGGTCCGCTGCTTTAAGCGGCCAGGTTTCACAACCGTACAGTAGGGTCAAACGTACCGCTGCATTGTACACTCTAGCCTTCAGGGCGAGAATGATGTTGCGCCGGCGCCATAAGTGGCGATGACGAGCAAAAGCGCCTCGAGATTTTACTATGTGGTTCGTGATCTCATCTTCAATCCCACGGGCGCTGATACAACTTCCCAGGTAGTTGAATTTTTGAACGAATTCTAGCTGATCTCCTCCACGGGTCAGCGAAGGAGGCGGTCCAGGCCAATCTTGGAGGAACGGTTTGCACTTCGATGGTGCGAAGCAAAGCCCGAAGTGATGCACAGCCATTGCTTGTCTGTCCAGTGCCGCTTGGCATGTCTGGGAGCTGTCACAGATTAGGGTAATATCGTCAGCATATTCCAAGTCAAGAAATCGTTCTCCTGGGAGCAGATCCACACATTCTAAGTCGTGTCCTGTGAACACGATTTGCATGACTTCGTCAATAGCGAAGTTGAAGTGAAAGGTGACAGCGGGCATCCTTGTCTCACACCGCTGGAGATATTAAAGGGCGACGACAGCTTGCCGTAAGCCCTCACTCTGCCCGTGCTACGCGAGTATAATGCTCGGATAATATTTACATATTTCTCAGGTACACCTTTCCTGAGTAGACAGTCTTAAAGTGCACGTCTATCCACCGAATCGAAGGCACCTTTGATATCGAGGAACACGACAACGGTGGGCCGCCAATATATGTGACGGTGCTCCAACAACTGACGCAAAGTGAAGATGTGGTCAATGCAGCCACGACCTCGACGGAACCTGGCTTGCTCTTCACGAATATTGCTTTCACAAGTGCCAGTCAGTCTGTGAAGGATGACAGAGGCAAGCAATTTGGAGGCGATGGAGATCAGACTGATTCCTCTATGGTTGCCGCATTCCGATCGTGAGCCTCTCTTGAAAATTGGGACTATGACGGAGCGGCTCCAGTCAATTGGGACAGTTTTCTGCTCCCATAGTTTCACTAGCAACTCGTATAAATCATCCACAGGAACACGTCCCCCGAATTCAAAGAGGGCTGGAGGTAAATCATCTGGTCCCGCGGCTTTATCTAACTTCAACAGTGCGATCTCACGTTCGACTACTGAGTGAGGGTGGATGCAAATGGATAGGCCAGGGAGCAGGGCGATCAATGGCTGGCGAGAAATCTAACAATTCCGACCGATTAAATTGCCTTTCAAAATGCTCAGCCCAACGGTCCAAGCGTTTTGGCAAGTTGTGCATAGGCTGTCCACTCTCGTCACGTATAGTTTCACTAGCACCAGGTCTCCTGCTGCCCGTTTCCCTTATCAGCCGGAATAAGTTACAATGGTTACCAAGGGCAGCAACCATTTCCATCTCTGATTCACGATGAAACCACCAGGATTCGCGGTCTCTTCAGGCTAGCACGGAGTTTTGCCCGGAGCTCTGTGCGTGTTTCATTGTGTTCGCTTCCAGCCGGAATATGCCGCCGAGCATTGATAAGTTCCAGAGACTGCGAAGAGACCCAATGTCCACGTTGGCGATTAGACTCACCACATGAGGATTTTCCTGCTGCTAGTAAGGTCTGTTGCATATGAGACCAGTGAGCTTCAATTGCATCCAGTGAGCGTTTATCCAACTCGCATGACAGCGTACTTTGATAGGCATTCAGAACAGCTGGTTTCGCCAGTTGGCTGGTGTCAATGCGCTCACAACGTCGTCTTGGGCGTCCGCCAAAACGCATCCGCAGGCCAACACATACAAGTGCATGGTCGGTGTCCACACCTGTGCTCCAAATCGAACGACAGTTCTGGACGCAACCTCTCCATCGGTAACTTATCGCAATGTGATCGATTTGCGTTCATAGCTGCTTCGAGGCTGGTGGGCGCCTAGTCACTCTCCGGCGGGTGCTATGTCGAAAATTAGTGCTCGCAAGAAATAAGCGAGCATCTTCGCACAAATGAAGCAACCGCTCATCGTTATCGTTACGGGAGCCTACGCCATGTTGGCCGCTCAGGTGCAGTTCATCAGTGGATAACTTTCTAACTTGAGCGTTCAGATCCCCAGCCAACACGACAGTGTCCGAGCTTCTTCTTTGGCGAAGGAGTTCATTCAATTGGCGATACCGAATCACCGCTAGAGTTTGTGGTTGCATAGGCAGCGATGACAAATAGACACCTGTTAGTCCCGCGGGACTTGGTAGCTTTGAACGAGCCAGCCAATCGGACCGCACACAACCGGCTACTGATTGGAATCCAGTCAACCATAGCAGCTCCAGCCCGGGGACTCAGAGAAATACCAACACCGTCTTGGCCGGTGCTCGAAGCGGCATCGTCACCGGATAAGCGTTATGGGAAAGTGCTGTTGGTGTCACCTGAAGGGGATCGCAAAGTGAGCACAGAGCTCGAGTCTTGCAGGCGGATCTCCGATAAGCAGCAGATTTCGATCGAGAGGGTCTCTAATGTTCGGGTAAGTGCTACGTGTTGACCGATCTGTAGCAATGTGCGTACATTAAGGCATGCCAATCTGAAGGATGATCGAGGGCTCCAAATGGAAGTCGATGAACTGGGCTTGGCCGCTTGGTTGAACATGGGCGTCATTATGTGCAAGACACGTGGTTCAATTAAGAAGTGGACGATGCTGTCGTTGGCGAATTTATCTGCCATCGGGTTGATTGCTCGTGCACCTAGCGAAACATAGGTTTTGGATTCCTTATTAACACTAGTCCATCTTGGTGTACTAAAAGAAGACGCATCTTTTGTTACACTTCACAATTTATTAACTGCTAAATCCTACAATGTAAGCCGAACTGTTTGAGGGACTACCGCTCACCTTTGTTAGCTAACATCTATACATTTCCCACCTTTCCTAAACTTGAATCAGAGGGTTTGTACGACGAATTTCCAGCAGCCGTCATAGAACACATTGGCCGTTCTTTGTGTATCCTCGCCGGCGAATTCAACAGCTTTGTCACCACTTTTTTCACCACTCTCGGAGTACGGAACAACCTAAATTTACCCACGAGAACAAATACAATCTGATGTTCGTTACGAACAGGAAGTGATTCTCTGTATGTAATCGGGCTCCGATTGGCAGTTCTGCTCACTCAACAACCAAGCTTTCTCCTGTCATCTATAGCAAGACAAACCACCAAGCTATCACTCGATGCTATGATCGAAGGTTTAAGTAGAGTCAGTGCTCTTCACGAAATGTCAACTGACTGCGTGGAATGTTTGCATCCATAAAATTTGGTTTATTCGTTGACCATGAGGTATTCAAATCTTGTGCGCGGCGCTATATCACATATAGTAACTTATTTACGATGGTCGTTACCGTCCCCCGTAGCTCAGTAGTCCCAACCACGGACTGGCAACAGTCGACTTGCGGGTTCGAGCCCTATCAGGATGCAATAGAATGCGCACTGCTGACGATTCCCGAAAGAATGAAACGCACGTACAGTACTTTTCCGGGTGTGTGACGGCTGTCTGAGTGAGTCTAGATGTGACGAATTTCTACCTAAACCGCCCAACTCGCCCTACTACACTTCTGTAAACAATTTGACTAGCTACCTGAGTTTCTGTTTAGACATCCGCTCTCCATGGGAAACTCACTACGTCCGCGCTGACACGTTAGTTTTCCCCCACCCATAGCGACTGCGCCAACTTAAGGAAAAGCATTTAAAGTGATGGATAGCACCTCAAGGAAGTCTCTCACTTTGCCCATCAAGGATGAGCTACATCGTCTGAACCAAGTATATATCCAGTCGATTCTTAGGAATGACAGCTGACGCGAATTCTGGAGGATGCTGAGACAGCTTAGCGGACTTACTCGATGTGCACTAGGTTTCGATGGGAATGTGGAGGAATCGAACGGAGCATTCCGCAACTGTAACAATACTACAGCCCCAGAACCTCTCCGTTGCCAAGTTCTGGGATCTGTGAATTCATTGCCTCCTGTCGACGGTGTAACTGTGAATATTTTACTAAAGCGCTCATGGTCCGAACAAACTATCTCCCATCATACTCAAAGAATGTGCTAATTTTTGGCAACGCCTTGCGTTTGTATATACAATGTGTACGCAGCAACACAAAACCGTTGACTTTTGTAGAAGTGTCAGTGTCACTGTTAGTAGGACTCGCGTATGATAGTCGTTCACAGCTGGACAGTTTCGTCAAATATTGCCTGTGTTCTTTCACGTGATTAGTTGATTGACCTATTGGTTTCTTCTGTATTCTGTTCGCTCACGCATGTTGGTTTTCAAGACATATCGTCCTCATGCGGAGCGTATTCTGTACGGTTCTAAGTGGGTTGCAATTAGCAGTGTAAGGCATCACTATAGACTGGTGAGGGCGGTGGGACCACTGAATTGCGACTTGCAAATCATTACGAACCCTCTGGAATTTCCTCAAGAAATGCTGTTCTGATAGCAAGCATAGTGTTCGACCACCGGTGCCTTCGAAATTTAGCTCACATCTGGAGGAAACAACGCGTGAGTAACGAGCGTGTTCGACGACTTGTTTACTGCACAGGAAAATCAAATGAACCGATTAGCACCGTTATTTCGCGCACCAGGCTCCGATGGCTGTACCACGCGTTACGCATGCCAGACCACCGACTCTCGCGACGTGCGTTGTTTGCGCGCCGGGGGTGTGGATAGAAGAAGAGGAGGGGTGGCCAAACGATGACTTGGTCGAGAGGAATGGCCATCACTTCGAAGCTGGCGTCGGTTGGAGCGTCTAGACTCCCTGGTTGGGGTCCGAAACACGATGTACACGTTTGGCTAGATACACTTGTTGATATGGCAAGGAGCCGACCTCAGTTGCGTACCTGCTGTGAGTTTTTTTGCCCCACCCCATCCCTCTTAGTCTCACCCTCCAACCATATTTGCATATTTGCAAGAGCTACTCTCTAGCACCTTCTTGTATAACCACGTCACCGTTCCAACCAGGTTCAGAACAGGAAACAACCCATCGATATTAGATCTAGTGCTCACTAACGAAGAGCTCATGGTCGATGGACTAAAGGTGTGCAGTCCTTTGGGCCGTAGCGATCACGTGACTTTGCAGTTCGATTACATCTGCTACGCCAAATATCCAGCTGCGGAGCTCGAAACGAGGCAATCTGTTACCCATTACCACGTTTTGTCTGCCCTAGTTGAGAATACCAGTTGGACGTTTCTAGCTAACTGCACCCCAGAACTAGCCTGGGAGACATTTGCGAACACCATCACGTCACTAGTCATAGAAGCCTCAACACCAAAAGTTTCCCAACATCCCCTCACAGCGAAATCATTCTTGCGAAGCCGGACGCGAAAATGCATGACTCTAAGGCATCGGGCATGGCGCATGTATAAAAGCAACCCCAGCGCAGAAAACTGGACGGAATACGTTTCGCATCGCAACTACTGTGTGCTTTTGGTTCGCGAAGACAAGAGAACGCATCAGCAGGAGCTAGCCAAACGATTCTGTTCGAACAAAAAGCTTCTTTACAAACATGTGAATGGACTTCGCAAGGTGCAACGGGGAATCCCACCACTTAATACGGCCAATGGGTATACGCATACTGCGAAGGAGGCGGCCAACGCATTACGGGCCCAGTACTCCCCAATCTTCCAAGGTGTACAAGCCTCGACGTATATTCCGCCACTAGTTACCCCACCGTCCGTTTTATCCAACGTCACGTTCACTGCAGAAATGGTGCTGCAAAAGCTGCTATACTTGCGTCCACACAGCTCTCCCGGGGCCGACAACATTCACCCGAAAACATTACAGGTAGCTGCCATCCACTTGGCTGAACCACTAGCTGCATTTTTTCAGCGCTGTTTCGATGAGAACATCGTACCTTCGAGGTGGAAATAAGGTGTAATAACGCCCATATACAAAACAGGAAGTCGATCGGATCCTGCCAATTACCGCCCCGTAACGCTTCTGCCTGTAATCGCCAAAGTCATGGAAGCGGTGATAGCAGATGCGTTAATGGGATACTTGGAAAACTACGGCATGATTGCGCCAGAACAGCATGGGTTTCGTCAACATCGTTCATGTACGACGAATCTGCTGATAGCTCGTGACAACTGGACCGAGACTGTCGATGAGGGAACAGGAGTCGATGTTGCATTCTTAGACTTTTCGAAAGCCTTCGATCGCCTGGATCATCGAATCCTGCTCATTAAACTCCAACAGTACGGTATCGGAGACCCGTTGTTAGGATGGATCGGTAACTTTCTCTCTGAACGGCAGTTAGAAGTTAGAGTTCGATCATCCTTTTCCGATCCGATTCGAGTGGGATGCGGCGTACCGCAGGGTTCGGTACTTGGGCCTCGTTTGTTCCTGCTTTTCATTAACGATCTAGTAAGAGTTATCACGTCGAAATTCTTACTCTTCGCGGACGACCTCAAGGTTTGGCGGGCGATAAAACGATCGGACGACCATGAAGTCCTACAGCGTGACTTGAATGAGGCCTGGAATCGGTCGGTAAGAAACGCCCTGCCGTTTAATTTGAACAAATGTCGCGTTGTTCATATCCGCCATCGACAAGTCCACGTCTACAAGCTTGGGCCACATGATCTGAAGACCACCACTCAGGAACGCGACTTGGGTGTGCTGGTACAGGAAGACCTCGGGTGTTCCAAACAGTCAGATTCCGCTTCTAAAAGGGGCAACCAGCACGTTGGACTCCTGCGAAGAGCATTCGGAATTTTGGATCCATCCATCTTCTCTTTGATGCTGAATGCCTACGTGCGTCCTCACGTCGAATATGCAATCCAGGCCTGGCAACCCTGGCTAAAACGTGACGTTGCAGCGCTTGAGACCCCACAGCGTCGAGCAACGAAAGTCGTCAAGGGCTTGCGCCACACTCCTTACCAGGAACGACTGGAGATACTCGGAGTGTTCAGCGGACGGTACCGGTGACTTCGTGAAGACCTCATACTAGTGTACCAGATATTGAGCGATCCCAGTCACGTATGCCGCCACCTCTTGAAGCTCAGCCCGAACACTAACCTTCGCGGTAACAATTTAAAGCTGAGCCAACAGTACAGTACTGTCGGAGAACCTATTTCTCCCTCCGGGTCTGCGGGCCCTGGAACGCCCTTCCAAACGCAGTTGTTTGTGCCCCCACATTAGATACGTTTAAAAAACGATTGGACGTCGCACTGAGCGCCCTGCGCTTTGTTTTATGAACGAAAACGCTTGTATATATTTAGGCTGACCAGCCTCTTTGCATTTATACCCCAAATTCACGGTCGTAAAGCTGTGCGAACCGGTGAGTACTCCATTTTTATTTGCTACCATCACCAACGATAACAATTTCTTAGCCAGTTTTGTGTCGTACCACTTTATCCACCTAAAACTGTTATACTTCTACCTTTTATCTCACTGACGCTCCTTGCTTCAACCACTTATGTGGTTTGCCAATTTGTTAGTATTTCTATTGCCAACCTGCGGGACTCGTTAAGTGTATGCTTTTTTACCCGTCATATACCATTGTTCCATTGTTCCATTGTTCCACGATATTATTATTTATCACTTTATAATTTTGCGTAGTAAATTGTTATCAATTTTTTTCTTCTGCATGGTAGCCTGCAGGTAGCTTACCGGAACGATGCCCATCCGTTACCGGTAGCTCAGCTTGCTTGCGCCTGTTGCACTTTATTCCCTTTTCTTTTAGGTAGTGCAGCACAGTAGTTGAGGTGTTTCCCACCTCTAGCTAACATGCATAGTGTGTGTGGGTGTGTGTGTGTATGTAACAAGCATAGTTGGAGGTGTTAAAGCAAGGTTTGCTAAAAACATTAACAGCACGGAGGTCGTTACATTCAGCACCAACAGATTCAACGGTTTCTATCACAGACAAGCTGGCGCGCAGTATGGCAGAATTACATTACCAACCGGATGCTGACCATACTTTCGAGGCATGGTTTTCCCCGCTATGAACACTTGTTCAAATGGATGGGAGCGGACTAGACATTGCAGCTCAGATGCGTCTCCCATTGAGGAAATTGGGACTACAAGAGTATGAAAAATGCCCTAATTACATTCCACTTAAGAACCCATGTGATGTATCACTGGACGAGACTGTGAAGCCCTTGACTATTATTTTTCAACATAAAGCGTCCCATTTCAACCAAACTTTCCGACGTTTTTAATTTGTTAAGCATTAGGAGGATGATTTGCTGACTTATGCAGTTGTTAACAAAAAATGTGAGCGTTCTCAGATGCGCACATTCAAAAGTGCTCGGTTTAATGCGCATATTTTTGTTTGTGAGTTACGTTCTCCAAAAGATGCATAGATTCGAACACGGTTGTTACCTAGGATGTAGTCTAATACAGAAGTTTCACTACGAGAGTTCATACAAGATTGTGTACGTATGTTGACAATAATGGAACAATGGACAATGGTTTGTAACGGATAATAATGCACAAGCTTTACATTTCCCGTAGGCTGGTAATTGAACAAATTAAAATTGAAGTATTACATATAAGTAGAGCAACTAAAATACGCACGGGTAAAGTGATGGAGTAATTGCGTTAAGGATCATTGTGTGAGTGAGCTACTGCAGTCAAAACGAAATAAAAAGTTGCAGGGTTGTATACTCTTAACAAGCAGGTTGCTCACCCCTCCGCACAGATTTACGTTTGTCACTGTGGGTCATAATTCCGAAGTGGCTACGTAGCCAGAATCAATCCAGAAAATCAGTTCAAGTAACAAAGGGTATAGCGTTCAATTCGATATTCAATCGTATTTTGAAAGTAGCTAAGGTAAGGGTACAGACAACTGTGTTTGGCGGGGCGTTCCGCGGATGGCGGACCCGAAGGGAGAAGTAATTTCGTCGACAATCTAGACGGCTGCGTTGTTGACTCAGTTTCAGGCTGTTACAGTAGGTGGCGGTCGGTATACGTGAGTGGGGTCGCTCAGTAGCTGGTGGACTAATATGAGGTCTCCACGTAGCCGCCGGTAGCGTCCACTGAACACTCCGAGTATCTTCAGTCGTTACTGGTACGCAAGGTTGCGCAGTCCCTCGACAAATTTCATTGCTGGACGTTGGGGTTTCGAGCGCCGCAAGGTCACGCTTTAGCCAAGGATGCCAAGTCTGAATTGCGTTTTCGAAGTGGGGACGCAGTTAGACATTGAGTATCAGTAAGAAGATGGATGAATCCAAACTTCCGAATGCCCTCCGCAAGAGACCAACATGCCAGTTACGTCTTTCTGAAGCGGATTCTGACTAAAACAACCGAGGTCGTCCTGTACCAGCATACCGCAGTCACATTCCTGAGAGCTTGTCTGCAGATCGTACGCCCCAAGTTTGTAGATATAAAAGTGTCGATGGCGGATGTGGACATTGCGGCACTTGTCCAAGTTGAATGGCAGTGTATTACTCACCGACCAATGCCACGCCTCACCCAGGTCGCGTTGGAGGATCTCGTGGTCGTCTACTGCCTTGATCGCCCGCCAACTTTTAACGTCGTTCGCGGATAGTAAAAATTTACTGGCGACAGCTTTCGCTAGACGTTGATGAAAACTAAGAACATGCGAGGCCCAACTACAGAACACTGCGGTACGCCGCACTCCACTCAAATTGGGTCGGACAGAGATGTTCGGACTCTAACCTCCAATTGCAGTTCGCGGCGAAAGTTACAAATCCATCCGAATATTGGATCTCCGATGTCGTAGAGCCGCAGTTTGTACAGGAAGGTTCCATTATCCAAGCGAACGAAGGCTTTCAAAAATTCCATGTAAATAACATCGGTTCCTTTTTATTTGTCGACTGTTTCGGTCCAGTTGTCACGTGATATCAGCGGATTCATGGTACATTATCTGTAAAGACTATACGAAACCTAGATGAGGCAGTCGCACAAGAGAGGGCAATAAACTGTAAGCTAGTAAACCTATACCATAAGCAAGGTTTGGGAAGAGAAATTAAAACGTAAATTCCCGTCACTGTGGTTCTATAATACAAAGTGCATACACTTATAAACTTACAAGTCCGTTTGCAGTGGTAATAGGAAAGGGCAGAAACTGCAAGACTTGCGGCAGCTTGGCAAAACGGTACAGCGTAGCCGCTTGCTAATCGACAGGGTGTCCAGGATGAAATGTTTGACCTTGAAGAGTCAAGGATATGCCAGTAATGCGAAGTGAAAACATAGTGTGTCATAATACAAGTGTTAGCAGACGTATAAATTTCTGAAAGGATGTAAGTCAAGGGTTAGACAAAAAGTGATATTATGTCCTCAATAGTTAAACTAGTTTGGCTGAATATCCAAAGTTCTCTTTGGACTTTACACTCCCCCGGCGGTAATCTATCCTCTTCAATGGCTTCCACAGCCTCGGCACCCTCTTCTTTGTATGTTTCTAACAAACAGAAGTGTCTGTTGTCCCTTCGCAGGATACCTTTGCTTATCCTCACCAACACCTGTCGAACTAGTTGGCTTTTGCTTTGCATGATTTCTTCCACGACTGCCTTCGGCCACAGACCTTTTGAGGTGCCTAAACCACAAACTAGAACTAGATCACCCTGCCTGAACTATTTAACTTTAGTTACTCATTTTTGTCTCTGTGTAGTTTCGGTAAGTACACTCTAATCTGCCTTCGCCAAAGCTTATCGGAAAGATATCTTATCTGCCTCCATCTCCTACACAGTTTCACCAGCAAATTGATCGTCAGGAGGCTGATCGTTCGTCAGTGTCAACAGTTGTCTCAGTGATATGGTGTCATAAGGATCAGGTGCGGCAGGTACCCCTACTAGACGTCTGCCATTCAATATTCTTTCGACTTCAGCATGTGTCGTCATTAGTACTTCTTCTGTTATTATCTCGCCGGCTAGAATGTTAGGTAACAATTCGCGTGTCAATCGAATCATTCCTTCACAAAGACCTCCACGATGGCTAGCACAAGGAGAGCAAAACTTCCGATCAATCTCCCTTGACAGCATGCATTTCGTTATCTTCTCCTGATCCAAAATCCTTGTGAGGCCGCGTAATTCAGCTTCAGCCCCGCGAAAGGTTAGTCCATTATTACTGTATATGACAGTCGGCCAATCGCTTCTAGTCGAAAATCTCGAAAATACATGCGCAAAAGAATCGGTAGCCACGAATTGAGAAACCTCAATGTAAACCGCACTTGGAGTCAACTAGCTGTAGAGACATATCACTTTTCATGCACACGGCCGCGTTGTACCATTAAAGGTCCAAAGTAATCAACCCCAACTGCAGTAAAGGCTGGACGGAAGGTCAAGCACTGATGGACTATAATCGGCGCGATCAGCTGACTCAATGGTTTTGCATAGTTTATACGGCATCTAGCACAACTGAACAGCACATGTCTCACGGCAGAAACGCCTCCCATAATCCAGTAACGTTGCTGAAGATCGTACAGTGTATGCTGAACTGCAGAGCGTCCACTAACGTAATGATAAGGGGGTATTAGAAGACGAATGACAAAATGACGTCCTGGAACTAACATCGGATATCTCGCTTCGAACGGCATCGAGAGTTACTTCAAACTTCCGTTCACTAGGATTATACCGTTACTGATGAGAAGCTTAAAGCTTCTCATTCTGTACGACTTCAGTTTCAGCTTTCCTACAGCCAGCTTGGGCTCGTTTGGTGAAAGGAGACGAAAATTAAAGTAGGGTGTTTTGTCCTTCGGCAGCTGCTTTTTCCTTTCTGGCTAACCACTTATAATGACGTCTCGCAAAGTTGAAAATGTTGCATCTTCCTCTGTATTACGCCTTATTTTATTCAGACGGTCTTCCGTCACTGCTAGATGTTGTACTACGTTTACTGCTTTGATTTCTTCGAGATTATGCTCAGCTACCGGTAGATAAGCTCTTAACAGCGTGCCCGCGATGAATATCTGTGCACCAGGAGTGCACACAATATCCACGTCGTACTTTTGGAGCTGGATAAGCATACGCTGAAGGCGACGAGGAACGATGTGCAGCGGTTTCCTGGCTACCGATACAAGCGATTTATGGTCGGTATACAACGTTGTCTTTCTTCTGAAAGTATAATCGTTGAAACGCTCCATAAAATAGACCACCGCCAGTATCCTTCTCAATCTGCTCATAGCGCTACTCGGTCATGGTGAGTGCTGGGCTGCGGAAATCCGAAGGTTTTCCCTTCTGTAAGTGAACAGCACCTACTCCGTCCTGGATGCTGTCCTACTGTACTTCCAGTGGCTCCGCTGGATCGCAATATCCGAGTAAAGGCGCGTTGCTGATAAGGTGCTTAACAGTTGCGAACGTGGTTTCCTGTTCCTCTCCTCAACTCCACTTCTTTGTGTGTTAGCTTCTTGATCAGCGTCATGATATCAGCGAGTCTAGGCATAAAATGGTACAACTAATTCACCATGCCGTTTAAGCGATGGATTCCATTCACGTCGTTAGGAGTTGGCATCGCTCGTATTGACGTGATTTTTCCTGGATCGACCCAGATCTCTTGGGTGGTTAACGCACGCCCACGGAAAATCACCTTGTCTTTCCGGAGCTCAATTTTCTCGCGTGTAAGCTTGATGTTCTTCTGCACATAACGCCGCAGGAAACGATGCAGGTTATCGTCATGTCCTTCTTCCGTCGAGCCATAGATCAAAATATCGTTAGCACAGAAGTTACGTAATCTAAATAGTCTACCGCTTACACCAATTGTTTTTGGAAAATTGCACTCGAAACCTTAAAACCGAATGGTAAAAGCATCCAATGATAACGCTCGAACGGTGTCGCGAATGTACTAAGGAAACTGGATACTTCATTTCAAACCACGTGCCAGAATGCGGAAAACAGGTCTACCTTTGTGAAATACTTAGTTTTGCCAGGTGCGGCAAGATGTATTCTTAGGTAGGTAGCGCATAATGCTCTCTACACATGGCCTCATTCAATGGTCTCGGGTCACTACATACATGCATTTCGCCCGTCTTCTTCGTAATGATTGTTACCTGACCAACCCAGTCGGTTGACTCGTCAACTTTGGTAACCACACCCTCTCTCATTAGTTTGCTCAACTCAGCGCGGATCCTTTCACGCAGTGCAAATGGAACCCTCCTAGCCGGTAGCGATGTCGGTCTTATCAAATTATCTAATGACAAGTGAGCGGTTCCCTCGAACTTTCCCAAATGTGAACTAAACCCAGATGGATACTGGTCAGTAATGTCGTTTTCTCCCTGGCAAGCATGCACGAAACGATTATGATTAAATACCGCAAAACTGAGATACTGGATCGAATCAATGCCGAGTATCAGCGTGAGTTCCTCATCCACGATCACAAACTTCAGTAGATGTGAGGCTCCGTCTCTTGGGTTAACCACTTCGATTGTAGCTGAGCCCTTCGGATGAAGTCTGTAACCATTCTACATGTGCAGGCAATCTTGCTCGAATTGAGTGCCCACTCCGGGACAGTGCTTCCTTGATAAAATGTTGACAATAGCACCGGTGTCTAACTGATATCGTATGCTTTGTGTTCGATCAAGAGACTTGCGTAGCCACATTTTTGCGGTATCCTCCTAGACATGTTGTCAATTCACTGTTCTACATCTGTGGGCGACTTATCACGAACGAGAGCACTCAGATTGGTTGATTGGCAGCAACGATCAAAGTAGTTCCTTTTTCCACATTTGGTGCCTTTCCGTCCCCATGCCTGACACAGTTCGCGGATGCTCGGGTGTCTTGCGGCGAAAAATTTGCGGACATCCTGTCTCACGTTAGTATCCTTCGTTGCATCGTATCCGAAAACGGCACACAATTCTGCAGCTGTTGCGAGTTTCATTTGTTGGTATTGATAGGTGGTCGATGACTCAATGCTGGAGCGATAAGTTGCGTTGTCGCAAAAGCCGCTTAGTCATGCTTATATCATTGATTCCTAGAACGATACGATCGCGTATGAGACTGTCGCTCAAGCATTTACAGCAATTGCAGGAGCGGGCCACAATATTCAATTCAGTGACGTACACATCGAGTGATTCGTTTGGGTTAGTTGCGAAAATTGAAAAGATAGCGCTGGTAGGTCTCGTTGGTTTGACCCTCACAAAATTCACTTAACTTTTCAATAGCCATGGGCTAACTAGCCGAAGAACCTCCTCGTGGTTTCAGCTGGGTGTTTCAGGTTTACCCCGTTCCAGCAAATAGTTCGGCGGCAGTGTTCCAGGACGTGGTGGGTTTTCGTCTGGCAAGTGTTCTCCCTATAAAAAGCCACAAATGTCCGTTTAACAACACTGTGACGTGGCGGTTGTGACTCGCCACCAACTAAAACCACCAGTGGTTATCCGGACAACCGCTTCAAGTCCACAGCCGTCAAGCATCCATTTAACACTGGCGACACGTTCAAGCAAGATCAAAAGAGCTGGGAAACATTAACAAATTCCTAAACACGGCTAAACACGCCTACATACACACTTGCATACATTCAAATATCAATCTATGCAACAATCCCATTGTTCCACTGTACATTAACTGATCAGCTTTTATACTCTTAACATGATCCTGCCTGTGCAAGCGTGCCTCGCTTAGTCGCGAAGAAAAATTTGATTGATTTATTTATTTATAAATTATTGGGATCTTTGTCGTATTGTATTGTCTCTATCAGTCGCCGCTCGTCATCCCTGGCAACGTGTCGAAACATGGCAGAGCGATACGCCATCGGTTGCTTGTTCAAACAGACTAAAATGCGGCAATCCATCCACTTCCTCCTACGTAGACGCCAATTACTCGCTAAGTTCCGTACATCCATGTGCACTGGGGCAGGCATATGAACCGACCCTGGTGATACAAACAGTATCCGAGCACCCCGGATGGGTTCGTCTTTGTCTTCTCTGACACCATATTGCAGAACTCAGTCGTTCAGGGACAAACGTTTATTCTGCAAAGACAACTGGGCGAAAAGTACAACACGTTTAACAAGCCAAACTCCTCGAGATAACTTACGCGTTTACGTCCATAACTAAGGACTCTTCAGAGCCAATGACGTACTTCCTTTGACGCAGTTAAACAACTATGATTAACTCACCTGAATGTCTTCCAATCCATGTCCAGCGATCAAATCAATATCCGCATCCCATTGGCTATCTGGCTCGCTCCGTTGGCCCGTTCGTCCACTCTGGTATGACACTTCCATCACACGAGTCTCATCAGTGCGACCAGTCTACTATCTGCAACCGTGGCGTCTCAGCATGCCATGGTAACGCGAGCTCATAATGACCGCCGACTCTTTTTACGGAAGTCCCCATGAGTTAGAGTGCACGCCTGTCGTTCATGGACATGGCCAATCTGGGACTGTCAAAGCCGTCAAACTCCGTTTCTTACATTTGTTCGAATAAATTATGAAGGTCGGTGGTTCCGGAGCGAACCGAATTTATCTTCTTCGAGCGATCCATTACAACGGACGCAGATTGATCTTCCTTGAACTGGGTAAGGTTGCTCGGACCCAACACTATCCAGCCTAGCGGGGTTCTAACAGCATACGGATCACTAGCACTCCCGCACCTCTGATCCAAAGCCCAGTTCAGATATGGGTTATCACTTCCAATCAGAAACTCTAACTTCCCCTTCGATTCTGGCAACGGTATGTCACATAAGTGGCCATCTGTAGAAATCATTTCTTCTTCTGCCCGTTCCAAGTGTTTCAGAGACGAGTGACTGACCTGACAGAGTTCAACCGTACTGCCTCACCACCATCAATCGATTGAACAGGTACACTAACCAACTACGACTTTACCTGGCATTGACCAGCGACAGTACATAGGTTAAGTGTCTTCACGGAAACTTGTACTCTGATATTTTGAAGCAAGTGGAAATCGATCAATGAACTGTCTGACCCGTTATCCACCAAGGATAGCGTCGGAACGGTGACAGTATTAGCAGAGACTAGAACGGGCAATACACCAAGTGAAACAGCAGGCTTTTCGGCATGACTTAGAGCGAAACTAGCTGCTTCGGTATTCAGTGTCCAGGGTTTCTCCTGACACTGATCAGCATGTGGTACCGGGTGATGAAGTAGCCTACAGTTCCTTAATCCACAATACTTTCTTGACCGGCAGCTTTGTAAGTCCTGGTTCGGTTTGAGACACAGTTGGCCCAATCGGTGAAAACAACAGAATTCTAGACCCTGGTAGTAGGTAAGTTTTCGGAATTCATCACATTGACCTAATAAAGATGTTGTTCACAGCAATTGCATTTAAGGTGAGGCCGTTCAACTGATGTTACAGCGTTTGAGTGTGGCACGACCTCGGGGATTTAAGCCGCTACTGCTATCCGTGTTGGCAGTTGATCCGAAGTTGCGTGGGATAAAAGACAGGTAAATATTGACGACGTCGGCTATTTCATCCACGAACTCCGTCAAATCAATAAAAATTTGGCTCTCTTTCCGTCCGGATGACCTTAGCGGAATGTTCGACCTGCTGGAACTGCAAATGGTTCGGCAGTCGTCTAACTATAGCGCTAATTGTTCGCGACGAGTTCAGATCAGCTTCGTATCTCAACTGCTTCACAGTTAAGTAACGGAACCGCAGTTCCACAGATAAACAAAAGAGGACTACAAAATGTTTGGGCTTGATGTTAGGTCCACCAGTTAAAACATTGATGTGAGTCCTCACTATCACATGAGGTCATCCGAAGCGCTTGCTCAAAATACCCATTGTTTCTTCGAAACCATCAACAGATTTGAGGATCAAACAGCTTTCGATGGCTTCTTTGGCCTCACTACAGCAGTATCGTATCAGATATGAAAGTCGGATTGGAACTTGTGCGGGCTACTTTGGCTTCAAAGCATCGCATAAACATCCAACAGCGGACTGGGTCACCATCAAATGTGCTCAGCTCTCGCTCAGTGTGACAGGAAGTCGTGCTCGGACCGCAACAGTTGAGTTTGGGTTCAAGAAAATAGTTAATCTCCGCATGTGAATCCAAATGTAGGTCTACTCCCTGCTCTCGTACCTCCGAACCTGAGGCTGCCAACGGATCATCCAAATGTACCACCGACGACATGCGCGGGGCGTAAGGTATTGGTTTTAGAGAAGCTAGTCGACGAGCAACATCAAAAGAAAGACCACAAACATCATGAGGCAAAGGGTCAGTCCGTTTACTAATCGGCTGATCCGACGTGACATAGTGCTCAAAACAATCACCATATTTATATTTCTTAGCCTGAAGACGCATCTTAGTCAGAGTCGACTCCGACATTCAAATCCAGGTCGCAGCCTTCTGTACGGTCTCATCATCAATAATAGCAACAGCACCACAGCAGTCCTCAGCATCAAAATCAGAAATAAGCATTTTTGAACTATTCAACTATGTTAAAACTATACGAAGCCTATACGAGGTAGTCGCATGAGATGGGGCAAGAAACTGTAGGCTAGTAAACCTATGCAATACGCAAGTCTGGGAGAGCAATTAAAACGTAACTTCCCGTCGCCGTGGATTTATCATACAAATTACATACAGTAATAAACTCACGAGTCGGTTTGCACTGGTAATAGGAAAGAGCAGAAACTGCAAGACGTGCGGCGGCGTGACAAAACGATACAGTGTAACAGTCTGCTAATTGGCAGACTGTCCACGATGAAATTTTTTACCTTGAGGAGTCAAGGATATACCAATAATGCGAAGTGAAAACGTAGTGTGTTATAATGCAGGTGTTAGCAAACATGTATAAATTTTTGTAACGATGTAAGTGAAGGGTTTGAGAAAAAGGGGTATTATGTCCTCAATAGGCTTAATATTCAAAATGCTCTTTGGACTTTACATTCTCGATGTTGACGAAACCCGTGCTGCTGCAGCGCAGTGATGTCGTAGCTTACCAGCTGGCCTATCAGTACGTCAGCGATGACCACTTCCATGACTTTGACGCGAACAGGGAGAAGCGTTACCGGACGGTAATTGGCAAGATCAGATCGATCTTTTTCTTGATGACTGGATTATCATATCTCATTTCACAGTTGATGGAACTATGTTTTCGTCTAACCAACGCTGATAGAATCCGGAAAGTGGTTAGGCTAGGTGCATGGCTGCCACTTGTAATGCTTTCGGGCGGATGTTATCCACTCCAAGAGAGCTGTTTACGCAAAAGTGGTAGCATTTTCAGCACCGTTTCTGCTGTGAATGTGATGCTGGATAACACTGATGGTGCGATGACAGAAGCAGGTATAGTGTTCGAGGCTGGTACCGCTTGGAAAATAAGTAAGTACTGGGCTCTTAAGTCGCTGGCCGTCTCTCTTTCGCTGTGTGGGTACACCCACCAATTGTATTGAGTGGTTGAATTCCGCGTGTCTGCAAAGAAACATACGGTTCGAACAAAATCCTTTCACTAGCTTCTGTTTGCGTGATAACTTGTCTTCACGAACCAACTGTACAGAATAATCGCGCTGAGCTAAGTACGCTGGGTTTGTTTTTATATAGGCTCCATGTCCGATGCCTCAATGCCAAAAATTTTCACGTTCGGCTTCTCTGGAAGGATTTTTCTTTGTTGGGACGATAGAAAGCTTTTGGCTCGGATGCTTTAGTGACTAGTGGCATGAAGGTTTTTTTTAGAATTTTTCCCACTCAGTCATGAATGTCCAACTAGCATTTTCAGCGAATGCGGACAAAGCCTGATAATGTGTAATAGATTGCATCTTTACGGGCTCTGCACGGGGTATTGGGCGTAACAAATCTAATTGAACGATAAAGTCACGTAATCGCTTCGACCCAAAAGACTGCATTCATTTAGCCCATCAACCATGAGCTCCTCCCTGGTGAGCACTAGATCGAACATTGATGGCTTGTTTGCTGTTCTGAACCTGGTGGAATCAGTGACATGGTCGTATAGCGGTGTACTATAGATTAGCTCTTGTAACTAGGCCTTAAACTGTTCCGCCTCGGTTGCTGGAATTTCTGAAGCATGGATGTTGAAATCTCCAGTGATGAGGAAATGGGTGCATTTTGACTTATCACAATGCGAAATGCAGATATTAGTCTGTGGTCCATCTGCGGAGTGGATTTGGGTGGTCGGTAAACTACGGACACGAGGCATGTATCGCCGTCCTTCAACTACATTTTGCACGAAACAGCAGTGACACACGTTTGCGGATCATCTGTGAGCTCACAAAAGATGTTTGTTTTGTCACAAGTGAGCACCCTCTCACTTCTACACGTTCTGTCGTTCTGGAGAAGTGACATACCGAGTAGAGCGAGTTCAGCGTCTGCAATTTCACAGCTCAGCCACGTTTCGGTGGTCATACTGATATCTCAAGACTCGGATGCCTGACGGTGACAGAGTTCGACCAACTTACTAATAACGCATTGCGCGTTAGTGTACAAGCAGGTCGGTTTCTCAGTAACCAAAAGTGAAGCATTAGACGTTGGGCTAAGTTTGAAGAAAATGCCGACCGTTAAGGGGCCGGCCACTGGCGGTTTTTGAGGCGTCTTCGGCCTTTGGATTCCGGTTGGGTTAGATGACTGCTACCAGAGGTTGGGGTGTATTTTCCGGTGTCCTCATAGAGGTAACTGATGTGTAGGATGTCAGGCTTTTCTCTATGGTGGACACCGAAGTATAACGCAGTAATGAGACAACGGGATATTCATACTATTCCTACATGCCCCAGGTTATCGCACAACTCAGTGCATCACGCTGGATTTACACACCGAACCCACCTGTCTAGTGTCTGCTGTCACTGTAGTTAGTAACATTCCGCTCGATTTTCTGAATTCAGACGACATGTTTGCAAGTACTATGCGAATATGGGACATAATAAAACCAGATGTTTGCAGGGAGCCTCTGGAAAACTGTCACGAAGCTTCGCCATAACCCCGAGTTTCCAACGTTGCCTTATAAATGTGGTGTTTGCAACTACTAGCCCGAACTACCACTCACTGCGATAGCATTTTCTGATTATGATAAACGATGTTTCTGTCCGAGTTCGATTGGTCACTACTTCCGATATTACAATAATCTCTGAGATACAGCAGCTTCGGTGAACCCATGTACTCAAACTTCACATGTCGCTCATGACGCGTCCGGTTCGGAATTGCATATTATTGGATACTTCGATTGTGAGCTTCCATTTCGCAATCTGCATGCTGATGGTGCTTGTTATGTTACACGTTATGGAATGGGCTGCATTCACTACTGCGCTTGCTGCTTACAATATTCTACATTCGTTCGTGCATTCGGCTGAACAAATTGGGTGTAGGGATCAACAATTATACTTGGAGTCCAATAACTCTTCAGCGCTTTCTCGCTTTGGAATGCAGTTTGGAAGTTCGGTGTTCAAGGTTCAACAATTTTCGTTGCAACCGCCCACACGTTGGCTCGTTCGTGTGATTTGCCTCGGTTCTACTACGACTGAGGTATGCACATTTTGTATTTGAGTTGTATTTTTTGATTGTACTTTAGTTAATGTCTTGGTTGGACCACGGCGATTTTACGTGTTACTCGGGACTCACAATGAGTCTGTCGTTTACATAAATAGCTTATCGCCACAGTTGATTATACAGCCACCACTACTAACGGTTGGCTAATTGGATGTTATGCAGGCTACTTCTTGTTAATTGGCTAAAACAGTTTGGGCACTTTTTCGAATGCCGGATGTAGGACAGAACTTAGTGAGATTTGCTAGATATATTCTTTCTGTGATGGCGTCATTGCGGTTATCAGATAATCTGTGATATTACCACCATCTAACGCATATAGCAGACGGCATCTGTAGCACACACACACACACTAACGATAAGACATCACTGTTTTACTTACCTCTTATTTGTGTATCAGTCCACTTGGTAACCGTATTGTTGGCATTGGTTTCTCTATTCCTCTATCTTTCACTACCTATTGTTGAGGCCCACACTTCCGACTAAATTTATAGCTGCCAGTTTTAGGTTAACGCCTAAATGTTAACTAACCAACGACAGTCATATTGCTTGCTTGGGTAATTATACGTGAGATCTTCCAACACCAGTGGAATATGGCTGTTTTCTTACATTCAATCCGTACTCGTGCACGTTCGTAGTGTTATTGCTCATGAGGGTTATTGTTTCTCCATCTAGTTTGCGGTAGTCCATACACAAGTGTGAACAAATGCCCGCTCGCAACACTGCAGTACTGCAACTCGAACCAGGGACCTTTGGTATGTCAACTGATATCTCATGTTGAATGACTAAGTGGAAACCATTTAGAAACACTTGTAAGCGCCACAATTCAACCTGACAGACTGATGGTATTTTCACTTGCGCAACACCATCATCTGCTGGCTCGATGTCTAGATGGGACTCGACTAAATTACAAGTCCCGCCAACATCTGTTCGTATCTCCATACATTCCCACTTGACAGATGGATCTTATTACATTTCTTCTCGTGTGACACCATGACTTATTGCGGGTTGCAATATGAGGTCAATGTATCCCATCTCAAGTGTCTCTATACGCCCCCTTGTACTGCCGCCGCCTTCAGGCAAATGCACTGAGATTCAGACAAGTTAAAAAGGTTGATTCCGGAACAGCGGCAATACGTTGTGACATCCAAATCGAAATAGGGGCATAGGTAGTATTCTAGACACTGGTGAATTGGTCGACATATGCTAGCGGTCAGAACACATGACCAGGGGGAAGTAAATAGTAACCCACGACGGACTGCCTGGTGGTTCTATGTCCCTGTTGATTCTCGCTCAACTCGAACAAGAGACGATCAAAACTGGCTCAGGTTTTACGTTACGACACGGATAGCCTGCAGTGGACATAATCGCACTCTTTCCCTGCTAACTTGAAAAGCTGCTTACTCCATCTCCGTCATTTTCTTTGTCTCATCCGTATTCTATATCCCAAATGTAAGTCGCGCTTGGGTACATTTGCATTCTAGAATGATTAACTACTGACTTGGTGCAATGTGGTATCTTTATTGCACGTGCCTAGAACGGATAAGTCAGAGGTAACCTAACTTTATTAGGCTCATTTAATTCGGTTGTATTCCGCGATCACTTCACATGTGTTGCCCATTACGATATTGTACTCATCATGACCTATGCTATGCTATTTTTGCTACCTTCTCAAGCGGAGTCTAGTATGGTGACATACCGAGACAGTGAGCTACGGCATCATCCTCTTCGTATTATTATACGGCCGTGATTCACATCACTATGCAAGCTCCATAATATTACTCACCAGAATATGCTATCTACACTTGGCTCCTTGAAATCGATTTGTAGATTACATAACCGTAGGTTGACCAGCTGCTCAATGCTAACTAGCGTGACGCTTACAGAGCCAGTGCATCGCAGAATAATGGTACAGTCCATCCATGAGCTCACTCGTAATTGACGTTTCCGAGCGATTTGTGTGCTTGATACGGATCAGGGCTAGGGTGGCAAATTATTGTGTATGATTCCAGTTCGATGAATACCATCGAATCAAACGGTTACCAACGCTTGACCGCTTACAGTACGCCTAAGGTGCAAAGTTTGACATTTGGAACACAATGCTCAACGATTTTCCCTCGTGTGACCACATTGGATTTATGCATTCGAAGAGAAATTTCCCTGAAAATTCTGTGGCACGGGAACAATCCCGAGAATTAACCGACTAACAACTATCACGATGTCGCCATTTCATGTTCCACTCCGCAGGCTAGTGATGAGAGTGAGTATAGTTCTAGTCCTAGTTATCCCTCAGCCATATTGAATTTACCGGGGCTTATGAGAACACACGTACTAACCGGATGGAAGGCAGACGTACAGTGACGCCTCCCAGAAATTGCATTACACACGGCCAGTCTTTTGGATGGACTAAGTTAAAGGTTGAACCTAACGGGAATGGTACGTCAGTGTGTTAGTAGATTACATCGGAAAGGAATCGGCGAATAGGGACAGTCGTTTTATGAGCACCGAATGGCTGCACCCGAGACCTACGATATAGATCGTTAGCAAATAGCTTATGGCCACAGTAGAGTACACGTCGGTAGTTACAAACGGTTGAGTACTTGGACATTTGTACAAAAACTGCGAACACTGTTTGGAAAGTCGCATGTTTGACTGGGCAACGGGACTTAGTTGATGTCACCTGTCAATACCAAAGGTTACGCATCAATCGTTCTTGGAATAGGTACACATACCTCGGGCAGCAGATGGCCGACCCGGTCGGAGACACAGAGAGCCAGAAGTGGACACTGTATCGCATTCGCATGCTGTGTGATCTCCCCCATCAGCTACTCAAACCAGACTGTACATGTAGAGGGCAATACCTACGTGCACACTATTTCACTGTACCAGTAGTTTAGTTATCCTTCTACCTAGCAGTTGCTTCACTATTGCTATATCGGGTTCCTTCAAATATGGATGCCCAAGATTTAAGGCTGTCACGTCTAAACGTTGAAGACAACGTCAGCAGTTCGTAGTGGGTACTTATCGTCATGCCTGCGAAAGTGCTTGTTAGCCTGACCTCCAAATGAAACGCATACATGTTTGTCGTGCCATTGATCATGACGTCTAATGTGTCTCTATCCAGTTTGTGACAGCTCACACTTAAGTTTGGACAGACTCATGTGCATATCTTTTTCGAACTGCCATTGGACACGAATGATGCCAAGCTATATATATATATATATACATATATATATATATATATATATATATATATATATATATATATATATATATATATATATATATATATGTGCACCGTCCTTGTGACGGTGAACTCCGTCAAAGAGTGGTTCCATCCTGTGTGGAACGGGCTACGGTCCAGCCACCGCCATGTGTATGTCTGGTGTGCATGATTTCCCAATTAGGCCGGAAGGCTTCTGTTCTGCTTTTTGAAGGCGTGTGGGCCGGCTCCGTTGATGAAACGTGGCTCCCATCCACATACATCACGGTCTTATTCCTTCGGGTTTACACCGTATATGGGGTGTGTGGGTGGAACTGTGGGTGGTGCAACGCAAGCCACCCATGGTCCCCTTTGTAGGTGCAGGCGTCCTCTGGCTGTCCCCCTGGAGGCCACAGTGACAGGCAAATACGGATACGGATGCCGCTATACCATATGGACATTTGATACTTTTGGGCACTGATTGGATAGACAAGCTTAATTTATGGGATATACCTTTGAACAGTATTTGTGATAATCCCAATAGTTATCCCTATGTCCCAAAGGATTTTGCGTGTTCGGAATTGAACTGACTACTGGTTGGTTTGACGGAGCTGTACGTCACCGGGCTCGTCCTCGGGTTGCAGATCGGAGAACGCCTTCCTTGCGAAGGTAACTGTGAATAAGTCTCGGCTGGTCGCAGGCGAGTTGATTAAGCAGTCGCGGATAAGGCAGTCCAAGTCAATGCGCAGCCGTGATAAGTTGAGCAATAATGTTTTGTAAAACACTCGCTGGACGTAGTGATTCATTCCTCCCACAAAACGAACCGCTGTGCCAACTTTGTTCGGCCTTTATGGAGCGTAACAGAACTCCCAAGGGTCCGCTTCGCCTTACGTCTTTTCTCATGTGCGGATGGTAGGGACTTTAGTGGGGCACGTAAACGTGCGTCTGTCTACACTACCATTGGAAAAGCGGGACGGACTACCGAATGAGTTCAATCCAATTCATCACGACTCGCGTCCCTACGAGGGACAGATAATTTGCATTCGTTGTCAGGCTACCCAGTCGGAGCGGTGTGCTTAACCACAAAGCTGTATACCTCGGGCAGGAATTTCGCTCTGCTCTGATAACTGGTAGCCCATAGGTCAATGATGGTATTCATAACTGTGGACAGACAAGCGAAAAATGGAGCTCCGGACACTGGTTAGATTTGCCAGATAACTTTAGACACACTGTAAACTTCCTTTGTTATTGGATTACTTTTTCAGCGATGAAACGCGAGGATACAGTCACTTCAGTGAGTATCATGCAACCTCAGCTAGGTCAAATCGCTGATGATCAGCGCGTAGTGATTCTTCGATTTTATTGGGAGTGCGGGCTTAATGTTCCATCATTGTTCATTCCTTCTGGAGTCCATCGCAATAAGGCTGGACCTCACCGTGGTGCGATGATTTGTGTCAATCAGCCATCCATTGAGCTATGCTGGGTTGTGCTTTTTTTGCACCTTCAGAGCCACTCATACCAGATTGGTCAATGGTTAGAGGCCAGACAAACTCAGCCTCCTGGTTCTCCAGGTTGGCAGTTGGAATGAGGGTGGCTCATTATTCCTTAAAACGGACTCCTTGTAGCCCACCGCCAAACCTGGTGTCTTGCGGTCAGGTTTTTGACACAAAGGCCTTGGTTAAGAACCCTAATCGTTCTCCTTCTTAGGCCTGGGCAACCTGACAGTATTCTGCCCAGCCAATAGAATGCATTTCTCTTCACACAATTTCTTGATTGTCCAGCCATCGCAGAAGATGATAAACGGCGCCCTATCTACTGCATCCAGCAGGGCGGATAGGGGTTTGGATGCTACTGCTCAAGCCTTCCCATCTCCTTATTCCCCCTCTTACGCATTTTCCCTCGTTCCGTCCCGTTCCAACTTCACTTTTATCCCCCAGTTTTCAACCCCGCAATTCTCGGCCCTCCCCCATCTTGCTTTGCTAGGCTTTTACCCTCTAGTTGTAACCCACATGTGAATGCTGAGCATCATTCCTGTCCTGTCGACAAGCCTATGTCCAAACAAGCGGCCAAGCCCAGTTCATCGAATTCCATTTGGAGCCCTCGATTATCCTTCAGATTGGCATGCCTCAATGATACAGATCGGTCGACAAGTAGCACTTACCCGAAGATTAGAGACGCTCTCGGTCGATATCTGCTGCTTATCGTAGACCCGCCTGCAAGACTCGAGCTCTGTGCTCACTTTGCGATCCCCTTCAGGTGACACCAACAGCACTTTCTCATTACGCTTATCCGGTGACGATGCAGCTTCGAGCACCGGCCAAGCCGGTGTTGGTATTTCTCTGAGTCCCCGTGCTGCAGCTGCTCTGATTGACTGGATTCCAATCAGTAGCCGGTTGTGTGCGGTCCGATTGGCTGGCTCGTTCAAAGCTACCAAGTTCCGCGGGACTAACATGTGTCTATTCGTCATCGCTGCCTATGCAATCACAAACACTAGCGATGATTCGGTAAAAGACGACTTCTATCGCCAATTGAATGAGCTCCTTCGCCAAAGAAGAAGTTCGGACGCTGTTATGCTGGCTGGGGATCTGAACGCTAAAGTCGGAAAATTATGCCTGATGAACTGCATCTGGGCGCCCAACATGGTGTTGGCTCCCGTAATGATAACGGTGGGCGGTTACTTCATTTGTGTGAAGATGCTCGCTTATTTCTTGCGGGCACTAATTTCCGACACAACACCCGCCGGAGCGTGACTTGGCGCCCACCAGCCTCGAAGCAGCTATGAACGCAAATCGATCACATTGCGATAAGTTACCGATGGAGAGGTTGCGTCCAGAACTATCGCTCGATTTGGAGCACAGGTGTGGACACCGACCATGCACTTGTATGTGCTGGCCTGCGGATGCGTTTTGGCGGACGCCCAAGACGACGTTGTGAGCTCATTGACACCAGCCAATTGGCGAAACCAGCTGTTCTGAATGCCTATCAAAGTACGTTGTCATGCGAGTTGTGTAAGCACTCACTGGATGCAGTTGAAGCTCACTAGTCTCATATTCACCAGTCGTTACTAACGGCAGGAAAATCCTCATGTGATAAGTCTAATCGCCAACATGGATATTGGGTCTCTTCGCGGTCTCTGGAACTGATCGATGCTCGGTGGCATATTCCGGCTGCAAGCGAACACAATGAAACTCGCACAGAGCTCCGGGCAAAAGTGCGTGCTAGCCTGAAGAGACCGCGAATCCTGGTGGTCTCATCGTGCATCAGAAATGGAAATGGTCGCTGCTCTTGGTAACCATCGTAAGTTATTCCGGATGATACGAGAAACAGGCAGCAGGAGACCTGGTGTTAGTGAAACTATACGTGACGAGGGTGGACAGCCTATGCACAACTTGTCAAGACGCTTGGACCGTTGGGCCGAGCATTTTGAAAGGCAATTTAATCGGTCGGAATTGTTAGATTTCTCGCCAGCCATTGATCGCCCCGCTCCCTGGGCTGTCCATTTGCATCCACCCTCACTCAGTAGTAGAACGTGAGATCGCACTGTTGAAGTTAGATAAAGCCGCGGGACCAGATGATTTACCTCCAGCCCACTTCGAATTCGGGGGACCTGTGCTTGTGGATGATTTATACGAGTTACTATTGAAACTGTGGGAGCAGGAAACTGTCCCAATTGACTAGAGCCGCTCCGTCATAGTCCCAATTTTCAAGGGATGCTCACAATCGGAATGCGGCAACCATAGAGGAATCAGTCTGATCTGCATCGACTCTATATCGCTTGCGCCCTTCATCCTTCATAGACTGACTGCCACTTGTGAAAGTCATATTCTTGTAGAGCAAGCCAGGTTTCGTCGAGGTCGTGGCTGCGTTGACCACATCTTCATTTTGCGTCAGTTGTTGGAGCACCGTCACATATATTGGCGTCCCACCGTTGTCGTGTTCCACGATATCAAATGTGCCTTCGATTCGGTGGATGGACGTGAACTTTGGCTCTGTCTACTCAGGAGAGGTGTACCTGAGAAATACGTACATATTATCCGGTCATTATGCGCGCGTAGCTCAGACAGAGTGAGGGCTTACGGCAAGCTGTCGTCGCCGTTTAATATCTCCAGCGGTGTGAGACAAGGATGCCCGCTGTCACCGTTCCTCTTCAACTTCGCTGATGACGAAGTCAAGGAAATCGCGTTTACAGGTCACGACTTAGAAGGTGTGGATCTGCTTCCAGGAGAACGATTTCTTGACTTCAGATATGCTGACAATATTGCCCTAATCTGTGACAGCTCCCAGACATGCCAAGCGGTACTGTACAGGTAAGCACTGGCTGTGCATCACTTCGGGCTTTGCTTCGCACCATCGAAGTGCAAAGCGTTCCTCCAAGATTGGCTTGGACCGCCTTCTTCGCTGACCCCTGGTGGGGATCAGCTACAAGTCGTACAAAAATTCAACTACCTGCGAAGTAGCATCAGCGCCTGTGGGATTGAAGATGAGATCACGAATCATATAGCAAGATCTCGAGGCGCTTTTGCTAGTCATCGTCACGTATGGCGCCGGCGCAACATCATTCTCGCCCTGAAGTGTAGAGTGTACAATGCAGCGGTAGATTCGACTCTACTGTACGGCTGTGAAACCTGGCCCCTTAGATCAATGCACATAAAGAGGTTAGTTACGTTCGACCACCGGTGCCTTCGCAATGTAGCTCACATCTGGTGAGAACACCGCGTGAGCAACCAGTGTGTTTGACGACTTGTTTACTGCGCAGGAAAATCAAATGAACCGCTCAGCACCGTTATTTCATGCACCAGGCTCCGATGGCTCTGCCACGCGTTACGCATGGCAGCCCACCGACTCCCGCCACGTGTGTTGTTTGCGCGCTGGGGGTGTGAATAGAACAAGAGGAGGGGTGGCCAAGCGATGACTTGGTCGAGAGCAATGAAGGCCCTTACTTCGAAGCTAGCCTCGGTTGGAGCGTCTCGGCTCCCTGGTTGGGGTCCGAAAGATGATGAACATGTATGCCTGGATACACTTGGTGATATGGCTAGAAGCCGACCTCAGTTAGGTTCCTGCTGTGAGTTTCTTTGTCCCACCCCATCGCTCTTAGCCTCACCCTCCAACCACGAACTCATTATTTAGCATTTTATAATTTGCATAGTAAATTAGCTTTTTTTCTTCTTCATAGTAGCATGTAGGTAGCTTACCGGAACGATGCCCATCCGTTACCGGTAGCTCAGCTGGTTTGCACCTGTTACATTTTTTGTTTTAGGTATTGCGGCACAATAGTTGAGGTGTTTCCCACCTCTAGGTAAAGTGTATATAGTGTGTGCCTTCTGGAATTTGATGGGTGTTCTTGCTAGTTATGAAACCTTCATCTAAGTGTCGTGCGATTGTAGACTTTGAAATGCTCTTCTCCCTATCGGTACATACTCGGAATGGCATATAAATAATTAATTAATTAATGCTTTATTCTCGTGCGATGCGATGCACGCCTGTATAGGCATTACCATGTGTAGGGTTAGAGTAGCGTCCTTCACCATCCACCCCAGGATGTCATCAATCTCTTCCTCTGACGGAAAACGCTTTTACCGCCTCTGCATATTATCCAGCTTCTGATCGAGAGCGTGACGAATCCAAGAATAAGCCGTTTGATAATTCACATTGTGCACGGTTGCCACGATCTGCCAATTGTCACCGTTGACGAAGGCATCTTTAACTCGGTGACGAATGTCTGACGAGATATGCTGCCGAATACGAGAAGGCATGTTGATCACGCTGGAATGGAAGATATCCATTCAGTCGTGCCGTTATATTCCAGCCGTTCGTTGCTCTCAAACCAATTGTGATCCAGCGTTTCGCACGTGAGTGGGGGTGCATAGTAGCTCGTGGCACTGCGCATTTCTATGGTCGAAAATTCATTCACAAGTCTCACCCAGTCAACGGACAGCGCGCTCACTTCACTTGACTGACGCACCCAACTGTAGCACCCGGCCAATGAGAACACACATGAGGTCAGAGGATTGGCTCAGAGCAGCTGGCGAATCGCACAGTGTTTCGCAAAATTTTTTACTTGTCCTGCAAAAGTTTGGACTTTTTATGCGACGTTGCGTGATTCGCTGTAGTATTATTTGGTTGAGTTTAAATATGTTAAGGAAACGAATTCATCCCCGGGGTATTAGAGCTGTTCACATTTGTAGGATCCGATAACAAGGGGTGTGGGATAATGTGGACGGGTAGGTAAATTCGTGGCGTGCGTAAATTTGCTTTAGTAACTGGATAGCTGTGCATCAACAGAGCGAACGAGAAGGATCAAGCGTAATTTTGTGGTTACATTGTGCATCTGTAGGTGAGATACTGCCCGGTTGCCTAGACCGAAGTAGGTAGTTTGTCTTTTGGAACCACTGCACCGAGGTTTTGGCCAAGGAGCCTAACCCACATGGCAGTAGGTTGAGATAAGAGTTTAGCACTCGGTGGGCTGCCTTAACAATTAGTTGATACTTCTTTCGGATGACGAAATGCCGCACCAGGGACCAACACACCGGAAGATCGAGGCAGTATCCGATGCTCGCATTGCTTGCTGGTGCACAGTGTCTCCGAGGAAGAGAGAGGGCAGGGACTTTATTTAATGGTTATGCATGTCCCTCACGTCCCATTGTCGTTAAGCATTTGTGGCTTTTTATAGAGAGAACGCTTGCGAAGCAAAACCCATCACACCCTGGATTACTGCCGGTGGACCTTTCGCTGGGACGGGATATTCGCGAACCGCCCAGCTGCAACCATGGGGAGGTTGTTCGGAAAGCCAAGCAGCAAAACAGGCAAATGCAGAGCAAAACAACAGGTCACTTGTGTCACTAGTTTAAGTTGATTAAAATGGACGCATATGATATATGTATGTTTTGCCTGCTGCATTGTAATACACTAGTACCGTATATTACCGAATATAAGCCGAGGATTTTTGGACAACTTTTCGTTCCTATAGTGGGACGTCGGCCTATTTAAAGGTTATGCCCAATTTGGATAAGTCACATGCAAAATCCAATCAGGAATTTATTACACACATCTGCTTCATCTCCCCTTAGCACCATCCGCTATTGGCGGGGATCTAGTGTCCCATTTTTCGTACAGTATCCATGCAGCTCTGCGGGAAGCGTGCCTATAGCTATACATGTTATTTTTGTGGCGAAAATGCTCGGTAGATTGCACATATGACATTCGCGATGGACGACAGTAACGGAAACATACGGGAATATACAGAACCAAACACCATCACACTCAATAACATGAGAAAACACATAACAGCAAAGCACTAACCAGTAGATACTTTAGAGATCGGCTAACCCATAGACTTACGACTTTGGACAAATTTAATACTGCAAAGTCATACTGTCGGTCTATGCATGGACGGACTTATATTCGGTACTATAGGGTAATTGATCTAAAAGTTAGTTATCCGCTGACTTAAAGCGCGTGATAAAATATTAACCGATCCACCTCAACTAAAGCGACTGACGTCTCTCAATACTTTGGTGTACATTTATCGAACTGTATCTTCATTTCGATCACTGACATTTTACGACAGACGGGCATAGCAGATTCATATAAAACTTACTGTCGCTTCAATGTCACGGGGCCTCCCTTGATTCGATTTTGCTTAGTCGCCTCGCGTGCTCTGTCTTCTTCATCTTTCTCCGTTATACGTGCACGCCAACAGTGAATGAGTTCGTCTGAGAACTGATTACGATTGGCCTCCAGGAATTTGATCACATAAGCATCTGCATCAGTTATGATAAACCGGTTGCCAAACACTTCAATCCTGGATCCAAGCGAGAAATCAGCCGGCCCGTAGTAGACGGGACTCTCCACACTGCTTCCAGGCTTTGCGATCCTAGTCAGTGAAGTAAAGGGTTAAGTAAAAAGTAAGCGAAATTCTTGAAGAGTAGTTAAGATGGTCCATGAACGCAATAGGTTTCACATACTTGATGAGACAGCTAGCAAACTGGGATAGTCAATGAGAAATAATGTCCAAGCGTAAATCTGGTTTTGGATGTTCCGTTAACATTGTCTTTTTTAATGATAGCTGCCAGAAAAGCATTCGGTGTTCCCTTTGACATAACGAATGGATTTAAGCGCGATATGTTGTGTGACTCTGCTGCCTTTTTCTGAAGTAACCAGCCGATTAGTAGGAAGACACTTTGCAAAACACAGCACACGTGGTATATGGTGGCGTTGCGATAGTTGATGATGACCGAGGAACGCCAACTTTATACGGGGTAACACTGCTTTGTAAGTTCTGCTGGGTCATCTGGTTAGATTATTGGAAAACGTCAGTAAAAATCCGTTAAAAGTTCACAGTGAAAGGATGGTCTTATCGTTTGTTCTGCTGTAGTCTTGCACTCCGCTTGGTTTCACTGTACCAACAGGTGACATCTAATAAACCTAAACCTGACAACTGGGCGAGAAAGCTGAAAGCCAACGCTCGCGCGTTTACCACCAATCGTGCTTGGGAAGGACTCTACGAACGTGTTACCAGGGCCCAGCCGAAATCTGATCAGACACCAGGCGTGTTGCCAAGGCCAGACCGGAAGCTGATGAAATCACGCGTCAGACATCACGTGCGTCGCCATGCGCCGGGTAGGCGAACGAAGACTGGAGTGCCCGAGCAACACGGTGAACTGGACTGATGCAGCCGACAAGTAGGTGTGGAACGTGCGCTTAGAGCCAAATCCGCCTGGTGATAGTGATATATAAATATGAGCGTTCTTTGCCTTAATACAACTCTGGTCTGCTGAGTAGTCTTCTGTCTCCGTTCCGGTCGGGTTTGCCAAGGCGTCAAACAGAGCAAGCGTAAGGGCGCAGATTTCGCAGCGGGTGTGAATCAACCAGTCGAGAGCGAGCAGGCCGCACCGCGTTACAACAAAACGATATCCCAGGTGTAGAGAGGAAAGATAGTACTAAATAACAAGATCTAAGCGGATGAGTGTGTCTTGCAATCTTCTTTTAACTATGGCTAGTGTCGGTGTAGAAACGACCGATTCAGAGTGAGTATTCCATGGGTGACATATGCGAATAATAAGGAAATTGCTGCAGCACTCTAGACGGCTGCACTGTTCTATGAGATTCATGGTTTGATCTCTCTGATTTGTATTCCTTCCGAGTTGCAGCCAAGAGAGACACACATGGTGTGGATTGTGCAGAATCAAATAGGCCATTAATAGGTTGCGTAATCCGGGCTACCGTCCGCTGAATACTCCCATACGTTTCAGCCTCTGCTCTTATGGGAGATTGCGTACTCAAGTGACGTACTAGGATGCCCGAAGTTGAGGCTGTTCCAGGGCTTTGGGATCTATCTATCTCATTTGAACTGATCGTTAATCCCCTTGTACTTTCCTATTGCGATTTCAACCATATGATTGTACAGGTCTGAAGATGAATCATCGAAAACAATTGTTCACCTTCGGTCTTTCGTTCTTGATAATGAAATGGGAATTTTCCACTTACTGAGATCATCTTTCCGCCATGCATAGAAGGGTTGAATTGTGCATTCGACTTAGGGGCGAATATACGCATTTCGTGACTGGCGGAAAATAGACATGTCTATTGCAGATCGGCCCTGAATTGTTCTCAGATCGTAGCAAGGTTTTATAAACAATATACGGTGAAATCCCCCATGATCAAGATATGAGTAGAGTTTCCTTTTAGAGTGCGTTAGAGAGAAATTTAAAATAAATAAACTAAATGGGTATATTTCCCGGCGAGCGGGATCCGTTCCGGTTTGTGGAATTATCATTTGTAAACCGAGTTTCGTTATTATTTCATTTATATACTCTATTCAATATGAAAGTTATGTAATTTTTGTTGCAGGTATAATATGTAACCCTATTTGACAGTTCATATGTCAAATGTTGTTCGGACTCGATTCCATGAGCGCGCTCATCGATTGTTTTAGGTCGAAAGTTTAGAGCACATTTAACATGGAAAGAAATGTTTTTAAATTGGTTTTAAAAATGGACAGGCTCTCGCAAGTGCTTAGCTGTAACGGGAGTTTATTCTACAGATGGGCATGCCTCACCAAGATGAACTTTAAGCGGATATTTTTCTTGGTTCTCGTAAGGATAGTAATTTCTCATTACGAGTAGGATAGGTTGAGCCATTATGTAATGCGACGGTTATACTAGTTGAGCGAATTTGTGAGCATATTATGCTGTAAAGAAGAGTGAGGTTGACTTTTAGCCTTCGAAGCCAGAGTGGATCGATCTGGAGGCGAGAACATCGCTCCTCAATGTTAGGAGAATAGCTATTTCACATTCATTCTTGTGAACAAGCTTAATAGCCATTCTTTATTCCTCCTATTTTGTACTTCTTGACTGTCGTTAAACGTTCCACTGTGTTAGGCCGATTGGTACACACACGTCATTGTTAATGAACGCTCATCTTCGTGTCATCTTCAGCAGTGCCATTTGGAAGAACACAATCCATGGGTTTCTCTCCGCATCACTTTTCTACTTGCTTTTGTCAAAGGAAGATTTGGTTGTCACACAATTATTGCACTATTTTTAATTTCTGAGTCTGCATTTCTTATTCTCGTTTGTTTCGTGACATTTGGTTAAACGCTACATGTCGTTATTCTGATTGGCCAGTACCCGTCACTGTAAACGGATGTTTGCTTTACGCTTGTGGTCCCATGGTGCTATTTTTAAGGACATATGCGATTCGCTCTTGATTACACGTTTGCTTATTCGCCTGTTGCATTTGACATTTTCCTTCACTTGGTTGGCTCAAGTGTAATTTAATAGCCTCTCTTCATTTTGCCTTCAAAACCATATAAGCAAATGTGATTTCATGTATACAACTCTCTTTCCGATTCGTCTTTGGACTGCTTGCAGTCGTGGGATGAAAGCGTCAGTGGTGACACAAGACTCATAAGTAAGCGATGATGAACACCTCATGAGCATTTTGGTAATTGAACGCTGGACGTCTTTCAGATCAATTCTATCTGTTTTACGTAGGTGGCTATGAATGACGGTGCAATACTCTACGGTGGGTCGCACAATTTGTTTGGAAGATTCAAGCCGTGTTTGGGACAGTAAAAAGGACCTAGTGATGTAGCTTATTAGTTGCTGCGCTTTCGCTACTTGATGTAGGATGTGTTCGGAGAAGTTGAAACTGCTCGAATGTCGAATTCCTAAGTCTCGAACGGAATAAGCAGTTGGGTTTGGGGGTGCCAGTGAGTTTGATGGATCCTGCCGGTATAATGCATCTGTGACAGCGTATCTGAGATTTATCTGCCGAAAACCTTATTGACCTGCTTTCGTTTCATTTGTTAAGGGATGATAAAGGCTCGAGTATACTTTATAAGCACGGTTTCAGATGGTCAAGTCGAAATGAATACACCGGTTTTATGTCATTCGCAAATAAAGCTGGCATCCGTGTCTAGTGTAATCACCTATATCGTTTATGTAAATGAAGACCTGCAATGGGCCCAATACACTGCCATGGACAACACCGCATGTGTCATATTTGGAAGTGGAACAATGTTGCTCAATCTGTACTTTTTGTGTTCAGCAGTTAAGATATGATTCGAACCAACTCAAGGGTGGGTTGCTAACTCCGTATGGCAGCAGTACGGCCAACAATGATTTTGCGGAACACAGTCAAACGCTTTTTACATATCCAGAAGGATAATGATGATGGTTATGCCGTCATGTAAGGTTGCTGTAACATGATTGGGGAACTGCAGTTGGCATGTAACACAAGAAGGTTTCGTGGTGAACTCATGTTGAGAACTGCTGAGTAGGTTTTGTCTTGTCAGAAACTGTGTTACCCGAGTTTTGCTAATTCTCTCCAAGGCGTTAGAGGCGGCGGAGTTGTGGTTTATCGGTCGATAATTTGACATTCTATCTCGTGGATCGCCTTTGTTTTTCGGTAAAATTATGGAATTTTTCCACTTAGGCGGGAAGCAACTAGTGTTTAGTGAAAGTATAAAAATATTCAACACGAGCATAGGTCTGTTTTTATCACCTAACTTTATAGCTGCAGGCGGAATACCATCAGGTCCCGTTTGGAATGTCGGTTTGATGGATGTTATAGTCATCTGTAGGTCCTTTAGATTCAGAGGAATGGTATATAATACCTCTTACGTTTTTCTTGTAAGGAGAGGAGAGGATACAGATGGTGCAGTAGTAAACGAGGCAGCAAAGTAATAATTCATTGAATGACATATTTGAACTAAATCGCCTGCTGCTGTACCGTCATTTTAAAGTAGGCATGGAATTTCGTGGTGTCTTTTCGAATTTCTTCTTCTGAGTAATTGCAACAGTGCACGAGTTTTCTCGGTATTCGTGATAGCTCGGGTTTCCTCGGCAATCCTGGACTGTTGAGTTTTGTGTTCAACTTTTAACAAGGTTTCATGCATTTGAATTAATGTGGCGATGTCTTTGTGTTTGCAATGCAGTGATCTGGACTTCTTAAGCTTGGAGGGGACCTTAGATGAGCTTTCCTATCGGCCGTCAAAGGGATCTGTGTTTCCCTTCGTCGCAGCTTATAGGATGTCCGTATACGTGATGATATTTTTCGCGAATTCGCCTGCGACTATGACTGAGTCAGATATGAAGTAGACTCGGTCCCAATGCATGCTCCCAAGCAGCAAGTCAAATGTGTTCCAATCAGTATGATGTATTCGGGGTACTAGGTTAATAATTTCTCTGGTCTTTATAGATGGCCTGATATTCATGATGCAGAGCACCGTATTGTGGTCACATCCTAGTAAAGGGCCTTCAATTAATACACAGACAGATGGAATACCCATAGTGAAAACCAAACCTGGAATGTTATCTAACCTAGTAGGTTGTTTAACGTGTTGGATCCAATCATTGATACAGACACATTGTATCATTTCCGCAAGTTCCCCAGTTGTTGTAGGCCTGTGCGACATCCAATTTATATTTGGCAACTTGAAATCTCCACATAGGAAGTTGTATTTGTGTGGAGTGCTGGAGGCAACCTTAATGGCAGACATTAACTGCTGAGATTCATAGAGAGTGGAGGTCTATGAATACAGCCCAGTAGCAGATCATAAGCCGAAATAGTCAACCGTAAAGAATCATCGCAATCATTGAACGTTAACTGGTTAGCTAAGATTGCCGTTACGCCATTGCATATGTAGATGGCACATCCACCACCGCGTTTGTGCAGACGATCCTTCCGAAATAATTGATAACCCAAAATATCCAGTTGAAAGTCACATATAGCTGAGGTGCACCATGTTTCAGTGATAAAAATCGATGTGAAGAGTTTTAAGGAACATAAACGTTGTAAGGATATCTAGTGTTGGTAATAGTGAACGAATATTTAACTAGCGGATCTAAGGAAGAGAGATAAAGTAGGATACACACACTTTTGGTTATATCACGCCCTCTGCCTTCATGGACGTGAGTAGTGCACCATGGTGAAACAACTGGGCTCTGTCGTGAGTTACGATGTCCTGGCTGCAGCAAAGGAAATGGTGGAACAATTGGATCATCGTTGGGTTTTGTATGGTCGTATGTGGAGGCCCTATTGGTGAGGGCGGATGTCGACCTAAAAAAGGGTCACTTGACAAGGGGTGAGAATATTCCGTAGGAGGTAGTGGAGGTGTGCGGACGTATGCCCTTATACGTATCTTCAGGTATGTCATGAGTTATCGCGTAGTCCCTGTTTGGATATTGCCATCTCCGATTCGGAGAGGTAGGAAGTAAAAACTTTTGTGATGGTTGGTAGTAGGTCAAGTGGTTATTAATAACCCCTGAATCGGTTCCAACTTTATATTTTGAGGTGCGACAGCGTAAAGTTTTCAACTGATTTAATGAGCGCTTCTTCTATTCTGATGCAGGAGGTTTAGATGTTATGCGTTGTTGGGCGTTTCCATGGAATATTGTAGTGATACGACACTCCACATTGCCATCTATGCTTAATTGGGACGTAGCATGTTTATTAAATTTCAAATAATATTAGTTTCACACTGTAAAGTGAGTTGGTGCCACGTAATATACGCGGCCGTTGCTCCCGGCAAGGGCACGTGAGATGGCACTAACTTCTTCCTGTGCCCAGTATCTTCTGGTCAGACTTAGCCAACACACCCTTGTCGTAACACCTCGTGGGTGGGTTGGTGGACTACGTGCTTCTGAGTATCTTTAGATAGGGGTAATGTTGCTGATCTGTCAAAGCCACATCATTGCCAGTATGACGCGTCCGTGGGAAAAATACGAGCAGATCATTTCAGACGTAGGGTTTGGGGGCCTTGTCTTTTAACTGGATGTGGCACTAAAGACAATCAGAGACCTGCGAATCAGAACCTCTTGCAGCATCAAACTGTAGGTCTCTCTTTGGTAATGTTGAATCACTCCTCCTCCTTTGATGAATCTGTCGTTTTAGATGACCGAACATTATTGCAGTGAAACCAGCATCCGTCATCGCATCGTGGCACTATATGTTTCTGGAACGTTGCGAACGTTCAGTTCAGTCAGCTTATTTAAAAGGACCTGAGTACTTGTATATAAGCAGGCCAATCTCTCAGTCTCTAGAAGCCCACAAGTTGCTAAAGCAGTTGGATGTGTGAGAATGCCGATAGCTGTGAGTGCGGACGTTATTCTTTTTTGATGGGATACTTACACCACGTCTGATGCCTGATTTGGTCCTCGTCTAGATCTATTTCATAGTAGAGTGAACCAACGGTCAAGTAAAGCTCCTGTGTAATCGCCATTAGGTTTGCTTTTTCAGATCTTTTCTTGTTTACTTTTTGTATAACTACTGCTTTCTTTAACCGAAGTTCAGATGGAGGGCTTTGTGATATTTCTTCAATCGTTCCAACCTTTTCTTTGATGTTTGCTCTGAATGAACCACGAGGTTAGCATAGTTGGGCCTCATACTCTATTATTTGTTGAGAGGCAGCATTATAGGTGATCGTGCGACAATTTGATTCAAGGAAATTTTTTCACGAATGAAGTGCCACTGTTCCAACTCGTGTTTTCCGGTCTTTTGACTATCGTGGAGATTGAGCTCTGCCACGCCATGGATGTCATCATATCACCATCAACAACAGTATATCAGGTATTCGTACTGATGCTTCGCAGCCTTACAACCACGGTGATTTACGGAACGAAGATCAATAAAAAGGAGAAAAGGGGGAACTAGCGTAAAACCTTAAAGACCTAAACAAACACAATGTCAATATGCCCACACATTGTAAACAGCTGGCTAGCAAGCAAAAGGAAGGCTGCATCAGGAACGAAGGTTCCTTGTAGCTTTCATTGCCCCGCGTCATAATCAGCCATTACCCAGCAGATAACTCAGCCACAAACACACTTTAAACAGGCAATCCGATTAGGAGACGGCAGCAGACGCGCCACTGGTGTCGGTTGCGAGCCATGTCCTGTAAAGTCTCGAGCCAAGCATAAGGCGGGTCACGTGGACTCCAGCCCGGAAGGGGAGCCACACAGACGGTACTCAGTTTGGCCGTCATTGACTTCATTTCCCGCTGCCAAGTCAACTGTTATCCACCGCGAAGCTTGCGCCATCCTACACCAGGCAGACTAAAGAAGGCCGTCCTAGGTAAGCGGTGACCAGGCATACATAGCACGTGCCCAAGCCAACGCAACGTATTCATTGGTATCTTTTGTTCTAAGGAGCTAACATGATTATCACCATCTGGTAGTCGCCTGCGCACATCATTGTTGCTCACAAGCTGGTGCCTCTCGACACTAGCAATACTCTACTGACAACGATGATCAAAGACTTAAAGGATCATCAGATCAACCGACTAAAGGGGCCAAGTCTCACTCCCATAGAGCAGGATGGTCCTCACTGTGCAGAGGTTGAGTGACGAGTAACTCATACTATCTTTTTAGCTTTCGCTTTCACTTTCGTCGGAATGCACAATGAGTTTCCTCGGTCTGGGTCGTCGAAAAACTCACCCCGCAATGTGATGGCGATAGATTCTTACAACTGATGTTTGTTTACCTTTTTAGACAAGGGGAAACTCCCTTCTGTCGCTAAAGATGCTGCAGGTTCAAGAAGGCAGTACTGGATTTTGCAACGCTTGAACTGACTTCATTTTCTACGTGCCCACTGTTGCTGGTGCAGCTGCCAAGGTAAGTAAATCGATTAACTACCACGAGTTCCCGGTTATCAAGGATCAAGGGGTCATCGAGTGGTTTTGTGGTCCTGCGGTAACGTTTTACATTTTGAAGGACCCAAGCGCATGCCAAATAATGGGATGATTCCAAATCATTAAACGGCTTGACAATATCGTCCGCATAATCAAGAGCATCTAGCCTTTCTCCAGGCAGCACAAGGCTTGCATCTTGAGGCTCCGCCAGGGGACACTCCATGATGCAGTCCACAACAAAGTTGAACAAAAATGGGGAAATTTAGAAAGCCAGTTGTTGTCGGGAAGATGTCCGATAAGTCATCGTACGCTCTGACGCAGCCTGTCGTGTTCCAGTATAGCGCACGTAAAATGTTCACACATTTCCTTGGAACACCTTTCCTCGCAAATATTTCGAACAGGCTGCATCGATCGGCTGAGTCGAACGAACTCATGAAGTCTAGCATGACGATTGTGTTAAGGTGGCTCTGCTTGCTGTCTCCCGCCGTGTTCGTTTTCTTTTATCGTGCGCTCTAAATGCTATCAGGATAGACGCATCTCCTGCATGATCGCTTTTGTAGTGCACTTGCAAAAAGTAAAAATGCTTTCTATATCAGTGGTGAATTCTAATGCCACTCTACTAAGTGACGGTTCGCCATAGTGTGCAGAGGTTGAGTGGCGAGTAACTCGTACTAAGTTTGTGGCTTTCGCTTTCACTTTCGTCGGAATGCACAATGAGTTCCATCGGTCTCGGTCGTCCAACAACTCACCCCGCAATGTGATGGCAATAGATGCTTACCACTGATGATCGTTTACCGTTTGTTCACTATGCGCTTTAACAGGCAGTAACCCGGGTGACCTTTGCAGCAATATCTGCATCTTAGACTCATGTTCCGATTGACCTAAGCGAGACAAGAGTACTTTGAGCTGTAGAATTCCTGTGTTCGGCGTAATTTAATCGAGCACACGTTTCGGGTGGTACCTGCTTGTCTGTGTTATGAGTACGGCTTTGGAATCAGAGCCCAGCGCGGCTTCCGCCCGACGTACTGCCGCAGTCTAAAGAGCCAACGACGATGACGATCTTGCAGGTCATGGTTCAAGGAAAGCAATTAATGCACAATTTCTTTGCTTAGGGGCCACTACACTTTCCTGACATATACGCGCTTCCAATACACTAATATTGGTGTTCATTCCCTGTTCGGCTTCTGGTACTAACCGGTTGCATTTGTGCACTAGTATAGCCGTACGCTTATCGAGTGGGGTGTTCGAACAGACTCTACAAGTCCAAAGAAGGGCTGGGGAGCTCTTCGTTCTCGCACCTCTGGTTGTGATAGCACAGCACACTTTGGATGGAATCGGTTAGAAAAAATGCTGGCATCTAGACAGTAATTTCACCAATCGATTACATTCTCCCGACCCACAGGTACCCATCGCCTGGAGCCCTTTTGGATCCTCTGCTATTTACTTTCAGCTACTCAGCAGTGTCGGTAATTGAACCAGTGAGCTGGTTTTGTTGGCTACTTTCGCGATGCCTGTCGGTTGCGCAAACCTGTCAAACGAGTAGTGTGGTTAGAATGGTCACGCGAGCGCGGACTGGAGGGTGAAGTGGCTACGCGGGTCGGTGTGATGGATTACCCCAGTGCATCGGTCGACAACTTCACGAAGGTTGGTGATTGGCATTGGGTTATCGCTCATTTCCTCTAATATGCCTGGTAAACAACAAGGTATTACAAAATTCGAGATAGATAATGCAGAAGATATAGGAAAGCACGATTTCCAGTTACCTTGCTTGGCTCAAGAATGCTCTTCCGAATGACTGTAGAAAACGATGAAGTGATTCAAAACTGAACGGTTACACGAGTGAGTTTCAACAACAAAATCTGTCACAACCGCAGAAGTGAAACAGAGTTTCAGACAATAAAAAATCTAGGAGATAAATATAAACAGCGTGAGTTTATGCTCAGTGCTGCGTAGCAAGGAGGTGAGGAATGATTCACAAAAGAGAAGAGTACCGAATTATTGCTACAGCAAGAGTCAAGAATGCTGATGCTTCGACTCGCTGCGCATGCACAATGTTGGCATTCCTGGCTTGATATGTTCTGTTATTATACTAACCCGGCTCTGCTCCATACTAGGTTGGTTATCACTGGCGCAAGGATAAACATCATTTGGTGACATTTGTTTCCGACCAAACACTAGAGAACACTCTGGAACTTACCGAGCTCTTTTAAGATATGTACCTCCAGGGAAGCCAGAATTGCGCTGTGGTGTCTCATAGATTGAAATCATGTCGTCAGACAGATGATAGGAAAGAATAAACCGTCTGTGAGCATCCTCAGGTCTGACACTGTCCTAAAAATGTGCGGAGAGCAGTACGACGAAGTAAGTGGGAATAAATAGCACAGTGAACGGGTGAGGTAGGTGGCATGTAGAAGGAGAGGGGTGTGTTTTGACTTTTCTGACCCAACTTAAATCTTGATAACTTTAGGCAAATCGTTGGCATTCTTAGCAATTCATATAACAACGCGCAAATTTTCCTGTCTCCACACAATGCTTCGCTTGGGGCTCAACTTTCAAACATGTTCGGACTTGTTCGGGACGTGACGTAAGGGACATTCGATAGTAAGATAACCAACGTACCGAGCAGTTAGGCTAAATAACTGAAGACAACGTTAGCAGGAAGCTAGGTCTCATGTTAGTGATGGTATTAGCAGTATACTGAGATATCGCTGAGGCAGACGAACTAATGTGCACCTTTAAATGTACACTACCAGCAGGAGAATGGTATTTCACCTCAAGTCTGCCGAATTGAAGTTGATTATTTTTCTATACTACTGGTATGGGTTACCGTACCGAGATTACGTGATGACAGTCGTCCATGCCGGAGCACAGAAGCACCGCAACCGGTGACTACCATCGGGCTGGTCAAAAGATTAACAGGCCTTATCCATGTTAACAGACGAGGTCGATTTGAAAGCACTACAAGTGACTTTCAGTGATAAAGTAGACTAAACATGTCACTAATATGCAAAAAGAATCCAAAATCCATGTGATCGGTGCAGCCGTGACCTGGCTGTTTAATAAGACGATCTAAAAATGACATTCCCTGTGTTGTTGAGCATGTGTCCCTTATGTGATTCATTTTACACATTTTCAATCGCCAATACTGTATCATAAGGCAATGAATCGGCCGTTAATTGCTAGGCTTTGATAGTGCACACCTGCGTGCAATGAAGTTGTGCTCACCTGCGCAAGGTGAGCAGGCACATGAAGAGATGAACTTTACCTAGTGTACTGATATTTTTACGAGTAGTACGCTAGAGACGTATCTCAACTTTGTAGGTTACGTAATGGTTTGGAAATTCAGCATTTCTCGGAATTAAGATTTAAGTTTTCACTGTCAATCAAGTCAGGAATGTGCTTTATGCAATTACGAATGAAGAATAATCACGGGAAGAAATGCAACCAGCGCCCCTTCGCTTAACGCGCAGAATTCGCATAAGCAGCTAAAGTGGACAAAGCCATGCAGCAAACGTTACTTGTGACGCAAATCTAAATCCCTCTGCGTGATCACCCACTGGGCATTTTAGGTTATGTAAAGAAACGCGAAACCCATTGGCCTCATTGTGGAGTTCCGAGCCAGCGGAAACTGAATAACACAGACTCAATATATATAAAAATTTTGGAACCAGGTGAATAACGGATATTTAGTGAGACTTTCTTGCGGTACAGGAAAAATTTAAATTAGTAAACTAAGAAAATGTTATAAACTGCTGCAACGGGCATATCGGATACAAATGCAGGGTAATGCCTTTGTCTGATAAGGACATTTACAATGAGGCTACTGTGTTGGTTGTTCAAAATATCATTCGTTGAGCAAATATTAAGGCCTTCCCGAAAATGGGAATGTGCCATTACAAATTTCCTATCACGAGAAAGAATCCCAGAGGGCGTAATCTACTAATATGCACCGACTATGACGAATTGAAACTAACTTTATATTGACAGACCCTAGCGACAATGTCCCACGGAAGGCACTAAGATGTTCTTATAAGTTTAGCCTCCTTCCGCTAAGATATCGCGTTGCTTTGATAATTGTAGCTTCGGACTGCTATTAGGATGCCTAGAGCTCAGAATTATTTTTGATCTTCGACAGTACAGATCACTTTAACAATCAATTCTCTCCGAACGCTTTATACTTTTATGTACATCCTATCTGGAGTTGGGCCTGTATCCAACTATCATCAGGATTCGTACACCATGGAACGATCTAAGTATCCTCACGGTTATGTGGTGTAAATTCAGGTTGGAAACGATCCATGATATCGCGTCAAGGTAAGTAACCAACTCCATCAACTATACACAAGATTTTATAATTAACGGAATATTGTAGCATTATATTTTAGTTGGTGCTTATTTTATTCCAACATATATAGTATGGGTTTAAGTAAAGGACATTATAAAGTTAAAACCGTCAAGTGTCAGACACTTGGAAGATTGAAGGACATTGAAGCACAACGTTTAATCGGACCCAATCGAGTCCCACCACCAGGCACATTTCATAGGTAGACATCCCCAGTCACCACTGTTCGCTTTCCACGAAATGTGGCATACATAACCTATGCGAATTACTGGGGGCCTAAATTGTTGCCAAACAACGCTCCTCGCCAGCAATCAGTGCTCAGATTGCATGGTTGTATTTCACATAGTTAGTGAAGATTCCGATCAGTTGATAACGAATTGTCCACACATCTACACAGACAAGAACAAATGGTTACTCAATTGTGTACACAGTTTGACATCCAAAATGGGTGTGGCTTATGTAAGTATTTCAGCCGTCCTCAGCTGCGTTTGCTGTTCCAAATGAAGTTGGAATTAAGATAGTAAATGAAGTTGGGGTTTGCGATGAATTAAACAAATTTTATAAACTAAATATATGCCAAGGGCTTACTAAGCGCGCTTCATATCGCAAGCATTTAGTTGCGTAGTCCACTGCTTTGGCATAATCCATTCGCGGTGGATGAGGCATAAAAGATTTCATGGAGGCCAAACTGTCTTCCAGACTCCCGAAGCCATTGTATGGAGGTAATTCCTGGAAACGAAAGGTACACGCCATCGCGTTAATTGGCTGTCTTCGTTCTGTTAACTTTGAAGTATTTAAGCCAAGGATGCGCTGATATCCCAGCTCATAGAAGCACTGAACTAATTCCTCATCCCAATCGAAGTGCGTAATGGCACATTGAAAGTAGGAGCATTTAATACCATCTCAATGACTAATGTTTGCAAGCTTCCAGACATTGTAAACAACCGCATAGGTTGATAAAGGTAAATACAGCAGCGGCTATAATATTATACAAGGATAGCGTTGTTCGCACAAAAGGTGCATTCCGCATATCAATGAACAGATGCAAAAAAGGAATGCCTTGCATCTACCTTGCAATTCACTCAGGTGTCGAGCTAATCACCTTCAAATGATTCGTTTTACACAGATTTCAACTGCCGTTCATGTATGGCCTGATAATGAATCTACAGAGAATTGCCTGTTTATACCATTCAGCTCGCCCTACTACTTTCTTGTAATCGGCATACATACCAAACTGCTCTTTATGCCGTAAGTTAATTAGTTGGTTAGATTTGGTAAGTACGTTGCTTGGTAAAGATGCCAGCCTGTCCTATGCCTAGAAGTAATGTGTAAGTCAGCCGAGAGTGATTGGCACCTTACCGCATCTAGTAGTTTAATTACACTGGCCGTTACAGTACCCCGTAGCCAAGCAGTCTTCCCCACAGACTGGTAACAGTCGGTTTGCAGGTTCTAGCCCCATACGAGCTAGATGGAATACGCAGCGCCGACTATTCCGAATGGGATGAAGCAGTATCTTTCTGGACGAATGAATGCTGCCCGACTATGTTTAGATGTGATGAAAATCAACTTGTATCAGTCAGATATGTCGAGATTAGAAAGGCGTATGGTAACCTTAGGAACTACAAGCCAGATTGATAACTGACTAATGGTTGAGGTAGTGGCGACGGGGGCTGCAAGCAAATTAGGTGGCAGTAAGGCGGATCACGTAGGTTATCCATCCAAATGAATGGAAAGTTGATGGACAGATGAAAATTTCCTTGGACATGCCTGAAGTATGCCAATTACTGAGCAAAATTGTTGGTTGAAATAAAAGGCGGGTAATTCGTTCATTGCATTGATGGTGGTTATGAAACTGCATCGAAGCATCAGTCTTGTCAGCCACATTCGGTTGAACAACTGTATATCTGAATGTCAAAGTGGATGGACTCCGTTGAATTTCGTGAAACACCGGCTTGCAATGGAGGGAAAAGATCGGAATTTTCAGACGGAAAAGCTGTAGCATGATGCTTGATTACAGGTTGTAGAAACACTGTGTTACGTTCTTGAAGCATGTGATTCCGCGCTTCACCTTATGACATGCCATCCACTTACACTGTCCCAAAGCTGTCCACATTTAAAACGTTTCGCCACCGTTAAGGAGTGCCAGAAACCATTCAGAAAGTAGTGTTTCGAAGAATAGAGAAAAGCTTCATTTAATAAAGCTAATTAAAGTATGGTTTATGTAAGTGTATGTACGACCTAGCACTTTAACCACGCTATTTTGAACAAATTTGATTCATAAATAGTCTTTTACAGTTTGTAGCTAAGACGACAATTTATATACACATACCTTTTTTATGGGCTCTGGCTCTTTAACGGACACATCGATCGGTTTTAAATCCGTGAGTCCAAAGTTTTGGTAATACCATGCCTTGGTGAAATTGTCGCAGTCGTAGAGGAAGAATTTTCTACCCAAGATTGTGATTGATTGGCCGATGCGAAAATCCTTCGGTGCAAAGTACTCCTTGATTTCTTTGTCTGTGGAATATGACAAAGGTGAACAGTCGATTGAATGCACTATGCGAACGCTCTTACAATTTTTGTGATATCGTGACCGATATAAAAAGCTCAATGAGTGGGCTTCAGTGGAGTGATCACCAATAAGTGTCGAAATTCTTAGGTTATGAAGATTAGTTGGAGTGTGATAACTACATTTTCATTGTGGATAATCATGTTAAACCTTGCGCTGATACCTGCCTGATAAGTATGATGTTTATGGTGATATGCAGAGTTACGCAAAGTATCCAAAGCTTGGTAATACGGAAGGGGTATGTTAAAACGCGTTTGATCGAAAGAGTTGTGGCGCAAACAGGCGAAGGACTACAAGGGGTCAAAGTTTAACGTCAGTATATATATATATATATATATATATGTATATATATATATAGGATTTCCACTGACGATTAAAGGTTTTTCAAACCACATTGGATGTTTTGCAAGACTACTTGAACATTTCGCGAACCAAGATCTACTTTTTTCAAAACAACTTGAACCCCTTGTGTTCTAAGCAGAATAACGGCAATCTGGACGATGTCCAGACCACATTGTGGTCATGCTAAGGCAAACGAATTGCGCAACCAGCGGGTGCCACTGCAAACCCTTCTCATGAACAGGAACCTCGGCCACCTCGACCAAGGGCAGTGAGTTAATCTTCAATTTCTACCCATCGACCGAGTTGTGTGTGTGGCTCGCCCGAATGCATGAACAGTTGCAGATGTGTGACTATCAGAAAGTCAGACTACCGAATCGCGTGCTCTTTTATGGATCAATGAATGTTACCCAGCATTGGAGAACCATTGTGAGACACTCACTAAGTGAATGGATTGCGATTCCCATTGAAGTAGCGTGGGCCAAATTTAATCACTGTGGCAGTAGATGATAAAGCACCAAGTAGGTGAAACAGATTTCCCCCGTCCCTCTACGTGCCTTCGCGGATCGTGTGTGAATGTGGGTTAACCTATACAGTTGTAAGAATATTAGAACAATATACGCTATCACGACTCCACCAAACCCAGCCTAGCTTTATTAACCTACTGCTGTAATTTGTTATCAACTAATGACAAGTAAAGCGACTGAACGCTGTTTAGATTACACTATGGTCACCCCAATGCAACTGAATTGTGCAAACAGTGGGCGATTGTGCAAGCCGTTCTCTTGTCATGGGCATCGTTCATCTCGAAACAAAGTCGGTGCTCCAGATTTCTTCTGTCTCTGTATGGGTCTTCGCGTATTTTTTGTGAGTGTGTATGCGAAAGTATGCAGCTGCGCGACTATTGGAACAGTGCAGGCTATCCTGACTCTATAAAACACGGTCTAGACTTATTGGTCGGCAGCTGCATGAATCGACCAAAATGAGCGATGTGAGAACGCATCTCCAAGGCCGCGACGGTAAAGCAGACGTCATCGGCACGGAAAGCAAGAAACTCGTGTTCGTCGACGGAAAAACCACGTATGAAGTTGTGGAAGTCGTCGAAGTCAACGAGGTCACGACAAGAAACATCATCAATGCTTTCATTCGAGAAGGTACCAATACTCAGCACATCTGTTGTGGAAACACTATAGAGGGAGGCTGACTACCTGCAGGAAGTTGCTGCATCCGTTTAACGGCATTCCGAAGAAATTAGTCCAACTGCAGCAGCGAATGAGAGGGAAGGTGATCCACATTTCCTCGTCTACCATCTTCAAGGCCACAATAACTGCCATTACGAGCCTAACCGTGTCAACCGTTCCACGACAGTCGCAAGCTGGAAGGCCTACGCTCTCGACTGCCTGGTGCACGCACCACATGACAAAGAGCGATGCATCTTCATAGATGAGATCAGGTTCAATTTCTATTCTAGGCGGATGAGGGCGCGCTCAAGAAGAGGACGCGCACGAACATCCTCTTGTCCACAGCCAGAGGCCGCATAGTGACGTTGATTGTGGCAATGAATAACCAAGGCACGGTCAACTCAAAGATCGTCAACGATGGCACCTGCAATGGGGCAAACTTCTCAGTGTTTGTCGATGAACTTTTGGCGCGTATTCGCTGCAGAGTGAAGATGAACAGTGCATAACTCCTCATGGACAATGCCAGGATCCATGGATCTTCTTATCAGCTGACTTTTCTGTCACCCTATTCGTACATGCCGAACCCAGTAGAACACGTGTTTTCGAAGGTGAAAGCGTCGCCGAGAAGCCTGCTGACCAATCCGACGCCTGACCAGACACTAAGTACGGTCATTCAAGAGAGTATTGGAACGATAACGCAGCAGGGCTGCACGTACTGCGTCCTCAATATGATGCTGATCCTAACAGAAACAGCCGCTGAACAGCCCTTCATTAACTGAACATTTTTAACGTTAATGCTCTTTCTCGTTAATGCACCATTTCCATTTTAAAGTAGGTGATTTTCAAGCCGAAGTGCTGCAGTTAGCATGTCGGACTAGGGCACGATACCGATAGCACAGGCTTGTCAGGTTGCGATGTCGTGGCACTACTGACGCGGTCTAGCTCGTAGTGGCACAACTTGAGCGTTCTATTTGACCTCTTGAGGGCGTTGAAGATAGTAGATAAGGTTAGGCGGGTTCCGTTCTCGCTCAGCCGCCGCTGTAGCTGCACAAAGCGTCCTCAGAATGTTGTTTAGCGGTCTCATCGACGCGCTGCAGAACATCTGCAATCAACTTCCCCCTGCTGTTTCTTCCACCTTTGTGCTGAGTGCTCTTGCTTTCTCTTCTGTAGGCAATGGTGTTGTTCCTTGCCGTGCTCTCGTTGACATCGACAACTTCAACAACTTCATACGAACACGAGTTTCTTGCTTTCCGTGCCGATGACGTCTGCTTTACCGTCGCGGCCTTGGAGATGCGTTCTCACATCGCTCATTTTGGTCGATTCATGCAGCTGCCGCCCAATAAGTCTAGACCGTGTTTTATAGAGTCAGGATAGCCTGCACTGTTCCAATAGTCGCGCAGCTGCATACTTTCGCATACACACTCACAAAAAATACGCGAAGACCCATACAGAGACAGAAGAAATCTGGAGCACCGACTTTGTTTCGAGATGAACGATGCCCATGACAAGAGAACGGCTTGCACAATCGCCCACTGTTTGCACAATTCAGTTGCATTGGGGTGACCATAGTGTAATCTAAACAGCGTTCAGTCGCTTTACTTGTCATTAGTTGATAACAAATTACAGCAGTAGGTTAATAAAGCTAGGCTGGGTTTGGTGGAGTCGTGATAGCGTATATTGTTCCAATATTCTTACAACTGTATAGGTTAACCCACATTCACACACGATCCGCGAAGGCACATGGATGGAGATGGAAGAACTTGTTCATCGTTTATCCTCCACATTTACGCTTCCAATAATCGAATTGACCGAGATTTACTACAGTGGGAATCGCGGCACATGACCATATATTTTTCGCAATTCATGCACGGCCCTTGACCTGGGCATTATATTAATTCGGCGAGATTGGACAAATGTCCTGGCGTAATATTAGAACAGTATACATATAAAAGGCAAATAATGATCGGAATCGCTCGCGAAGGTGTAAGTATACGATATTAGTGTGATAGTTTTTTGACATAGCACTCCGCATGTGGGTGTCGTAAACTTGAAGGGATCTTCTTATGGTGGACACACAATCGAATAGGTCAATGGGTCAATGGTGTATAATGGGATGAAAAGCATAACTTTACAAGACCCACAGGATGGATATGCAAAAGAAAATTAAAAGCGAAGTGTTCCAACGTGGAACGTAAAGTATCAGTGGTTAAATCATTGCACTTTAACAAAGTGTTGTGTATCGTTTATCACTAAGATGAAAATCTAAGAGTCTTTCGAATGTCGTCATGTCTGGTGCGTTCACCACATAGTTTGGTAATGCATTCCAGTGAGAACAGATTCTAAGTGAGAAAAAATACTTTCTACAATTCAAACGAAAGTGTTGCGTCATTAGTTTCAGGTGGTTGCCTCGGTTTTGTTTGTATGGGGCTAGAGTCAACAGTGGATGCTCGCTTTCGGTTAATATCCGGGATGTGAGAGTAAGATCTCCGCGAAGCCGTCGGTATTCTAATGAGAACACACCGAGTACACGAAAACGCAGTTCGTAACTTATACCGGATAGTCCACGCGTTGCTTTTGTGGCTCTTCTTTGGGGCTGTTCCAAGAGGCGGATGTCTCGTTTTAACCATGGACACCAGGCCTGAATTGTATATTCAACATGAGGACGAATGTAGGAGTTAATCAACAATGGTACTAGCTGTCGCTCAAAAGTCCCGATAGCTCGCCTCAAAAGTCTTAAGTTCAAGTTCGCCACATTTGCTGCTTTCGAACATTGGAGCGAATTTCCAAGATTCTCTTGCCCGATTATACCTAGGTCGCGTTCACTAGTCACATGTTGCATGACGTGTTGCCCCAAAAGGTATGTGTTGACGAAGCTGTTGTGCACCATTAGCAGGTGGCACTTTGCAGGGTTCAGTGGGAGCTGGTTCTTTTCTGCCCATTCGTTAATCCGGGTCAGATCTTCCTGGAGGTAGACACGGTCGGATGCTGAGCGAATAGCGCTCCATATTTTTGCATCCTCTGCAAATATTTGCATTGGAGATAGAATGTCTGCTGGAAGGTCATTAATGTAGACTAAAAATAGGAGCGGGCCGAGGACGGATCCTTGTGGTACACCACTGGAGACGTAAAGGCTTTCAGAATAGGTGTCGGCTACTCTTACCTTGATTGCACTGTCGTGTAAGTAGTCTTCCAACCAGGTGAGCAGAGAACCGTTGATACCGTAGGCAGCAAGCTTTTGGAGGAGAAAGAAGTGATTGACCCTGTCGAATGCTTTAGAAAAATCCAGGTATATCACATCTATGGGCAATCCTTCATCCGCCGCCCTGGTCCATAAGTCCCGAGTAATCAGCAGATTGGTGAGACAAGATCGTCTGCGTCGGAAACCATGTTGGGCATTAGAAATTATCTGTTGACTTTCAAAGTATCTCGTCAGTTCATCTGCGATTACCGATTCCATAACTTTTGATAAAACAGGAGGAGGGTAATAGGTTGGTGAGCCCCAGTACTGAAACTTGCTTGGCGGAGGCTGGGAATATATGGCCTCAGTTGTTGGTGATTACTGGATGAAGCATGATATATTAATGCCGTTAGAAATTCGGAGCTCACAAAGTGGGCTATGGCTTCTGCATGAGCACCTACACCGTATTTGTCCATTTTTAGTTGGTAGCTACGGGACATTCTGTAGATGTCGCATATTGCCACGTCCATTACGTGTGCTGTGGAGTTCTTGCTGACAATTACATCCGGCTTGATGCATGTTGACGCCGCTGGGATGCGGGGCTCCGGGATGATTTGGGCTCCTTTAGGACGAAGGGTGTTGGTTATTTGCTTTACGATATTGTTGTGCCTCTTACTGCGAGCATCGTGCGTTACCGCACAGGACTGCAAGATGTAAGAAAGTGTTTCGTTTTGTCCGCAAGCGCCCCGGCATTGCAAATCGATTGAGTTTGGGAGTGGTTGTCCTCTGGAGCAATGAGATATTGTCGACGGTACACCGGTTCTTATTTATGTTCCTCTGATATAGAGTCTGGGGAAGATTCGCTCTGGGTTTCTTATCCAGTTATGAGACGCTGGTGTCGTAAATACCCCCCGAAGCAAGGATCCGTCTATAGATGGTAGCAGTGAATGCTTCCATGTATCCTTTGCGTCACTTTTGTCAAAGAGGACTTGATTCCCAATGAGGGCGGGTTTCATGGCTGGGCGCTAGATGGTAGTCACTGAGGGCTGTCGTATTGCCTAGCTGCTAATTTGGTGGGAGAGTGAAATATGGCGTTCCAGGCAGTCCTTCCGAAGCAATGGGATCATACTAGAGAGGCACAGAACCCCTAGGCCATAATCCTCAATTTATGCGTGAACGAAAGCGACGCTGGTGTCCTTGAGGAGTCGTAGTAATTTTCGCATACTTACCCGGACCAACCTATCCATCGAGTTGAGGGTCTGCCGGTGCACTACCGTCAACGAGAGGCACTGTGTATGACGTGGTAAAAGATAGATGCGCAAGATAACCATGTGTTGGTAGGGTCTAAGTGGGCTTGAGATGTTTCCTGCAGCCGTGTTTTGAGTTGGCCTAGAGAGTTTGACGGACCTTTACCCTTCCAAACAAATGGCAATCCAAGTAGCCTGAATTCACCGGATCGAGGGGATCGGGAGGACGCCACTGGGGAGCTGCACAGTGTTAAAATAAGCAAATTTTTTCTTTTGCTGTCGACGGTAATATACAGTACTATCGATTTCATGTGGTTTATTGATAATCTACGATACTGTATACCTAGCCTGGATTGCCCTATACGTTCGATCAGGGATTCTCGATCATGAGTAAAATAGTACGTCGTCTGCGTAAACGACATGATCGAATGGACCTGCTATGGAAATCCACTGGGTCAGACTGTGTGTGTTATGCTTCCTCAAGTGCCATAATGAATAGCAATGGAGAAAGTGGATCTCCCTGACGGACTCCATGCCCTGGGTGAATGCTCAGACCGTTGATGATTGAAATCCCGGAGGAGTAATAAGACTTTAGGTAGTGTGGAAGAAAACGGTGGCTACACGAAGCAGTGAAGCTTGGGAGATGGAATCAAAGACTTTTGAAATGTCAAGAGAAGCAATGGATAAAGGGACCCCGTTCAAGGGTGAAGATCTTAGTGCAGAGTGTAATGTCGTGGGGGTTTCAAAGCAGACCTCTTTATGAAGAAAACCAAATTGAAGACGGTGAGCTGGGAATGCAGGGATCAAGCAAATGAATAAAATGCGATGAAGGAGACGAGTGCAGGCTGATGTTACGGAAACTGAACGAAAGTCTTCAGGGTGAAAAGGGTTGAGGATTTTGTGCACAAACGTTAGATTACGCATCTCAATCCGTTTATGGAATGAGTGCGTCACAATGGCTCTCCTAAGCCGGGTAAGCATCAGGCATCAACAGCATGCCGGTACGCCGGTACCCGATACGCAGTGCCGACGCTTCGCTGCAGCGAAACTAGTAACAGTCGTGTGTGGGCTAAGAATACTGCAAAGGTCGTCCGGTCCCCTATGCGGGCTCGAACCTGCGCCCTCGGATTACAAGGCAAGCTTTTAATCGTTAAGGCTACGGAAGGCCCACGATCAAGAGTAGGGTTGTGTTAGCACCCAGCGCTGACACAATTCTGTTGCCTTAGCATGACCGCAATGTGGTCTGAACATCGTGCGGTCGCCCTAATTCTCATTTCTTGCTAACAGATTGCTGAGTTTCAGCAACCAAGGAGCCGGGAAATTCGATATGCATTCAAATTTGATGTTAGTGCCTTAATTCCCTGAGACCAACTTGTATGTTGACCACCTCTGCGTTGCTTCCGATCAACATTTGTGCACACAAGGAGGACACGGTGGGGCAACCGTTGAGCGGGGCCTGTGAAAGAAAATTACGCAACGCAGACGTTGACAGCGTCGGTCTTACTAGTAAATCTGACGTCGAACTGCATTACTACTGCTATATTTGCCAACATATACTAGCGATGCTTCGGAGGTAGCTGTGATAAAAGGCAGGCTTGGAATCAGCGCGAAAGTTGGTGCGAGACCAACATTGCGCAATTCTATGGACTACCCAAAAAGCATAAACATGGAGTCCCCCTGAGACCAATCGTCTAACTTCCCGGAACCACATCGTATAAATTGTCAAAGAACTTGTGGAGGAGGTTGAAGCACCTGATTGCTGGAGCCGAACATAGCATCAACAATACAGAACAATTCGTAAACAGGCTGCGGGATGTGAATTTGGAAGAAGACGAGATTATACTCTCAGTTGACGTCACGGCACTGTTAACTTCGATCTGTCACGAACGTGCTAGAGAAATCATGGTAGAGCTACTTCAGAATCAACCAATCACAATGGCGACCATATAAACAGGGAGTTTGTGGGAACTCTTGGACCTCCGTACGGCAACGTATTTCCGCTTTGATGGACAAGTATACCAGCAGCTGAAAGGAACGCCAATCGGCTCTTCAATATCTGGGCTCATGGCCAAAGCCGTGATGCCGAAATTGGAGCGCAGTGCACTGAGATGCATCAGTCCAAAGCTTTGGATCCGATGTGTGAACGACACATTCGTCATCATAAAGTGGAACAGAGTACAGACGACGCAAGACTTGCTCAAAGACACCTCTGCTGATCTCAAACTTACAATTGACTTAGTGACTGGCAACATGTTGTCATTTTTTGGATGTACTGATCGATGGGAAGACCGACGGGACACTGCGGACACGCGTAGATGGGTAGAAAACGCATACAGACCAGATATTAAACTATAACAGCAACCACCGCGTGAGCCATAAAAAGAGCTGCCTTCAAAGCCCATAGAAAAGAGCGGAAACACACTGCAGTACAATTGAATTGAGAAGGCTAGAAGAACCACCTATACCGAGTAGTTCAAAACAACGGTTATCCGAAAAACTTCCTCAGAAGAAGCATAAGGAAACGAACGCTTCAGCAACAACAACAGCCATGAGAGCAGACAAACAAACGAATTGTGCTCCCGTACATCAATAACGTTTCTTAACTGACAAGTAATTTATTACAGTCACATGGAATTTCGTTGGCTCACAAACAAAGTGCCACCTTAAAGCGACTGATTTACAAGCCTAAGTATAAAGTCGATCAGATCGACTAAAACAATGTTATCTACTAGATAAAATGCAGTGAATGTGACAAGAACTATGTTGGACAAACTGAAAGGAAGCTTCGTACACGAATCACCAAGCACAAAGCCGTCATCAGAAGACTTGATCCGAATGAACAATGAACAATGAATTTATACGGGTTAAGAAGCGTTGCTTTACAAGTCCCGTTGGATAGTTGCAGGGGGTATCATCATAACAATAATGATGATAAGGGTAGTAAAATAGTTAATAATTTAAACATGAAAACTAGGACTTATCGTTTGCTTCGCTGTAGTCCTGCGATCCTCTTAAATTCACAGCTTCCACAGTTAACAACAAATAATTCCATGGTAAACTCCAGGTGTAGGATGGAGGCGTAGTGTTAAGTAACTAAGTGAAAGTGGATGAGTGCATCGTTCAACCGCCTTTTAAATACTGTTAGTGTCGGTGCAGAGACGACCGATTCTGGGAGAGCATTCCACGGGTGACAGACACGAATGGAGAAGAAATTTCTGCGGCACTCCAGACGACTGTATTTTTTTGCGAGTTTGAATGAGTGGCCCCTCAGGTTTGTATTGCTGCTGAGTTGCAGTAAAGGGCGGCACACATGATGTGGGTCTCGCAGAATCAAGTATGCCATAATCAGGTCGCCCCGTAGTCTGCGATAGCTTCCACTGAACAATCCTAGTCGTCGCAGCCTCTCTTGGTAGGACAGATTGCGCATTCCAGTTACGTTCTTAGATGCCCGGCGTTGAGGCTGCTCCAGTGCATTAAGGTCGTGTTTCAGCCATGGATGCCAGGCTTGAATTGCGTATTCGACATGGGGGCGAACATACGCACTGAGCATTTGTGGAAATATGGAGCTGTTTATTTGTCCAAACGCCCGCCTCAACAGCCCAACGTGTTGGTTCCCGGTCTTCGAGGCCTTTTCGGATTGTGTGGAGCAACCCCAATTCATCTTGAACTATTACCTCTAAGTCACGTTCAAGCGTTGATTTATGCAGTATATTCGTTCCGAGCCGGTATGAGTAGCTGCCGTAATGTTGGATGGAAAGCACCTTGCATATATATATATAAACAATTTACGCATAGATATAACCCTCAGCAAATATAGAACTTAAAGAAAGCAACAGTTGTCTTAAAGAGATGTCTAACGTTTCTTCAGGCAGCACGATAGTTAAGGGGCAGCACTCCGAGCTCTTGGCTGAATAGCCTGCCTGCCAAGCAGTCGGGCGAATTCATGGAATCATGTCCAGTTGGAGCCGACAACTGATTGCTTAGTCCATACGCCTTCTGTTTGGTCGGTTGCCAAACAAATACCCAATCCTCCCCACAATTTCAGCATCACATCGACGGAATACAACGTTCGACTAGAATGAAACAAGGGGCAGTGACTTTATTTAATGGAGAGCCACCACGGCCGAGTCGCAGTGTTGTTAAACGGATATATGTGGCTTTTTATAAGGAGAACGCCTGTCAGGAGAAAAGCCACTACGTCTCGGAACACTGCCGCCCAACCATTTGCTGGAATGGGATAAACCTGAACCACCCAGCTAACACTACTTGGAGGCTATTCGACAAGGCAGCAATTAACAGTATAGTGTACCACTGAGAGCCTCTAGAAGAAAGGGAACAGTGGTTGGCATTGATCAGTGCCTATTTTCTCTCTAACTTGGGTGCACAAGAATCGGATCTTACTACGAACTACGGCACTCATACGCCGAAACCTCAGCGCATTTAAAATCTTTTTCGGCGAATACATGTGGGAGATAATTTGCTCATTCTTTTGCACACATCAGCACAATAGCTATGCCCCAGTGAGTAAGGCAATGCTCGGTGTTCTATTTAAAGTGATGTACATGCACTCAATCTTCTACTGGCAGCGGCCACGCATCCGAACTTCGTTTTGGCATCGCTTCAGTGAACATTGCCACCACAGAATCACGGAGGACATGGTTACGCTGGTTGGCAAGTTTTACATTTTTGTTCCTAAACTAAACGATGGAGCCAGCTTATCAGTCTCCAACGTTTAACTCTAGTTTAAGGATGAATGTTAGGTGTTACCCACTATCAGCTCTGTATGGTACGACTAATTTCGTGCTTGATTGCACTAGGCCAGATGAGACAGTTGAGTTGCTACACCCTCTCGAGGAGCGGAGATCATTAAGTGAGAATTCGTCGAACTAGCTTCTAAAGAAGCTAGTATCCCACATACCCGGAAAAGCACTAGCTTGCAGCTTAAACCAGTTGGACATTATCAGCAGTGCGTGCGTACCCATCGAATCCATCAGGATTCTAACCCACGCTAACCAGTTGCTTGCACCGCCAACCAGCAGCTTATGCCTCGTGGATCATGCGGGACTGCTTCGGACCGTCATGATTTACAAGCTAACTGTGAGCTAACGTGTAGCGATCACTGACCGAAGCATTTTCTCCTGGATCACACGAATGCACTTATGGCTAGAAGTAAGAAGCAGAAAGACCGCACAGATCATCAAATGGAGTCAACTTATTGAACCCCGGGGACGGAGTGAACAGAGTGCAGCAAAGACGTCAATGAGGGCAGATTGTTTCAGTCAAAGGAGCCACATGAAAAACACACATCACGTAGGTATCAGTGTGTCATGCAAAATCTGAAGTGTTCCGACAAAAAGGATGATAACACCTTACTACTAGTGGTAAAATACCAAACGGATACATCTACATGGAACACTACACTAAGAAGCAGCCGTAATGAAAAGCTGCAACGAAAAATAGACCATAGAAGACCTAAAGCTCCACGGTTTGAGATCACGGTGACGCTTTAAGCTACGCTGTTAAGTACTGGCACTCACGTGGATGATAAACTTTCGGCACTCTCCAAACCACTCTGGTCGATCGTCCCACAAAGCATAGAATCTCAGCACCTTACGATCCTGTTCCAAATACTGACGCCGTTTGTCATAGGAAGACGGAGTTTTGCTCAGGCTTAGCGCCTCTCGGTTGGCACGCATTTCCAAGTAAGGATCCACGGGTTCCGGCTCCGGTTGGTTCACCTCGACCCCTTCGCTTTCTAGAAAATCCTAGTTAAAGCACAGAAATGCTAGACGATGTGATTGAGAAGAGGTCTATGCAACTCTAGTTAAAACAATTATCGAAATTGGATACTTATGATCGGGTGTGATAACCCGGCCGTTTGAAAAATTGTGGCATGCCATAAAATGTAGTATAAAAACATCTGATTTCAGCTTCTGCATGTTACATCGACACAAACCACGGGTTAATAAATCCCGTATGACTGAGACAACAGGAGTAGACATCAGCACTAAAGTAAGAACTGAGCATTTCTTTTCTTCATCGCTTGATCAATGCATAATACCAATTGCACTAAAATTCAGTAGGGGAGAAACATACAAGTTTACATTATCTAGTGCTTTCTAGTCAGCTAAAGTCGAGATGTCTAACAAAGGCCTTGGAAGCACTCATAGGTTTAAATAGCTTCACGCCAGGAAAGGTAGAAACCGTGAGAACCCATTACTGTCACGAGACAACTAATAAGTTGTCACCCTTTGGCTTTTGGAATGAGTTTTCTTCTTTACCCAATCTGCTTAGACAACTGACAACTTTAAAAGTCAGCTGCATAGCGATTTAGATAATACAGACTGTTCTAATAAACCGCAGAAAACGATTGTGGATTATGATGGCACACCACTATATACTGATCGCAATTTATTGAGTATCGCACCTTGCGCTATTAAACCTCGGACTTCCTTGTTATTCTTTGGCAGCATAAAAGAACAAGCAGTATGAGGTCCCGAACAATCTTGACGTAACTCGTAAGTTTGCTTGACTCTCGGAGGCAACAGATGAGATGTGTATATTCGTATTAGTTACTTGGGATGCTACCCTTGGTAACCATCGGGCTTCATTCCATCTGGTACGTGCAACGGGTAGAAGGAACTCTGGTGTTAGCGAGACCATACGTAAGGAGGGTGGACGGCAGATCCACTGTTTATCAAAACGCCTGGAGCGTTTGGTCGAACATCTTAAAAAGTAGCTTAATCTTCCAGGGTTACCAGCTTCTCCTTCGGCCATTGATCCTCCTCCGCCATGGGCCGTCCCCCTGGAGCCGTCTTCATGTACAGAAATCGAATGTGACGTCCGACTGTAGAAAGTAAATAAGGCCGCTGGAGCAGATAGAAACCCTTCTGCACCCTTCAAATTCGGGTGACCTGCCCTTGAACATGATCTGCACAACTTGCTTGTGAAAAAGTGGGAGAGCAGGAAACTGTCCCAGCAGACTGGAATTGCTCGATAATATAGTCCAACCTGTCTAAGGCTACCACTCAATTAACCGACAAAAAGTAATCGCCTTAGACAGGTTGTCACCACAGCCAGGTTCATGTAGATGGATATTACTCATAGGAGAAAGCGTTGGGGCTGTTTTTGGCTGGCCGCCATAGCAAGTTAGACTGTAGTCCCAGTTTTCAAGGGGGCTCACTTCCTGATTGCGGCAATCGTAGAGGGGTCAGTCTGATCTCAGTTGCCTCCGAGAAATTCACCTCTGTGCTTCTTCATAATAAGTACTATATAATGTGTCAGCTGTACGCCGTAACTGTGCTTCGCTGCCGTGCGACCACCACCAGTCACACGCGGGCTGAGAACACCGCGAGAACGCCCACCGCTACGCGGATCCGAACCCGCACTGCGAGATTAAGAGACAAGCTCGTTACCTCAAGGCTACGGCTTGCTGGCACCCGTGAAGGAGCAAGCCGGGTTTGGTCCCAGCCACGGCTGTATTGCTCACAGCTTCACCTTGAGTCAGTTGTTTGAGCATCGCCGTATTTATTGTCGACCCACTATAGTCGTGTTCCTCGAAATCAAATGTGCCTTCGATTCAGTGGATTGATGTGCCTTTTGGGACTGTCTGCCGAGGAAAGGTGTGCCCGATGAATACGTAAGTGTCATAACAGTGCACTAAAGGGATAGTTCGGGCAGAGTGATGGATTGGAGCAGGCTGATGCAGCCCTTCAATATCGCCAGCAGTCTTAGACAAGGATGCTCGCTGTTACCTCTCCTTTCTAACTTCGGCATTGGCGAAATCATGGAGATCGCGTTCACTGGACACGATTTACAATGCGTGGAGCTGCTCCCAGGTGATCGAATTCTAGACTAGGAGTAAGCCGAGGACATTCGATCGAGCTGAGGCAGCTCCGTAACGTGCCAACTAACACTGAACAGCTTAACACTAGCTGTCAGTTATTTCAGGCTATGCTTTACACCCTGGAAGTGAAAAGACCTTGTCCATGATTGGCTGGGACCCACCTCTCCGCTGACCCTTGGTGGTGATTAGCTAGAAGTCCTTAAGATATTCAGATATTCAGGCAGCCATATCAGCGCTAGTTGAATGAAGGGTGTGATCAGGAGCTGCACAACAATAGCTCAAGACGCTTTTGCCTATCTACACTACCTGTGGCGCTGGCGCGACACCACTCTCGCCCTGAAGGGCAGAGTTTGGAAGGCAACCGCCTGTTCAGTCCTCCTGTACGGTTGTGCAACCTGGCCTATCAAGTCGACGGATATTCCAGGCTAATCATGTTCGAACATCACTGCTTTCGCAGCTTAGCTCATGCCTGCTGGGAACGCATCGTGAGCACTGAATGCGTTCGGCGTCCTGTAGTTCGTGCAAGAAGGGCGAGTGAACCCCTCTGCACCATTATATCACGCACCAGTCTCCGATGGCTGGGCCATGTATTGCGCATTTTAGCTCACCGAGTCCCATGACGTACGTTATTCGCGCGTCGGGGCTGTGGATGGAAGAAGAGGGGGTGCCATGCGACGCCTTGGTCGACCTAACCGAAGATCCTCACTTCAGTGTGGGCGTCGGTTGGTGTCCCCCGACTGCCGAACTGCGGACCGAAGGATGATGAGCACGTCTAGTTGAATACACTATTTGACGTAGCATGGAGCCGACCTAAATGGCGTTTGTGTTGTGATTTTTATGTGGCGCCCCATCCAGTTTATCATTTCCCTCCAGCCACGAGTTCGGTCTTGAAGCATAATATGTTACTAAGCAGTGTGTTGCCTGCTTTTTGCATTCTATAGTGTCCATTATCTTGCTTTTCGTATATATTAGCATTATGTATTGCGGCACCATAGTCTAAGTGTGTTTCTCACCTTCAGCTGTGTTATGATGGTGATGATAATGCTACTTAGGCGTACAAAACGCGGTAAATGTGAATAGGTTTGGGGGCTTAAGTGACACCTTCAACCTATCCATTGTAAATGTAGGCGGTATGGAGACATATACATTAATTTGAAACCGCGCACCACTGATTATCGCACATTGTGCCACCATCGGGTTAAATATATCGAACATGCATCTTGAGATCGTGCTGCTGGATGAGCATTCAGCCTTACCTTTCATCATTGGAAATGGACTCAACATTGAACCACGTGGTTAGTTTAGAAAGTCATACAGTCATATTCCCATCGCAGGTGACTTTAATATGCACGATCTGGAAATAGTGACAACCGATAGCAAGCAATTCAAAGCCTGTTTGCAAGTGCTTATTCCAACTACCCTCTGTACAACCTCGTGACATCACCCACTATGCTGAGACGCGTAGCGCGTCACCCAACTTTGGTACACTGCGGTGAATCTCGATGTCTTCGAGTAACGTTGAACTCAGCAAGGAAAATAGAGACCGTACGACTCTCATCAGTTGGCCATCGCAACTCATCGAAGGGGTACGCATCCTACCAGATATCACATGGAAAGTTTGGGCAAAAAAGAACAATCATGGCGGCCATTCTACAAACGAAAGCAATAAAACCATATTTGTTCATGGTGTTTTTGAACTACCGGATTCTACTGATCCCGAAGCGCAAGCTCTTGAATGAGAGCAGTAGTACTACATCCGCGAAGCACTCTATCTAGACGACGTTATCGCAACATCATTGGCGAGAATCATTCCAACTCCAAACTACGAAGGTTGCGGACCGAAAATATTAACAATAGTGCTACATTCGGAAGGGATGAGTGAGGTCCTACAGCGTAGCTGGTTAAAGTATCTCTTCAGGTTACCAACCAAGGTTAGTCTAAAGATCGCGAGCGCAAGAGTGAACAGCACTTCGCTAGAACATGTAACCTCAGCGAAAGCCTCGCCTCCACAGTCCTGTAGAGTGATAAACACAATAGCGCTCGTGATACCTGACAGGACAGAGAAGCATCAGGGAACAACGCGAGCTGGAACGCTCGGTGCTACTATGCCGTCTGATCGAACTTCAACAATCAACGGTTTATGCAAAAAACGAATAGCGGCCGAACCCCGAATGGTCGGCTCAAAACTAAACACGAATTTGATATCCCCAACACATTTCTAACATCCAAAACACCATCCCGTTTGTATACTATCACATAATGCCTTCGTGGTAAGTTGGCCGAACTTAAAAAAGACCAAACGTCACAACCGCGAGATCACATTAGGATTACGGAGACCTGGTTAAGTCATGAGATAGCTGATTCCGAGATCAATTTACCTTGTATGTCGCTGCTTCGGAACGATGGAACTGGAAGGGGTGATGGTGTAATTATGTATTACAACGCTAAGCTTCGATGTGAGCTCAGTGACCACCAAGTAATTCGTGCGTCAGATTCGTTTTGGTGCCAGGTATGGTTGCGGAACAAAGACACATGTCTTATAGCTGTGATTTACCGTCTACGAAACTACGTCGGAAATGGACTCAACATTGGATCACGTTCTTGAGGTTACTTTGGACAAGTCACACAGTCAATTTCACATCGCAGGCGAATTTCATATGCACGACCTGGAAATAGCGACAACCGATAGCAAGCAATTCAGAGCCTGTTTGCAAGAGCTTATTTCCAGCTGCACCATGTACAACCAGATGATATCTCGCACCAGATTTCGTACTGCGAACAGGACATCGATAGTTGATCTTATGCGCACCAACGAAGAACTCATAATCGAAGGATTAGTTACAAGCATACCATTAGATCTCAGTGACCATGTTACTGTATTGTTTGAATATGTATGCTATGCAGAATATCCTAAAGAAGAGAATGATAATGTGTCTACAGTCAAGCACTACAAAGTGTTATCCGCGCTTGTCAAGGAGGTATGTTAGACCCTTTTAACTGAATGCCTCACAGAAATCGCCTGGAAAATCTTTACCAAACATTTAGTGTACTGTAGCGCACGGGTCGGAACAGAAATCCTTCCAGCATCAAAGGAAAAACAAGTCATTTCTGAAGAGCTTAACACGTAAATAAATATGCTTGAGGGACTTAGAATGAAGAGCCCACAAAGACTCCACGAATCCTCACACTTGGACCGTCTATCTGACACAGCGTAAGTTCTGTGAAGTTGATCCTCGAGGACAAGGTGACGCATCAGCAGGAGTTAATGAAGAGATTCTGCACGAACCGCAAAAGCTTATCCAGGCACGTTTATGGCCTTCGTAGGGTGCAACACGGAATTCCAACACTGGTTACGACTAATGAGTGCATTCGATCATCAACAGAAGCAGCCGATCTCTTACGGTTCCATTACTCACATCCGTTTTAGAAAACAACAAACCCAACGATTAGCCCTGTTTCTATTGTACCACCGTCAGTTTTATATAATTTCACTTTTATTGCAGAAGCTGTGGTAAAGAAACTGTCGTCCGTGCGCATCCACAGTTCTTCTGGTGTCGGTAACCTTCGACCGAAGGCTCTACAGGCAGCAGCCAGTGCTCTGGCGTAATTTTTGTCTGTATTTTATCAGCGCTGTCTAGAGGAGAACTAAATTCCATCAACATGGAAGCGAGGGATCATCACTCCTATTCATAAGGAAAGTAGCCGCAATGACCCAACCAATTACCGTCCGATAACGCTGCTCCCTGTGCTTTCCAGTTATGGAGTCTACCATCGCTACTTGGAAAACCACAGCATTATACCACTGGAGCAATATGGCTTCCGACAAAACCACTCATGCATTAACAACCTGTTAATTGCACGCAATAGCTGAAATGAAGCAGGTGTCGATGTCATTGACCTGGACTTCTCAAAAGCGTTTGATCGCTTAGACCATTGAATTATTCTCTATAAACTTCAGAGCTATGGTATTGGCGACCTATTCCTGCGTTGGATAGGCAATTTCCTGTACGAACGTCAGTTGGAGGTGAGAATACGAGAATCCCTATCGGATGCAACTGAGTTGGAGTACGATGTACCCCAAGGTTCGGTTCTAAGATCTCGTCTATTCTTGGTTTTCAAAAACTTCCGAAGTCCTATTCTTCGCTGATGATATCAAGACATGACTAGCGATCAGTGAACCGGACGATCACGAAGTTCTCCAGCATGAGCACAGCATGATTCTGGTTGATAAGTTCTTTCGTCACTTCAATGATTCCAAGCATATGCGATCGCAACCGCACCATCCCCACCCGCACTGTCAGGTTGAGCGAGTTGTCGATACGTTCAAACGATTACTGGAAAAGCGCGGAGGGACGGACCAACATTCGACAGCATACAGACATCTCTCATGGTGTATCTCTCATGGTGAACCATATAACCTAACAATGATGAGGCACTTATTGCTTTGCCATACCTTGCGATCCGCTGTATCAAAACTACCAATCCCATCCACGATCTATTCTATTCCCCTACTGAGAGTAACCCAGACGATAACAAGTTCAAAATGTCCTAGCATTCAATGTGGAAAACGTCGTGTTGTTCAATTACGCCTTAAGCATGACTACGTGTATTGACTTGAATCACAAACATTGCTAACAACTTCCCAGGAACGAGACCTGACTGGGTTCATTCAAAGTGACATTAACTGTTCAACACCGACTGAGGTAGCTGCAAAAAGAAGCAACCAGCACGTCGGATTGCCACGGATTGCATTCGAGAAGTTGGATACATCCATCTTCCCGATGATGCACGACGATTAGGTGCGCACTCATGTTGAATACGCCATCCACTTTTGGCAACCTTGGTTGGAGAGTGGGTTCTAGGTGCAGCGCTACAAAAAATATCAAGGGTCTACGAAATATGTCCTACCCGCAAAGGCTGAAGTCACTGGAAATTTCCAGTGGACACTACCGAAGGCTGCGCGGCGATCTCCTACTAATTTACCAAGTACTGAGTGACCCTATTCACGCATGTCCTCACTTTCTGGAAATCAGCCATAACAACAATCTCAGTGGCAACTGTCTGAGACTGAATGAGCGATATGGTCGTTTGGAATACCGGTGGAATTATTTGGCTTTTTGGGTTTACCAACCCTGGAACTCTCTCCCAAACGTAATTGTTTCTTCCCCCATCCGGGTTCGTTTCAAAAAACGAATGGCTTTTGCCCTTGGCTCCCATCACTTCTTTGCCTAAACTGTGCTAGTTTGGAATATATTAATTATGCCTTTAAGTCGGATGTCTTTCGGAGCCCTCGAACTACCGTCCAATCACTCTCTTCCCAGTCGTATCCAAAGCAATGGAACGTATGATTGCGGAAGCGCTCATAGTATATGTTGAGAGCAACAACATCCTAGTGCCACAGCAACACGGATTCCGCCAAAATCGATCCTGCACTACAAAGTTGGTGCTAGCGCGAGCAAGCTGGACAGAGTCAGCCAATTCTAGAGTGGAAGTCGACGCTGTCTACCTGGACTTCTCGAAAGCGTTCTATCGTTTGGACCACAGCATGCTCCTTCACAAGTTTCGAAGCTATGGTATCGGTGACCCTATACTCGGTTGGATGCGCAACTTCTTCGCTCAACGTCAGCTGAACGTTAGAGTTCGCAGCTCCATTTCCGACCCAATTGACGTCCGGTGTGGTGTGCCTCATGCATCAGTACTGCGGCCACGTTTATTCCTCCCATTCATTAACGATCTTGGCAATGTACCGCAGTCGAATTTCTTACTATTTGCAGATGATATTAAAATTTGGCATGATATCAGGACATCGGATGATCACATGGCATTGCGGAGCGATCTCGACAGGGCTTCTGCGTGGTCATCCGACAACCGGCTTCAGTTCAACGTGACCAAGTGCAAAGTCGTAAGCATACGCCATCAGCTTATCTATGAATATCGACTTGGGGACCAGCAGTTACAATGTGCTTCCCAAGAAAACGACCTCGGGGTGATCGTGCAGGACGACCTTGGTTGTTCGAGACAGGCCGAAAAGGAATCGAAAAGAGCCAGTCAACATCTTGGGCTCTTACGGAGGGCTTTCGGGAATTTTGAACCAGCAGTTTTTCCGCAAATGCTGAACACCCATGTGAGGCCTCAACTGGAATATGCGATCCAGGCCTGGCGTCTCTGGCGCAAGCGCGACGTCGATGCACTTGCAGCTCCACAAGGTAGAGCGACCAAACTCGTTAGAGGATTGTTTCATCTCTCCTACCAACACAGACTGCAGCCTCTGAGATTGTACAATGGTGAATATCGACGTCAGGGAGGAGACCTAATCATGGTTTACTTAATAATGACGAACCCAACTCACCCATGTCGCAATCCGTTGCAGCTGAGCAAAAATACTAACCTGAGAGGTCATCAACTCAAACTGGCTACGCACTACAGTCGACTTGATTGTGGACGAAATGTTTTCTCCCTCCGTGTGTCCCGTACCTTGAATGCCCTTCCGACTCAATTTATCCTGCCCATACATTAACGCTTTACAAAAAACGCCTTGATGAAACGCTTTCAAACTTGCATTACTTGATATAGTCCGTTCCACTTAGAGGACGAAACAACACAAAACTAACCATGTGCTTAACGGCCCCCTCCGCAACGTGGCGGTGAAGATACCTGCAGTAGTGTCCATGTGATTGGACTGTATTTAGCTAAACTGGATTAACCTATCACATCTGTCAAGTGAAGAAACAAACGAGTGAGCGTTGTCGTTTCCTTTTTTATTTCTCACGCACTGAACTACAACAGCTCTCTTTATTATTTTGCGTGTGCACATCCCATTCCCACTTAAAACTATCGTTATGCAGTAGTGCATTTAACTCGGTGGACGCTTGAAGTAACGATTTACTTATTCGATGATACTTCAAATTTTAACTTTTACTCCAACCATCCTACGGGACTTGTCAAGCACATGCTTTTTTACCCGTGATAAATCATTGTTCATTGTATACCTCACATAAACCTAAGGAGGCGGTACACGAGTGAGCATTTTTGGATTTTTGAATTTTCTCCCGGAATACCTCATCCATAAGTGCCCCCAAGTGGCCCTGCTGTTTGCATTCACTTCAGATTTAAGCTGCTGTTATTCAGCAACGCAGTGGATCGATAACTTCTCAAACAGACAACTCACATCTCTTGTGATATTTTAGTTTTATCCCTGCCATCCTACGGGATTTGTCAAGTAACTGCATTTTTGTCCGGCATAAAGCATTGTTCATTGTTCAACTGTCCTCTTTGACCAAGAGGAATTTTACACTGAACTAAAAGAAATAAAGTTAAACAAACCTAGTGATCCGGGAGTTTTAAAGGAGTGTGCTGATTCTCTCACGTGACCATTAACATCTCTTCAACACATGTTGCACTATGGGTGTTATGCCAGATAGTTAGATATTTGCCAGGATAACTCCGGGACCCAAGATGGATCTCGTACTTAGCCCCTGATTGCATGCACACATACGCTTTCGAAAGTTTCCGTAAAATTGACTCTGCTACAGATTTTCGGCCACTCCTATAGAAAATGTCCATCAGTTCACCTATAGACCTCAGCGTTCTACACTAGACGCATTGACATGAGTTGCTCATTTCGTAACGTCTGCGCTAGATCAGAGACGTAAGTCTCTAGGGCTTATTTGCCTTGATTATTCAAATCCCGTCTGGATTGATCAGTTGATTGATTAGTGTTGTTCGATTTGCTTTCTGAGAACAGAGTTCACTCGCCAGGTGCGATCTGTTGCGTGACTCTTGTACGGATCGCAGTTGCTTTACCCTGCTCCACATTCAGAAGTTTTCTGTTCTCCGTGCCTACTGTAGTGCTCTGCAGAGAGCGGTTCTATCAACTACTTTATCCTCGTTATGCAACCCACGTTTATTGGATGCACATGTGCTAACGATGTTGTTCTGAGGTGTATGGTCTCCGGCATTCAGGTTTCATCATTTCCCCAACTTACATTAGGAAACCTGGTGATGTCTTTCATCCAGATCCCTTAATCTTAATGCCTTCAAAAGCAGTGAGCTACTCTTTCCTTCTTTCTGGTGAAAATCTGCGGTATGTTATAGATACCCGACTATAACTGTGTGTAACAGCCGTATCCAGATCACTCACCTTCAACTTTCTCGAACTAAATTTGTCAAAATGCTCTCTTGACTTACGCACGTTTGAAAAACATTTTCATGGAGTCAGAGAACTTCCATTTTAAACTCACAGACTGAAATGCCTTCAGTGCCACGTAGTCTAATCTTTATTTTTGTGACTTCATGCAGTACCCTCACTAGTTATACTGTTTTTCATGATATCTTATTGACATAAACTTGCTGCACCGGTGATTGTCAGAGTGACAGGGGTGTACGTTTCAGTCATCTACAGGCGTATGCGCTTTTCGCTGAAGCTATCTTTCAGTACATGGCTCACTGAGGTTATTGGTGCCGAGATCCTGACAGATGGTCGACGCGCTGCTGCTAACGATGTGATTGGTCTCATGTGTGGAACGCCTCCTCGTGGCGACCGCTGGGTGGGATTTCGGTTACACCATTCTTCTAGCTAATCGTCAGCACATACCCAATTCCGCGTGAGTCGGTTCACTGACCCATGGCGCACGGCTGAGGACCCGAGTGGTTCTCCTGTTCAGCAGTGGGCGCCCTAACCAAGAATTAAGGCAATACAGATAATCTCGTGCTGCATCGGCCGTTGAGCAGTGGCCTTAGCAAAAGGGTCACCCTGTCTGTTGCGTACCGTAGGATGGACAGAGAAGATTGTCTCCCGCTGACTCCTCTCTTCTTTCTTCGTCCGTTGCACATACTCTGCCCTTCCCCACTTCACCTGGCCACTACTTCCTCCAATACAGGTCACAATGCGAGTAGTTACTCAACGCAAACCTATGCCTCCGCAGAAACCGCCTAACAATGGGTGCTGGAACGCGCTCTCAGTGCTCGACCGGAACAACAGTGAACGATCCGAGTGCCGTGGTTGCTTCAGCGTCGACGTTACCGCACTCAGTGAGAAACGGCTGGCTGATCAAGGCAAGCTGCATTAGGCTGCTGCTGGTTACACGTTCTACTGATTGAAGAACGCCACCATATCATCACGTGAACATTGGGTTGGATTTGCACTGCCACCAGCAGAGCCGACTGGTGACAGTCCACGTCTGATGACACTTCAATTGCGACTTGGAAGCGGTAAGTTTACAACCGTTATTGGTGATACGGTCCCATCAGGTGTTATTCTGACAACACGAGGGATCAGTTTTACACTCAATTATCCTCCATGATACTGTCAATGCTAAAGAGCGACCGCTATTCCTACCGGCTTATTTCAACGCGCATGTTCGGCGAGGCCGTAGTGTGGACAGACGTCTTTGGGCCGCATTGTATTAGCACAGCTAATGGAAACGGTTACTGGCTGCTCACACTGTGCTCTACTCACGGCCTACTGATCAAGAACACCCGGTTTGCACTGTGTGCGAGTGATACAGTTACTTTGACGCATCCACGGAGTGGTCACGCTCACCCACTCGATTATGTCATTGTACTCCAGATACTGCTGAGAGGAGGATGGAACTGGAGAAAGCGATGGCTACCCGCCTTAGTGATGTAGACTGCATCACATCAGTCAGCGACCTGTGTGCCAAATCGGTGTTCAGGTGACGGTTGCGACCGAAGAAACTATCAGGTGCACAAACTGTAAGTGGTCCGATTGGCTTGAGAACAGCAGTGCAACCATTGGCGCATTGCTGTTGGAAAAGAATGCAGCTTTCGCTTCACATTTGACAGAACTTGCCGACTCGCAGAAGGAGAGTCAGTTACGTAAAATTCGATGGCGACTGACTCGAGAGCTCCGTCACAGCAAGAATGCATCGTGGAGAGAGAAGCGACGCAGATGGACTGCTAGGCCTAACGCGGCCAACATAAGAATGTCGTTTACTCCTTCACGGCGGTATATAGACCTATCTTGCAGCCACTGAGGACGCCCGTGAACGCAACTTCAGGCGCTACCTTCACCCAGATTGCAGACTTAATGCAGATCCCGTGAAAGCACTCCTACTGTCTCTTGAACAACCGTTCAGTTATTAAGTAGGCTACGTTGCATGAGATGCAACAACGGGATATGAAGTGTCTTGTTGATACATGCTGAGACTAAGAGAGCAGTTGTATAGCTGCGAGGTGGCAAGTTTGCCGGTGAGGACGCGATCCCGCCTGAAGTATCGAAACGCGGTGGATACGCATTGATCAAAGCGCTACATCACTTGGTACGACGCGTGTGATTTATAGAGGAAGTGTCTGCTGACTTGTAGGATGCCGTTGTGTCACCACTGTAGAAGGGCAAAGGGAGCAAGCAATCTGCCACGAGTTATCTTGGTTTGAACTTACTGAGTTGTGCGGGGAAGGTAAATGCATGAATCCTGCTGGACCGCCTCGTCACGCAAGTAGATGAACCGAATGTGGCGGAAGAGCGACGCAGATTCCGTTCGGGCCGCGGCCCCCCTAGATATGGTGTTAACGGCTCGCCAGTTGCAGGAGAAATGCAGCGAGCGACATTAGCCATTGCACTCCCTGTTTGCTGAAGTCACGAAGGCATTTGACATAGTGGAACGCGATGCATTGTGGTTGGTGTTGGGTAATGTTGTATCCCGAAAACGCGGCAGACCAGAGTAGCACCGGAACCCATGTATGTATGGAGGAAACTGTCCGCACACACGCGCAATACATTTAAATCGGTAGAGTTTCGCATTGTAACCAATTAAATGCAAAATCACATGATGGGCCAACAAGTGCCAAATAGAAGTGTGAATAGGATAAACGAATCGAGGGCCCAAACAAAGCAAAGTATTTGAACACGTCCCTCTCCCCTCCTCTGTTCGTAAAAATATAGGTACCACATGTCAATGAAATATCTAATTTAATTTCAGCACCCCGAAGAATTGTCATGTGGTGTTATCCGTTAAAGCGTATCGTTAGACAGGGCGGCGTATCCGACCGAAACGTCGTAAGTTTGTATTAGTTTGTACCGAGCGCTGTGTTGTAGGCGTGTTCGTCTGTTCAATAGCATGTTGGGAAAGCCCTGTATGCAGCCGTCTTGCATTCATCTTTGTCCCATCAGCCAACTTGTAAGTTCCTGGTGTGCACACAGGTTCCACACGGGTCGGCTGTCCGAATACATTATCTCTTTTCCGGGAATGGGGTAGTCTTACACGAACAAATGTCTCGGGAGGATACGTTTCCCAACGCGTCTATATTTAGTCTGGTAAACAGCCCGCCTTTCGTATTCTCTTTGATCGGCGGTTTCTTCGGATGTAAAAGCTACGTTTAATCGGGTTCGAATTGTTCGCCCCAGCATTTGGTCCGAGTGGGTCATTGCCGTTGCAGTATGTGGAGTGATTCTGTATACCTCCAATGAAGATATCAAGGTATCAAACCGGGATTCTCCCGAAAGCCGAAGAACTTGTAGAGATTCTTTCAAACTGATTAAGTCTTTCGACGAGTCCATTCGCTGCAGGATTATAAGGTACAGTCCTCGTGTGTCTGAAACCACTGCGCTTTAGGAATGCAGCATACTGGTTACTACGAAACTGGGCCGTTATCAGTGCCTATTTCTTCTGGCAAACCGTATCTTGCAAACAAACAACGGCGCCACTTTATGATGACTGTTGTAGTTACGTCCATGCATAGAACAGCCTCTGGCCATTTGCTGTAAAAACATGTAGCCACTAGCACATTTCGCTTCTGCTGAGACGCACTGGTCAACAGGCCCACAATATCGATTGCAATTTTTACCCATGTCTTCATTGGGTGCACGATAGATTGGACTGGAGTATTCAGGGTCCTCGCACTCTTATCGGATTGTTGGCAGGCGTAACATTCCCGAATAACCGCCTCGACGCTAGAATTCAACTTCGGCCACCAATAGTATTGTCGTATCCGAGCTTTTGTTTGCACAATCCCTGGATGACCTTCATGCGCACATGCAACCACCATAGGAATAAGGGTTGCAGCGACCACAAACTGTTCGCCTCTTATAATGCAGTTGCTCACAGTAGAAAGATCGTTCTGTAGGGTATAGTATGGAAGTAACTCAGGTTGGATCTTGGGACGACTGGGCCATGAAGTGGACATGTACTCCCGAAGCTTCGCTAGGACAGGGTCTTTGTTAGTGTGCTCTGGTATCAGGTCAAATGTCATTGTAGGTGTTTCGTTTGAGAGCTGTGGTATCATTTTTACCTCCTATAAGTCCTCGTTTTCACCTTCGTTGGACAGTGGGAGTCTGGACAAGGCATCTGCAAATTGGTTAAAGCACTCTAGCATGTATTTTATTTCATAAGCAAAGTTCAATAAAAGTGAATACCAACGACTCAGGCGTACCGGCTTTTGGCCTTTGTTACCGCGATTTAGTAACGTTTGAAACAGCAGAAAGATCGGTGCACAAAGTGAATCGACGTCCGAATACGTAAAAGTGTCATTTCTCACATACCCAAACGCATGCGAGGGCCTCCTGCTCGTCGGTGGAATAATTTCTTTCAGTATCAGACAAGGTACGTGATGCGTACGCAATCACTTTCTAATCGCCATCGAGCAGCTGGAACAGAATTGCACCCAAAACCAACATCTGAAGCATCCATTGAAACAAACTTTGAACAGTGCTCATGGAAGATCGCTACCATGGGAGTGGATTCAATCATGGCTCGTATGATCATGCAAGCACTGTCTTGTTCAATGGCCCAACAAAACTCCTGATTTTAGCGCGTCAACCTCCGTAACTGCTCGGCAATAGTCGCAAAATTATGTAAATGTCGAAGGTAATAAGAACACAAACCCAAGAAAGGTTTCGTATGTCTAACATTGCATGGTTTTGGACAATCGAGAATGACTCTGGTGTTCTGCACATTAGGCTTAATACCCGAGGTAGAAATAATATGTCCAATAAAATCAACCTCCGTTACAGCGAATTAGCATTTGTTGGTATTTAGGCGGAGATTTAGTTCATTCAGTCTATGCAGAACATTAGGAAGGTTTTCCTGATGTTCGGTGGGGTTACTATCAAAGACAGAAATATCATCCATTTACACAACACATTCTTTGAGATCTGACAACGATAGAGTAATAAATTTCTGCCAACCTACTGGGGCACTACTATGGCCCATTGGTAGCAATTTGTATTGATACAAACCGTCTTGCGTGAAGAAAGCCGTCAAATGTCGGCGATCTGGTGTCATTGGCATGCGGTAGTATGCACTGCGAATAACCAGCTTTGAGAAAAGTTTGGTGTTTGATAGCTTAGCCATCAGCTCGTCGATAGAAGTCAGAGGGAACTTGTTGATTAAGCGCTCGAATGTCGGTGCATATACGAATAGAGCCATCTTTCGTTTGAATGGCAACTAGTGGATGAACTCACGCAGAACACTGTATGGGTTCTATCAAGTCTTCCGTGACTATATTTTTCAAAACTTGCGACAACGCTTCTCGCTTGGCCAGAGGTACAGGCCTAGGTTGAAAAATGCTGAACGGTTTTAATCTGCGCTCCTCCGAATGCGGTGCATCGCTTTTGGGACTCTATTAATATCCCGAAGTGAGAGATTTGGGTAGCTGGAACGGAACGAATGAACGTTGACACTGGCAGTGGTCATTCGGCTGACGCATAGTGATACGTTCAATAAAACCATGGCATTACGTCCCAATAGATTCTTACTATCAGTTTTAGAGACGTAAACTTCAACTATATGCTTCCTGCTGTTTAGAAGAAACATTGAAACCGTAACCAAACCGAGTATGTGGACCTCATCATTGGAGTAGCTGCTGAAAGTGTAAGCGGAAGGATGTACAGTTAGTTGACCAAAATGCTGTTTGTAGAAACAATATGACACAACTGTGATTGGTGGCGCGGAATCTGGTTCCATGTCTAGACAAATGGTTTTGGTTCTAACTCCAAAAATCCCACGACGAATATCTGGCGGAGGCAGTTTGGGTTCTTGAGTAGGAGACGAAAGTGGATGTTCGCATTCATTAACAAGATATATAGATTGTTCAGTGGTGACTGGAGAAGCTCTGTAGTTATTTTCAGAATCAACTAAAGAAATGGCGCGGGAACAACAAACCAGAGCAAAATAACCGGTCTTACCGCAATTCCAGCAGATTTCACTCTTTGCAAGACATGACTTATCATTTGCACGATGTTCAGCATTTCCACAACGGTAACACTGATTTCTAACTGAGGATCGCATCAGAGAGCGGGTAGAATCCAAACGGTCAATTTCAGTAGCTCCTGTGTTAGAGAGGAAAATTTCGTTTTGTTCCATGCCGGCGACCTTCGCGCGAGCCACGTCACAGGCCCTGTCTCATGTGAGCTTTTCTGCGTTCTCCATTAAGAGACACTGTGATCCGAGAATCCGTGAGAGCAGAAATCAATTGTTGTATTAGCATAGTTTCGTCCACATTTTTCTTGGGAATGTCATCTTAGCAACACTTTCGAACAGAACAAATATGGCGGGAAATGAATGCATCCACTGATACACCAGATGCGTGTTTCAGCTGTGAAAAATTGTACCCAGAATTATAAATATTCACTCGAACATCCAATGTTTATCGAGGGCCGATAAGGCCTCTTTCAGCGTGAGTTTCTCTCGCAGGTTTATAGCATCAAATATACGTCGACCCTTTTAGCCGTGGTGCAAGCGTAAAAGCCTTAAACTATCCTCCGTTTTCATCGTCACGGATGAAGTGAGGACTGGTAGCACAGAAATATAATCTGAAAAACTAATTTTCCAGTCATCCCAGCATTCTGCATTTGGGGTAACCGCAGAGTCAGTCCAGAACGATGAAGGGGCAGTAGCATGCAAAGACATCGGTAACACGCGATGTCCGATTTGTTGTATCCCAAAAAGCAGCAGATCAGAGTAGCACCGGAACATAGATATGTATGGAGGAAACTGTCCGCACACACGCGCAGTACAATTAAATCGGTAGAGGTTCGCATTGCAACCAACCAAATGTAAGGTCACATGATAGGCCAACAAGTGCCAAATAGAAGTGTGAATAGGATAAGCGAATCGAGGGCAAAAACGCAGCAAAGTATTTGAACACGACAGGTAAGTTTGCTTGTCCGAGTAAATTTGTAAGTGTACTTGTATGTTTGCATGGTGGTATGCGGTGGTATGCTTTAACAGGTATATGTTTTTGATAATGTTATTTCAAGTGATTGGCTGTTGCTTGATATCCCCAGTGTGGCCGCGCTTGGTGTGCATGTTGACAAGCTGCCTGTCTGTCTGTTACCCACTACCTCCTCCATACTGGCTCCAGACAGTTGATCGTTGCTGGAGGGGACGGGGTGCACGGTTCTTGTGGCTGTGCTAGGCTCGGAGAGTGGTTCCATTCACTCAGTGTGCAGCGGACTAGGGTCCAACCGCCGCCTTGTGTGCGGTTGATTCCCAACTACAGCGTGCTTGTGTTTGCCTGTGAAGCAGTGTGGGCCGGCTCAGTTGATGAAACGTGGCTTCCATCCACATACCTCCCGGTTTTATTCCTTCGGGTTTACACTGGATATGGGGTGTGTGGATGGAGCTGTGGGTGATGCAGCGCAAGCCACCCATGGTCCCTCTGTATGCGCAGGCATCCTGTGGCTGTCCCTTTGGAAGCCACAGTGACAGGCAAATCCGGAATCGGATGCTGCCAACCATACGGGCGAGGGTGCAGCTGAGTGGACAGATCTCGGAGAACTTTGCAGTTGTCTCTAGTGTGAAGCAAAAGTGTGTCTTGGCTCCTGTCTTGTTTAGTATTTACCTTCGTGCAATGATGCCTTGGGCTCTTTATGTTACTTGTGTTTACGGTGTCCGTGTGGAGCACTGTATTGATGGTGGGCTGCTGAATTTCCGTCGTTTGAATGCGAGAACGCTACTGTGTGAAACACACCCGTATGTTGCTTTTTGTTGACTACTGCGCGTTGTTTGCAAACGGCGTGGATGAGTTGCAGCATATGAGTTGGGCTCTCGCTTCAACAACGGCCAACTCCGAGCCCACCGTCAAAACAAAGCAAGATGTCTTTTTCAGCACACACCAGGAATGGAATCCGTGGGTCTACCACAAATCCACATTGTCAACTACGTTTGGGAAACCGCTTCGAGATTCCGCTCCCTAGGAGGCGTAAGGTCTATCGACTTGCAGATGACGAGCGAGCTGCGTATCCGTGTAGCGAAGACAGCTGCCGCGTTTGGAAAACTGGAGAAACGTGTGTGCAACACTCACCACCCCATCGTTGGGACGAAGCTGATGGTATACAAGCCGATGATGCTGTCCATTCTACTATGCGGCAGTGAAAGCTGGACTACGTACCGGCAGGACGTCAGATATGTGGAGCGTGTTCCTCAACAGTCTCTGCGACGGATACTGCGGATCGCTTGATGCGACAAAGTTGCAGATATGAAAGTGTTTCGCCGGAGTGGCATGCATGCAGTGGACTGCATACTTCTGCTCCGGCACCTGAGATAGCTGGGACATATCAATCGCATGGATTTGACGCGGATACGCAAGCAGCTCTTATATGGAGAAGTTAGCGCAGGGAATCGGCACGCGGAAAACCAAAAAGTTACATTAGGAGAACATGATCAGCGTGAGTTTACCGTGAATTAATGTTGATGTCAGGTGTTGGGTATTACAGGCGGTTAATCAGCGTTAATGGCGTGAGCTGCTCAAGAGGGAGTTGCCAAGATGCAGCATAAAGCACTATTATATGGGGAGGAGAAACACCGGGTACGGAAGCGACAGACGCCGATGGAGTCTACCACATTGACGTCAGGTGCATGGTGTTGTATCACATGCAGTCGCGAGTGACAGGGCTAAGCGGCCCTAATGAGCCATCAGCATTGCCATGTTGCGCCAGCATCCAATAGACGACGAGTCAGCTAATTATCTAATCAGCATCAGCAAAACGTACGTAAGTGCGCTGCGTCCGCTTCCACTTGATCTCCTAACCCAGGCCAATTAGGCAGTTGATACGATACGTGTGCCGCATGATCGTTTCATTTGGTCTGTACAGGTGCATGCGCACTTAGTTTCATGCATTTTAGTCGTTGGCTGTTGCATGATAAACCCGGCGCGTTTTCTATTGATGTGAATACTGGCAAGGTTTCTAGTTGTCTATTACCCTCCACCTCAAATATTCTGGTTCCATGAGAAAGTTGGTCGTTGCTGGGGTACCGGGTGAATGAGCTTTGTAGACCTGATAGGCTCAAAGAGTGGTTTCATCCAATGTGGAGCGGACTACCGCCCGGCCACCGTCTTGTGTACGTCTCTTACACATGACTCCCCAAGTAGACAGGAATGCTGCTGCTGTGCACGTTGAAGAATTGAGGACCGGCTCCCATCTACATGCCTCCCGGTCTTGTTCCTTCGGATATGGATATGGGGTTTGTGGATGGAGCCATGGGTAGTGCAACGCGAGCCACCCATAGTCCCTCGGTAGATCGCAGTGACTGTCAAATCCGTAACCGGACGCCGCCAACCACCTTTCAATACATCGGCAGCGGTAGTGTAGACGCTGAAAGTGGAACCATGGAATAAATAAACACATGTGGGTCCATACAGCCTATTTTTGCTTGGCTTTACTTGACTGGATGCTTCGATATGGCAACATCCAGTGAATAACGAACAGACCAATCGCTGTGCTTTGAACGGAAACTACAGACCATATGGCACCTACAGTAAGCCGGCACATGATACCGACAATCTGCTACCATGCGACGACAGCCAATCGCGCGTGCTCTGATCATACTGCGAGGTCGCTGCGGTGTCAACGTAGACTCAACCTAAGCTTCCCCAGGGACACTGCTGCCGTCTCAAGCAGCACTGACCCAACTGAGCTGTTTTCACACTGAGCTAGACTGAATTTCCTTCAGGACAAAGCTCCTGTGTGGTAACTTTTGTGCCTCAGCAACACTCACCTTCCTTGGTGGTTTTTTTGCAGTACATTGCTACGCTATCGAGGCAGCGACATAAAGATGTAGAAGAAATGCTCGTTTTCGGATGCGTTTATAAACCAACTTCTGCTATCCACTTGTCTTTATTTCTGGGTCTCGATGCAGTTATGCAAGATTGTGTTTATCGTCTCCAGTTAAAACTCTCTTATACTCTTGTACGTTCGGCGGCCATGTTTGTCAAGTCGTACCAATCAGAAATCAACTGGCTACTGGGCGCATGAAGTATTATCGGAGAGAAGTGTTTCTTCCGTTCCGTCGAAATGTCAAAATTAACTAGTTTATTAAAATAACACGCGGTTGCAAAAAGCTAACTATCGTGCCGACACAAAATAGCACCGTTAAGACAAATTCCTGACGTCAATCACTGACTTATGTCATAGGCAGCCATCCGTTTTTAGGGACAGGTAATTAGCCAGAGTTGATTATTAACACGTTTGTATCGCGACCTTATAATGGTTGACGTTTATTAATCACCCTTTTGTTTACCGAAGACATACGCTTCTCTTGGCTGAAAATTAACGCGTCTTGGTTGCTCAAACCTCATTTTTGACTTGGCTTGTCCCGCAGCATAGGACACATCTCGAACAGGAAGTTAAACCAAAAAGCAAAAACAAATGTGCCAATATTGCCGGCTATGGACCACAGTGCGTCAAGTCTGGATCACAGCGTGAGCTTCAACCAGGAAGGGGAGGCAGACCAATAGCAGGTAGTTTCGCCGTCACTGTATTTTAACAGGTATAAAGTAACCTTTCTCTTTTAAGCCTTAGCATGTTATTCCGGGAATACAGAACAAAGTTGTCCTCAACAAGGGTTAAGCTGGTATATGTAATGCGTGCCCAATCGCAAGCGACTTGTTCTGTGTTATTTGTTGCTAAAGCTAACAAATCTGAGTATCCCAGTATAGTAATTGTGATGGTAGCTGGCACGTCATGCGAAGGAAACCTACGAGAAAGCCGTTCAGCACCCCGATCACAAAGTGATCACATTTACACAAGCCAAATGGATCGGGTGGAATCGGGGTGCAGCGTTGTGAGTCATGGTCCTTGGTCCAAATCAAAGGCAAGCAAGTTTTCTACACGTGACACGGATTCGGAACATACTGTTCTGCTTGCGATTGCAGTCGATAGACCGAGCGAGCGAAACAACTAGAACCGGCAATTAGTAAGCCAATCAACGCCACCGACACAAAAACTGCTCACATCTGCAAGGACCGTATGAACAGCCCAGATATGGATCACCGTATTGTGGACAAACTGCAGCTTTCTTTCCGTTGTGCTGGAAGCGGTTTAAACAGCTGCGAAAAAAGTATGAGCGCGAGCCGATGAATTCAGGTAGATGACCGGCAAGAATCAGCCATTGGAAGTGCGTTTCAATGAAACGACATTATGTTTTTTAATAACCGATTTGGATCGCCGCCCAGTCTTACTTTCACTTCTCGGAGGGCTATTTCGATAGCACACCACCGCTGTAGCACGTTGGTACTACCTAACACCGGAAGTGCTCTGCGCGAAATGTTGCTCGAAAACTTGTAGGCGCCTCAATAGTGGGGTCACGTCTTCCCCTCCAAAAGGAGAATAGCACTCATTGCGGTTTTGTACACAGACAGAACTCTCATTCAGACTCAAGAATGCCTTGTTAGGTGTTACAATACGTTAACAGCAATCGCAAGCAAAGCACTGTTAATCTACCACTAACGATAGGATAATAAATCGATCATTTCCTGCTCTTCACCACAAAGGATCATAGAACCTCCATGCAATTTTTGCTGGTCCCGGGACAGCCCTTTGCAGCTTCAGAGTGCAAAGTACACATCGGATGATAGCACTGCATCGCAGAGTTCCACCAGAGCTGAGTAGGTCGCATCACGATTGTCAAATAGCAAACGATGATGAATGTACAAATACTCTCCCCAAATATCATGTAACTGCTAAAATCGTGAGAGTTCGGAAAGCAACACTGCATGATGGAATTCGTGATAAAATGGCAAAGAAATTGAAAAGTAGACTACCACGGAGCACAGCGCTTATTAGTGCAGATTTAGTCGACAACTCACAATGGATATTGACATTCGAGCGCAGGACCCGGAACATGTTTGCATGTCTCATGGGAACAGCTTTCGACCAAATATATCTAACGGAATGAGCGACCGGCTAAGTAGAATGCACTCCTGAAATCAAGGAGTGTGTGTATAGTCTGCATGCAGTACATGTGCTGCTGCTTTGACTCCTTTTGCATGGTGTAAGTAGAATCCACATAACCTCGCCTAGAACATAAACCGACCAGTTCTTCTCACATCCGGAAATTTCCTACCGCGGTAAAGAATTAAGATCAGTGGATTTGTAACTTGTTGCACAAATTACCTTCGTGATGATTTCGCGTCAGTTGGCCCCAAATATCATCATCAAATATGCATCAGTCTCCTAAACTTTTGCAAGTGCATCGTGCTGCTGTATGTCATGTTATATTTTATCGGATTAATACCAAGTTATTCCGGAAAGGCACTAAGGGAAAATACATATAAACATATTAATCTTTATTAATGTCGAATGTTGCAGCGCGTATGTGTTTTGGAAGTTATGTTCAGAAAATAATGCAATGCTGTTTCAACTTAGATTTAAGACTATGAATATTATCTATCTATCACATGTCCAAATGATCGTCGTTTAAAAAGATCGCGATTTATTATTCATTTATGATTGCGAAGAACCTAATTTCATATGAGACAAAACAATATTTTAACTGATTGGCGTACCCGAGTGAATTTATCACAGTTTGTGATGCGATAAACTCTTCCGTAGACTGCCAGATTCGTTCCCAAATTGAGATCTCTCCAGTTGTATGGGTCACCAGCGTCATTTTTCGGAATACGATGTCGTCTCACAAGTTTACCTTAATGCCGCAAGATGTGAAGACAAATTAGGTATTGTGTTGACACGGGAAAATAAAACCATAAAAATGGCTATGAGTACGAAGTAATGTGATCAGTATGCTCTGGGGTCACTTGACGGGGATACTCTTCCTCGATACATATGAACAGTCCGTTACTTTTGATGTGTTATTCGTATCTGTGGTAGTGATCGCCAGTTGTTTGTGGAAATCGTACTCGTCCGTTAATTTAGTCACCTCCATCAAAGTGGCTATAGCGATAAGTGACAGTGAACTAATTCAGAAGATAAGGCCATCCACTTTTGAAGGAAGGCCCACCCCTTAATTTATAAAAGATTTTGACGAGTCTAGGTCAAACGACAATACTATTCCCAAAACTGGTTCAATTCTCGACCTTTCTGTATATCAAACAACAAGGCTTGTCCTTTTTAGTTGTCTGATCGTGACAACGCAAACTGCACGAATCAGTAGGACTAGCGATTCCAGTTATTTGATTCGCCACGACGAAAATAAAGCTACATCAGCGTACAAGCGCAATAGGACCAATTTAAATCAATTTTGTAATTTTTATGCACCCTAGCGATCAACGTATGATCGATACATCTCTGTTGTGTAACCAGCTGGCCACGATAAATGCATTGTCTTGCCTACTCGAATGGACACGCATTTCTTCTTATCCTTTGTTTATTTTTTGAAGAATCCTTATTCGTCTTCATCTAGTTGCACAAATTGGTCTGCTTAACTACCTGGACTACCTCTATATCGTCGAGACAGAAACTATTTATTAATTTATAGGTATGCTCACTTTCATGTCTTGTGAAAGCACATTTTGTTGATGATTAGTTCAGCCTCATTTGATATGGAATCCACCACTTTAACTGCGATTCATTTATAAACCAACACCGTTTATACAATAAAATCCAAGTAGAATCATGTAACTGCTATTTTCGCCAATTAATTTGATTTGACTATGCAGTACGCTTTGGATTAGTTCACTTTGCGATGACACTGCCTACGTGCCCCCGTTATCCATTGTTGAGCAAACTTGAGCAACCTTGTAGTGAAACCGTTAATTATGTTCACTGCATGAAGAAACGCGTGAAGTATAAAGAATAAACATTTACGGGGAGCCGGAATATAGTAGAGCACTAACTGGCGTGGCCCCTTGGAACTTGGCTTCACTTGTTGTGTTTCTGTCTGCTAGCTTGTCACGCAATCTATCAGTGCGATCCGAGTGACATCACATGCAATGAGGTAAAAGTCTACTAACTATGCCTTTTGTAAGGTGATACCCCAATAGTTCACCTTGATGGTTCCAAATAATCCATTTGCATTAAATTATCTAACGTTTTAGTCAACCTGCGTTTACACATATTTCATTTATAGGAAATAAACTTTGGTTGGTTTCATTAAGGAGATCAATTTGTTACCATTTGTCAAATAATATTCTTGTAAAAGGGCCAAATATCTGCATATTCATCATGTCATTGTCGTATAGCAACCCAAAAGATATTTCTTATGTACAAATTTGTTACTCAATCGTACATTATTGGTTTTTTGTTTTAACGCTGAGGCTACGGCCATTCTAATCTACATCCGGCTCATCCCTTGTGTCTATGGTGAGTTCCGACACTGACGCACGCTCTCGTCGCTTCATCCGTTTTTCGTTCGATTTTAGCCTACCTCGAATACAATCCGTTGTGTCCGTTTTTCCGGTTTTCTGGTATACGCACCAGAGCAAGAACACTCTCGGACTAGTACATATTAGTTCTACAAATTGGTGACCCCGATACGCATGCGCGAATTTTTTAAATATTTTGGTTTTTTCATTTTCGGTGAGCTTGTTCCAAGTCGTTCTTTCCTAAGCCCTAGTGGATTATTTATCGTCCATTTCTTTTTAAACTTCACTCGTACATCGTGATTAATGCCGAGGTAGAACCTAAGTCGGGTGGTAGTGCGAATTTGCTCACTTTGACTATTCCGGATTATATGTTACACAAGCCCAGCGTCTGGTTTGCCATTTTTGTGATGGAGCTAGCAAACAGTGGGATCTCTACCGATCAACCTAAATACAACCAACTCGTCCCATGCCTTCCACAACACGTGGTGACACTGGTTGAAGACGTACTGCTTCATCCACCGAAGGACGGCAAATACGAAGCGATGAAATAATCGATCCTGAATGAGTCGCAACCCAGCGCTCGTGCTCGATTGGAGCAACTTATTAATAGCACTAAGCTAGGCGATCACAAGCCTTCAGTCTTGCTCCGCGATATTCAACAGATAGCTGGCTTTTCGTACAGGAGTGAAGCGGCTTTAAAAGAACTGTGGCTCTCTCGCCTACCGGATCCTGTTCCTTTAATGCTCGTAGCGTACCCAGATAGATCACTCAAAGAGCTGGCCATAACCGCAGACGCAGCATTCGAGAGAATCCCACAGCCCACCAAAGCATCCGGGGACATTTTCGCCACAACATTAGCTGATAAGAAGTTTAGTAAGAAAAGGTCCGCGCAAGCCGACCCGAGAGACAAATAGATAGCCGTGCTTCGCCGTGAAATAGCAACGATGCAGTTAGAAAGGCAGGGCTTTATGAGAGCGCAAGCCGAGCACGAAATAGCCGCCATTCGTCATGGCGCCTGTTAGTCCCGAACTATACGGTGCAGATCCAGGTCACCGCGCAGAGGCAGTCCATTACCCCCTCGCGGCCGAGCACGAAATGCGAATTTAATAGATGATCTGTGTTGGTATCATCGCCAGTATGGTGACAACGCTGGACGTTGCCGTTCATCGTGTGCCAAGCGTGGTATAGTGGCACAGGGAAACTATACCATTTCCCAGCCAAGTTGTCCTCTTGGGCAACAGAAATAATCTGAGGGGGGCATTCAACATGAGTCTACTCATATTTCAGTGGTCAGGCCAGATGTCAACTCGCCCTATTGCTCTATCATCGCCTAATACTAAGTACGTCCATTCGGCCCTGCATGTGCTCCCCGGTCGCCATATGGAATTCGTATGCGTCGGTGCGACAAAATTGTGCACGACCAACTGGACGAGGCAAGTTACAGACTTTGGTATCCGATGGCAACGACCGGCGTTATGCACAGGAGACACTGAGAAGTGTCGCGAAATCCTGTGCTATGTTGCAAGAGTAGTGTGTGAATGACGTAACACGGAAACAGCAAATTCCTCATCCTTGATACTTGGGGATCCTGCTACTGTGCCATCGCGTTGTAACAAGAGGACGCATCCAATAACGCAGACATCTCTAAGTAGGAATTTGCTGTTTCCGTGTTACGTCATTCACACACTACTCTTGCAACATAGCACAGGATTTCGCGACACTTCTCAGTGTCTCCTGTGCATAACGCCGGTTGTTGCCATCGGATACCAAAGTCCGTAACTTGCCTCGTCCAGTTGGTCGTGGACAGTTTTGTCGCACCAACGCATGCGAATTCCATATGGCGACCGGGGAGCATATGCACGGCCGAATGGACATACTTAGTATTAGGCGATGATAGAGCAATAGGACGAGTTGACACCTGGCCTGACCACTGAAATATGAGTAGGCTCATGTTGAATGCCCCCCTCAGATTATTTCTGTTGCCCAAGAGGATAACTTGGCCGGGAAATGGTATAGTTCGCTGGCACGTGAATGCGGCCCACGCGTCTGGCAACAATAAAACCGGCCGCCTGTTTTACGTTGCGGATAGGCGCTCTCGCGTCACTTTCCTTATCGACACAGGAGCCGAAGTGAGCGTTATCCCTACCAACGCACAAGACAAGCATTCGAAGTCCACGTACAATCTATGGGCAGCCAACGGCTCACCGATAGCTTCATACGGTCAGCGCATGATGAACCTAGATTTAAATCTCCGCAGAGACTTACACTGGATTTTTACGGTTGCGTCAGTACCTTCCGCAATTATCGGCATCGATTTTCTCCGCCATTTCGGATTGCTTGTCGACGCGGGTCTCCAGAATTTTAGATGACTATACAAAAATAGGTGCTTTTGGCATCCTTTCAGATGCCTCGATAATCAGCCCTGTATTTCGGATGGCAGTCGCGCCGTCCGACTATCTAAGCCTCCTCCCCCAGTACCAGCGACTGGTTCGACCGGCTGCAGAGCTTCCACCAGTCGCGGCAGGGGTTGTTCACCACATAGTCACTTGCGGTCAACCATTTGGCGCATGACCAAAACGGCTTGCTCCAGACAAACTACGTGCAGCACGAGCTGAATTCGGCCACATGCTTCAGCTCGATATCGTCAGACCGTCCAACAGCTCATGGGCGTCGCCTCTCTACATGGTCCCGAAGAAGGTCATGGGGGACTGGCGTCCTTGCGGCGACTATCGAACCTTGCATACGGTTACCACGCCCGATCTCTATCCGATCCCACACATCGTGGATCTCACCGCCAGTCTGGCGCGTAAAAATATCTTCAGCAAAATCGACTTGGGAAGCCCATCCAACCAAATTCCGGTAGCCGAAGTGGACATAGTTAAAACTACTGTGACAACTCCAATTGGTTTGTTCGAATTCCTGCACATGTCATTTGGTCTAAAGAAGGCCGCGTAAACCTTCCAGCGCTTCATCGACCAGGTTTGTCGCAGCTTAGACTTCACTTACGCTCATCCAGACGACATTTTAATCGCGAGCTCTTCACGAGAAGAGCACATGCTCCATGCACGAACACTTTTTGATCGTTTATCTCAACACGAGATGAAGATCAAAGCAGAAAAGTTTTAATTTGGTATCGACTTATTCAACATCCTCGACCAACGTATCTCCTCTAAAGGCGTCGTGCCACTGCAGGATAAGGTTCAAGTCATCATCTACTACCCCGTGCCTCATACTTAAACAGCTTAGGCATTTTAATGGGCTTGTCAACTTTCACCGACGTTTTATATCAAACTGCATGTCGCTGATGCAACCCCTCACGGACCTTCTCCGAGGGAAACTCAGGAAAGTCGCATTTTCTGCCACTGCACGCGCTGCTTTTAAGTCGTTGAGAGAGGTCATCGGCAGCATAGCCTTTATAGCGCATCATGAGCAGGCCGCCCCACTGTTCCTCGGTACTTACGCCTCGGACGTGGCAGTCGGCGCTGGTTTGCAGCAACGAGTAGCCGACACGTGGCAGCCCTTAGCGTTTTTCTCCAAACGCCTGCAACCTACCGAACCTTGCTACCGCACCTTCGGTATAGAAATACTAGCCATATACCTAGCGATACGTCACTTTCAGCACGTCTTAGAAGGCCGTTCGTTTGCCGTCTTAACCGACCACAAACCCCTGATTTACGTGCTCGGCTCGACTACCGACCGATACTCTCTTAGAGAGCCGCGCCACCTTGACTATATCGCTCAGTTTACGACCGATATACGGCATGTCTCAGGTGTGTACATCGCCGTCGCTAATGAACTTTCCCGAATCCATGCTATCTCCGCTGACGCCAGCATTTCTCACGACTTGGCTGCCATGACCACAGCGCAACTCAACGATCCTGAGTTTGATCTACCATGTAGGTCTCCCTCACTGCACACACGACCTGTTCCACTGACATCATCAGACGGGATTATACTTTGTGATTTCTCTCTACGCACGCTGCGCCCAGTCGTCCCACGCGAGTTTGGACAGACCGTGTTGGACACGTTGCATGTCTTGTCTCACTCAGGCGTTCATGCATCGGTTGAACTCATAACCGCACGATTCGTTTGGTACAATTTCAATCGGGACATCGGTACCTAGATAGCTGTTTGTCTTCCTTGTCAACACGCGACGGTGCACAAGCACACGAGAAGCCCAGAAGCACGTTTTCATCACGTGCACATCGATCTCGTAGGTCCTCTGCCGCGTTCGAAAGACTCTGCGTATCTATTGAACTGTGTCAGTCAATTCACTAGATGGTCTGAGGCCGTCCCCATCCCAAGTTGCTCTTCAGAAACAGTCGCGAAAGCATTTTTAGAACACTGGGTTGCACAGTATGGCTGCCCTGCCATAATGACCACTGACCGTGGCTCACACCTTTCGTCCACGTTTGCTTCGTTGCTTAAGGAGTTAGGTTGCCGCCACGTCCAGACGACGACGTATCATCCGGCCTCTAACGGCATGGTGGAGCGTTTTCACCGCCAGTGGAAGACAGCGCTACGTGCACACGCAGATCCTTCATGGTCTGAAACACTTCCCCTCATCCTGCTAGGCGGAAAATTACGGTTAAAACCTACTTAGACGCAACACCTGTGCAGCTAGTGTACGGCTGCACGTTGCGGTTGCCCGGAAAGATAATAGCACCAGCCCCATCTAAATCCTCTTTTGACTACGGAAGCTACACCGATAGATTGGCTCACCAGATGCGTGAGCTCCGTCCACCCGCTCCTCGATCGCAGAAGACACCAGTGTACGTGCCTGAGAAGTTGTCTACGTGTTCCCACGTCCTTCTTCGCGCAGATGGTGTTCGACAGCGTCTTCAGTCGCCATACACAGGACATTTCAAAGTGCTAAACCGCGCGAATAAGACGTACACTATTGACCGCGGTGGCCGACGAGAAGTCGTCCCAATCGACCGTCTGAATCCGGCCTTTATGGAAGAAACCACCTTGCCTACTTCGTCTGGTAGTGCTTCGTGCGACGTCACAACTCACCGCACCAACTTTCAGCATCTTAGTGTAGTTCAACCAGACCACGATCTCGGTCTACAAGCACCAGCCGTCCCGACATCTCTCGAATCTAGCCCTCTGCCTCCCACGACCAATCGCCTTAGTCGGGCGGTGCGTAAGCCCGTTCGATTTTCCGACTATGTACAGTGTAAATAGGTTTAGGTTTGTAGATATTGTATATATTTTCCCGTTTTTGGTCGAGTAACTTTTTGAAAACAAAAATCAGAAACTTCCTGAAAACCATTTCCTAAAAAATGCACAAAAACCAAAAAATCTAAACCCGCAGATTATCCGTTCGTTTTTTCTGGCTTTTGCTGCGCGTGTTTTTCTATTTTCTCGTCTCTACATGTCCCTAACCCTCCCTTTCGATCGACTGGCCAACACGAGCAAGGTTTCCGAGGATCGGCGCGGTCAACAAGTATCCTGACCAAAAGGCTGGTCGTTTTCTCCACGGAACGAGGGTCGCTTCTTAGTGTGACGACGGTCGTTTCTTCGTGGCACCTTGGTAGCTTCTTCATGGGACGATGATCTTTCCCGCGTGGGACGAGGGTCTTTTTGGCACATGCTGGGGTGCGGCGGGAGGAGAGACCACTCCCAAGTGTACCGTTTGGCAGCAGCAGAGGTTGAGGTCCTGTCAGCCTTTTTCTGGGCTAGCCAAGTTTTTTTATAATCCGACAAACCAGCTCCAAAGGCTCGCCGAAATGCACCCTGCCCTGCAATCAATAAATATAAATACAGAACGGCTCAGCGAATCATATTTGTCGACTACATCCATTTCCGAACACGAACAGATACCCCATTGCATACGAATACCTTTTACGAAATTCGATCCACAACGACTTTTGATTTTGAAGGTTTCCTGGTTCAGACTTTTAGGAGGGGAGCTCTGTAGCAACCCAAAAGATATTTCGTATGTACAAATTTGTTATTCCAACGTGCCTTATTGGTTTTTTGTTTTAACAACGGCACTACGGCCATTTTTGCCTACATCCGGTTCATCACTTGTGTCCACAGTGAGTTCCGACACTGACGTACGCTCTCGTTACTTCATCCGCTTTTCGTTCGATTGCAGCCTTCCTCGAATACAGTCCGTTGTGTCCGTTTTTCCGGTTTTCTGGTATTCACACCATAGCAAGAACACTCTCGGACTAGTATATATTAGTTCTACACATCATAATTGGCAAAACCATTAGTTGAGTTACATAGGAATATTTAAGTATATTTCATCGCTGACCAAGTCCTTGTATTTCATAAATCGTGATCTTAAAATTTAAATTGTAATGAATTATAAGAACAACATAAATATTCCTTAGAATCCTTTTGGGTATGTCAACGTCAAATTTAGGTTTGGACGTGTTTTGTAACCCAGACGTAAAGATAGATGGTGGCTCCAGAAACTGACTAATCGACCAGTGAATCGAATGGTTGTGAAGTAACTGCGACGAAAATCTGTCATAGTCTGTATGCCAGCTCACAGAGACACATGTAGTAAAATCTCAAATTTTTCCTCCTGGATATGTTGACCACCTCCTTATGTTGACCACTTTTGCATAGCTTGAACGGTCACTATATAAACCCTATGGAACCAGACCTCTGTATGTAGGTTGACCACCTTTGTAAGTTGTCTGTGGACCACTTGGGCTATGACTATCAGCAATAATTCAACCTTCATAAAGTCGACCATCCAGTGGTTGCCGAATGGCTTATTTGTTCTTGTAACATGGTGTTCCGGTAACACGGTGTCCAGTGGGACTACAATGTGTGGACTTCTGACTCCCACCTCAATGAACTTGATGTTTGAGGATACAGCATGTGCTCTGTGTGTATGTGTATATGCGTGTTTGTCCCGGCCGTCAGCGTTTACTCGCACGCGTATTACCCAGATCAATGTGTTCCCACACCTCAGCGCTCACTCAATGACCTAGAACACTGTGTTCGACCTCCCTCATCTGTCCACATACACAGGCAAGCTTTCATCCACCCCTAAGAACCTGTGTCGGCGCATCGCACAGGCCGCAATCAAGAGGTTGAGTGACTGCAAACTCTGGTTATGTCTATGCGCAACTTTCGTGTGCGTTTCCTTCGTGAGCGCTTTCCACTGGTCACCCCAGTTCATTTGAATCTTGGATTGTGGCGATATTGACATTTACGCCCACATTAGTACTCGAGCATGTATCCGACTCTATTTGATGTCGGCCTGATGGTGAAACCAATTATGATCAGTTATTGTATGTAATTATTGATACGTACATAGAACCGTAGACCTTAGAATCCCTCCGTGCTTTGGACAATTTAGGGTCGGTCATTACGTATAATTTAGCTTTATGGCCCAAAGATAAGGCATTAGAGTTAATTTTTCAATAAAAAGTTAGCCTGCTATATTTTTTGGAAAGCAATAGCTAAAGCAAGACGGTAGAGCATTTTGGAGTTAGTAAGACAACGCTCAGAAACATCCAAAGACATTAACACGAGTACTTGAAGAGGTACGATAATGACAGAGGAGATCAACAGAGAATTGGGGTGGGGGTGGAAACTTCACACGATGAATTCAATGAGGCTACGCTGCAGTGATTCAAAAAATGAGGGCTGACAACGCTCGAAGTTCTGAGTCGATGATTCAAGAACTTGCTAAAAGTTCCTCACAAGAATTCGGGGTTACAGATTTCCAGTCCTCCAATGGTTGGCTAGAGAAATTTAACTCCGACAGGAAATTATCCAGAGTTTTGTATGGTGAATTCATTAATGTAACCGAAGAGTCTGTTCAAGACTTCCACTAACTATTTTCCAACTTCAGCGAGAGCTTTCACAATGAAGACATTCTTACGCTGACTCGTGCAGTCTCTTTTTCAAGGTGATGTCTAACGGAAGCCTTGTTATACAGGGCGACAAATGCAAGAGTGGAAAACATTCCAAAGAACTTTTTACAATTCTTTTGTGCACTAGCTCAAGTGGGGAGAAGCTGAAGCCCCTGGTCACTGATAAATCAGCTAGACAACATGCGTTTAAAAACCTAAATTCTAGATGCCTTCCAGTCATCTGGATATCAAACCGATTTGCGTGGCTGACTGCTGCCAGAGTTGAGGCGTGGAGCAGGTGTCGACAAAGAAATGATGAAGTAGAAACGTTTCATCACCATAACAGTAGATAACTGTCCTAGTTACACCCATGTACAAAATATCGCAACTATTACACTTAAGTCTCTGCACCCAAACATGACCTCGCAAATTTAACCTCTGGACCAAGGAATCATCAAGGAAGTAGAAGGACTGAGGGACGATGTAAATCATAGCAAAACCAAAAGCAGATGAAGTCTGACACCTTTAATGCAACTGAAATCATTTGCTGTGGAAAAATGTCAAAGCAAACACAGCAAACGGGCTCAGGAATTCAACTTCACTTCGAAAGTTCATTCAACATATTCACTAATACAATAATACACAACATGCTCACTACTACTACTTACAAATATATAGACACACAAATCCAGTATATTACTGCTTACCTTGCTATATTTTTATACAACACCTGACCAGACCCGTTTTTATTATCATGATCATGCGTTCGTAGGCGTACTCCGCACTGCCGGGAATAAAGCATTTATTTGGTTAATTATTTAGTGTGGGTTGTGTTGAGAGCGCCTTTTTCATTTACCTTTGTGATAAGAGAAAGAAACTGGCAATGATTGACTTTTTTCCAAAATAAGTTAACGTGAAATGCACACTGCGCTTTGATTTATTATAGCACTGTACGGTTGAACTGCGTTTGCCGTTACGTAAGACCTCTTGTGTTCGCAGCTAGTTTATGCAAAAAATGAATTCCATACTGTACTACTCACAATAAGCAAGTAGCTTAAGCTAAACCTTGGCATAGAACGTTGGTATGTTGACCAGTTTGGTCCAGTCCCTTGAGTGGTCAACTTACGGTTTTACTGTATATACGTAGAGTATGAAGGCGTTTAGGGAAGTACCTACCTGTTATATAACTCAGAAGACACCGAGATGCCAAAAAAGGATATATGTTAACATTATAGGGGTCCTAACAAGTTCAGTAGAATGAAAATCCCACTTCGTCTCAAAATACCGAAAGTTCTGCAAGATAAGTGCGGCGGTTCCCTTCGGTATGAAGTCATGAAGAAGATGACACCATGGTTTAACTACAGGGATGCTCAGTAGCATACCAAAACCTGCATATCGGTTCCGAGTAGACTAATCGATCAAGCCGTGCAGCTGAACTAAACCCGTTCATTATTTGAAATGACTCCAGTAAAGCAGATTTATTCTTGATATTGCGTTGAGACAAGTGGTCTGCGGACCCCACTGATGGCTTCTATAATGGGGGACAAAAAGTATGGATGAGCATGATAATTGCAGCTGTTTACTTTTTGCCTACGCATTCAGAGCGGACAGGTAAGAGGCCGCTCGATCGTTTGTCAGCCACCAGTCGAGCAGCAACGCCTACGCGAGTGTGTGAGAATCGCTTTGTAAGCCGTACGATCAATTGGCTCGATCGTCGCTGTTTCCGCCAGAGACAGCCAATTAAGGAAGAACAAACCGGAATCGCTCAATGGAGTGCACGTTACTCTATAACTACTACGTTGCATTCTGATCCAAATACATTCTGATCGCAACCCAGTAGTCGGTTACGATTCTTGGAGACTGCTGCACGATAAAAATTACAAGTAGGTTCAACAAAACGATGGCCAGTAAATCAAATACTTGACTGGCTAGCTTCTTCCTGGGGTAATTTTATTGAAACTGGTACACTCAACCGAAATCAGAACAACAGCATTGCAAATGGAAGTTTAGTAGAAGCAATGGCAATAGTACATCGGCAGTCCAACTGGGTACAGATCAACTGTTTAGTTTTACGCAGTTCACATTTTTAGCTAAACACTCGCTTTTGAACCAATCAATAAGCATCGCTGGTTAGTCGGGAGCTGGACACTCACGCACTAGCGCGCACAATGCAGCTCCACAGGCTAGGTAGTGTAGCATGACTTTGACGCGCTCAACGTCCGTATCACTTCCCCCCTTTAGTTGGAGCTATCCAGCTTGGAAACGATCGACCGGTCGGCGTCGGCGCTCAGAGCGACGCAATTGTGACTCAGCTACCGGTTCGGCATCACGCACGTGCATGTCGTTCGATGCTTGAGCTGGCTGCTCTGTCTCGGCAACTGTTTCTGTGTTGGACAATCTCGGTCGCACATGATCTAAATGGCGTCGAACGACCCTGCCATCCTCAGTCTCTGCTTCTATTATCTGTCCGTTAGTTGTTTTAACGACGGCTGGCTCCCATCCCGAGCCTGTAGGTAGGCGGATGTGGATGCGATCTGAATCTGTCACATGCTTGTTTCTGCTACAAGTATCAACACTCCCTTTCACTTCTTGTTTTTTTCCGAAACGTGTGACTCAATAGATCCATACAATAAATCCAATCGTGTACGCAGTCGACGACCAAACATTAACTCTGCGGGGCTTCTGCCTGTGGTCTCGTTTGGCATGTTTCAATATGCGAACAAGGAACGATCCAAACGCACACGCAGCGGAGCATTTGGTTGTTTTATTAGCAGCTTCTTCACTGCTTGTACGGCTCTCTCCGCCAACCCATTAGAAGAAGGATGATGGGGTGCAGTTGTTATGTGTTTAATGCCGTTCGAGTTGAGGAAAGTAGAAAACTCAACACTGGCGAATGCTGGTCTATTGTCAGATACTAATGTCTCGGGAAGACCAAATGTTGCGAACGTTGTGCGTAGTTTCTCTATAATACCAGCTAAATTTGCTGAAACAAGAATATGGGCAGCAATCCATTTAGAACGGGCATCGATGATTAGCAAAATCATCAGACCTTCGTAGGGACCGAAATAGTCTATGTGGACTCGTTTCCAGGGTGTTTCTCGCCACTTCCAAGGCTGTATTGGCGCATGAGGAGCGGCGTTTCGGGTCTCCTGGCAAGGTCTGCAACTTCCAACCTTCGCCACAATATCACGGTCTAACTCAGGCCATCACACATAAAATCGAGATAACGACTTCGTCTTTGCGACAACTGGATGCGCAGCATGTAGTTCGTCAAGGATACGTGACCGAAATTTCTTGGGGACAATAACTCGTGCGCCCCACAGCAAGCATCCATTCTGGAGGCTGAGTTCAGACATCCCTTACGGAAGGGCATGAGTTCTTTGGGAGTATTGTCCGGCCACCCAACTTGGACATAGCGTTTGACTAACGATAGAACAGAGTCTCTGTCAATTTCCTGGGGAATCATTAAAATGCTGGACCAGGTTTACGAGCTCTTGTGAGATAAATTCTTTCAATGGTGTCTCTGGTAAGGGAAGCCGGCTAAGAACATCAGCGGTGGTATTCTGTTTGCCTGGAACGTACTGAATTTCGTATGTATACGCAGAAAGAATAAGCGACCAACGTACCATTCTAGGTGAAGCCATTTGTTGAATACCTTTCTCGTGGCCGAGAAGGAAAACTAGAGGTTTATGATCCGTATGGATCACGAAAGGTCGCCCGAGTAAATATTGGTGAAATCGAGTGGTGCCGAAGATGACAGCGGATGCCTCTCGATCAAGTTGAGAGTAGTTTCTTGCTGCTGGTGTCAGGGTTCTTGAAGCATAAGCAATGGTATGTTGAGAGCCATTGGGTAATTTGTGCATTAAAACAGCTCCGAGACCGTAAGATGAGGCGTCACAAGAAAGAACAACAGGCTTCTGCGGACTATAATACACAAGAACATCTGTAGATGCTAAGAGCTTCTTGATCGCTTTGAATGCATTTTCATGAGTATTGTTCCAATTCCAGCTTTGGTTTTTACGTAGCAGCTGGTGAAGCGGATGCAGATGAGTTGCTGCCGATGGTATAAACCTGGAAAACTGAGTGACAACACCGAGGTACGACCGCAATTCATGAACATTTCTGGGTGCTGGCGCCTCAAAGTGACTGCGGAACCGGTATCAATTTCAAACTCTACCGGTTGTTCGTTTACTTGGACGGAGACAAGTGAGATGTTTGTGGACTGTCATACTTAGCAAGGTAGCTGGGACATAGCGCGACTCATCTTCAACTGTCATGCAGATTACTAAGCTTTCAGAATATAGTGACTGGCCTCCACCGTACACGTCATCCCCACACACACGTGACGTGCGTGCTCCTGCCTCATTTGGATTATTCCCCTCTATCCTCTCTTCATCTTCTCGCAGCGTTGTCAATGTAGGCTCATTCGAACCGGATTTACCAGCCCTACACAATGACTCATCATAAGTGGAGGTTGCGCCATCACTAACCGTTTTCATTGGCATCCGTGAATAAACGCAAGCGTTTAACGATCACGTTGACCCGATCGCCATTTCTGTGTGACACCATTCGATACAGAATTCTCGAGGCATACCGAAAAGCCTAAGCTTATTTCTATCCAGTGTTTCCCAACACAGCTCTGAAAGCATTTGTGATCTGTCAATTTGTGTTCAGCGCTCTGTTCAGGTTCCAGTCACTCGACATTTCTTGTGACGTTGTCAGACAGTGCGCCTGCATAACCCATCACACGGATCGCGAGACCACGCCGACCGCTCATTTGATGTTGCAACCACCACGCTCGCCTGACCGATGTGCGCCGCTCTCAAAGCTGTAAAAGTATAGAAGCTTAACCAACCCACTGGGTCAGATAACGACACCAAATTGAATGGCAGAAAGGGGAAACCGAAGAGACTCTAAGCGAAAGGCATTTGCGGGTTAGGGAAATGTCATCGAGTAGTAAAAATCGGTCTGGCTTGCTTGCACTGTTTGGAGTGGTATCATACAAAATGTGCAAATGTGTCCCAACAACAGTTACGGGAGCGAAATAGCTCCCAAGATGCATTTTGGTTCTGTACTGCGTGTTCCACCATCCTCCTCGTTGAGTGCTTGCTTATCCTAGCTGAGAAATGCGACCGGTTAATCGCAGAAGCAGAGCAGAGGATAAACAATAAGCTTACTTCAATGGAAGCGAGTATGTACCACAGAAGCCTAGCTTCTTCTAAGCAACGGAGTGCTGAACAGTCCACTTCCCCTGAACCGCACTCAGCCACCTCTCCATCTCCGTTGTCTTCTCCAACTTTGGTAGAACACCGGGCGAAAACAGACTGTACCTACGAGAAACAAACAGTACTCAAGGCAACGAAAATCAGGTACTATTCAAAACGTCTGGTTAAGCAAACTCCGCTAGACCTGCCATCTAGCGTTAACAAGTATGAAGCAGCCGAACACCAACCCTCGGTACCTGTAGCTCAAATATCTCGTGTCGAGACTAAGGCTCCCAGAACATCAGTTACATATGCAGAGATTGCTGCGAAGGTCCATCGAGAGGCCACCGTTGCGGCCTCTTCCATTGTAAACACCGTTAACGCGAATAGAGGGACAAACAGCAAACAATCAACACTTGTCAACAGTTCAGGACAAACGAGTACCATACCTTGCAGATCAACGAAAAAGGGATCCAACAACAGTGCCCGGACTGTTGTATGCTCAAATGTCCCTGAATCTACCACCATCACATTGCGAGATAAGTTATCAGATGACCAAGACCAATGGAACTCATTGTGCATGCAGAAGAGTATCAATGCCAAGCCCACAAACTTATTACGAATTATTCGTCATCCGAACTCGCCACACTATGGAGAACCCAGACTTATTCGAGTAACACTAGAATGCTCCATCGACGTGGAAAACGTTTTGCTCTCCGCAAGCGCGCTAAAACACAGATCCTGTGGGATACGTAGCTATCATGATGTCCCTTGGAGCGCGCGACAATCAAAAAGAAACACCGAAGAGGGGCACAGCAAGGAAGACCACCTAAACGCAATCTTCATACATGGCGTGCCAGAACATCCTTCTAACGATGTTAAAGAGACCGGAAAGCACGATTTAGAACAGTGGCGGTTCATTCATGAAGCACTTTCTTTGGATAATATTGTGGCACTATCGCTCACCAGGATACCTCTCTCACCAAAGTATAGAGGATGCGGCCCTAGAATACTAAAACTTGTGGTTCAGTCAGAGCAACAAGCAAAGGATGTTTTAGATCTATGGCGGAGAAATCGGAAACATCTTCCTTCTGAAGTTCGGTTAAAGGTTGCAAACGCTTTGTATGTATGTATGTAATCTCAGCAGTCTAGTAACTAGACATAGAGCCAATAAAAACCATGGAAATCAGTGGATAGGAGAGTCATTGCGTTATAACCATCGTGGCATGCTAGTTGAAGGTGGGCAACAAACTTCAGCTAATATGCCGCAAGAAAATGGAATATTTTGGCAAAAATACAGAACAAAACATTTTTAGTTTGTTTGTCACACGCCGATTTTTCTCTTTTTTTGTCATTTTCAATATTAGTAAAATTAAACATGTGAATCAATACAACACTGTACACAATTCTTCCACTGATTCCGGTTGCGGGCCATGTCTTCAAGAGTCCTAAGCCATTTGCACTCCTACAAACGCTTTGCACAGCTCAAATATTAAAGCAACTGAAGCAGCAAGTATACCGACGAATGTACAGCAGCGTAACTTGACTGCTGCTTTAATTGACTCTGACGTAGGTCTAAACGAAGGTTGGGACGCACCTTGGCCAAATCAATTTGCAAACAAGGTATCATTATCTCATCAAAAAAAGGAGTAGCTGCCGACCTTCCATCGGCCGGCATTCTCCCACACGTGAACCCCTTCACCCGTCTGTGGGCTTCTAGAGTCCAAGAAACTGGCCTGCTTGTATACGAATGCCAAGGGTCTTTCTAACAAACTGGTTGAACTGAAAGATCGCCAAGCTTCCGGCTCGTATGATGTCATTGGTATCACCGAGACATGGTTGCACACGGGAATGACGGACGCTGAAGTTTCGCTACCCGGCATGTCGCTGATCCGGAACGACAGGCTCACGAAAGGAGGATGGGTAATCCTGTATTACCGAAACGACTTACAGTGCGAAGCCGTGGAGGATTCAGACTCGCAGTTCCCCTACTCTCTTTGGTGCCGGTTGCAATGAAAAGGCAGGGACGCTTGCCTCATTGTCTTGGTGTACCGCCCCCCTAACTCAACACCCGAAACCGACCACCACCTAACGGCTGCTTTAAGGTGCAGTTCGCAACAAAAGTACACTCACATTCTTATCATGGGTGATTCCAACGTACACTGTTTAGAAACTCCCGCCACGATCGGAGAACAATTCAAAGCCGATCTACAAGACCTAGTAACTACCGTGCCTCTTTACAATCACATCACTTTGCCCACTCAGTTCAGAACAGGTAACAGGCCATCTATGCTGGATCTTTACTTACTAAAGAGGAGCATTTGATTGATGTGTTGGTTTTAGACTGCGCGTTGAGTCACAGTGATCACGCCGTGACCAGTATTAACTTTATCTGCTATGCAGAATATCTGAATGAGAACGATGAGACTGGGCGAACCATCGCAAGCTACGATCGATTAGCCCAGCTCGTCAGCGCCACAACCTGGTCGTTCCTCGAAGAAGAACCCCCGGAAGTCGCCTGACTCGAGTTCGTCAAAAAATTCAGTTAGCTGATTGCAGTGGCTTCAGAGATAAAAGTTTGCCATAAGCGTAAATCAGTTTTTTACGTTAAGAGCAGAATTCGAACATGGATGACAGTACACAACGCAGCATCGCGAGTGTACAGAGAAGCTCCAGCACAAGAAACTTGGGACAAGTACATAGCCAAACGTGACCATTGCGCTCAACTGTTGAGGGAAGACAAAGCCGTCTATCAGCAGATCGCAAAAACCTTCAGTGCTAACCACAAACTGTTGTACAAACACGCTAATACACTGCGAAAGGTGAGGCAAGGATTTCCTCCACTTAGGACGGCTGATTGCGGAACAAAAACGGCTGTGGAAGCAGCAAACGTGCTGCAGATGCAATACGCTCCCACGTTTCGAACGCTCTTACCACCAAGCAATCTACCAAGCCTTGTCTTCTCCTTGCCACGACTAACCCACATCAGTTTTACAGCGGAGGCTGTATTGCAAAAGCTGACTTCTCTACGCAAATACAGCTCGCCAGGTGTCGACACCATTCGTCCAGAGGCACTGGAACCAGCAGCAAGCCGACTGGCAGGAGCTTTAGCTCAGTTTTTCCAGCGTTGCTTCGACCAGAACCAAGTTCCCGCCATGTGGAAGCTTGGAATAATAACCCCGATTCACAAACGTGGAAGCAGAACTGATCCCTCCAACTACCGCCCAGTATCCCTTCTACATATACTCTCCAAGGTCATGGAATCCATACTTCCCGATGCGCTGGTGTGTTATCTGGAAAACGGAAACATCATCACTCCTGAGCAGCACGGTTTCTGTCGACAGAGGTCATGCACAACGAATTTACTAATTGCACGCAGTAGTTGGACCGAGGTAGCTGAAGCTGGAGAAGATGTTGATGTGATCTACCTGGATTTTCCCAAGGCTTTCGGTCGTCTAGACCATCGGATACTACTCTCATAGCTCCAGCATTACGGGATCGGCTGCCCTCTTTTAAGCTGGATCGCCAACTTTCTACTTTAACGGCAATTAGTGATCAGAGTTCAGCGCTCTTTATCGAACCCCATACAAGTTGAGTGTGGTGTGTCACAAGGCTCAGTTCTATGTCCAAGTTTATTTTTTGGTGTTTATTAATGACCTTGCACAGGGAATCGCTTCAAACTTCCTAATGTTTGCCGACGATAGCAAGATCTGGCGCAGGATCCAGGCGAACGCCGACCAACATGTGCTTCAGAGTGACCTAGCTACGGTGTATCAATGATTGACCCAAAATTTATTGCATTTCAACGTCAGTAAATGCAAGGTGCTTTCCAGCCGACATTACGACAGCTACTCATACCGGCTTGGAACGAATATATTGCAACAATCAACGCTTGAACGTGACTTGGAGGTCCTGGTTCAAGATGACTTGGGTTACTTCAGGCAATCCGTAAAGACCTGGAAAACTGGGAACCAACACGTCGAGCTGTTGAGGCGGGCGTTTGGGCAAATAAACAGCTCCATATTTCCACAAATGCTCAGTGCGTATGTTCGCCCCCATGTCGAATATGCAATTCAAGCCTGGCATCCATGGCCGAAACACGACCTTAATGCACTGGAGCAGCCTCAACGCCGGGCATCTAAGAACGTAACTGGAATGCGCAATCTGTCCTACCAGGAGAGGCTGCGACGACTAGGATTGTTCAGTGGAAGCTATCGCAGACTACGAGGTGACCTGATTATGGCATACTTGATTCTGCGAGACCCACATCATGTGTGCCACCCTTTACTGCAACTCAGCAGCAATACAAATCTGAGGCGCCGCTCATGAAAATTCGTAGAATAATACAGTCGTCTGGAGTGCCGCAGAAATTTCTTCTCCATTCGTGTCTGTCACCCGTGGAATGCTCTCCCAGAATCGGCCGTCTCTGCACCGACACTAACAGTATTTAAAAAACGGTTGGACGATACACTCATCCACTTAGACTTTTTTACTTTACACCATATCTCCATCTTACACCTGGAGTATACCACGAAATCATTTCTTGCTAACTGTGGGTGCTGTGAAACTAAGAGGATCGCAGGACTACAACGGAGCAAACGATAAGTCCTCATTTTCATATTTAAATTATTAACTATTTTACTATCCTTATCATCATTATTGTTATGTTGATATCCCCACCAACTATCCAACGGGACTTGTAAAGCAACGCTTCTTAACCCGTATAAATTCATTGTTCATTGTTCATCAGCCACATACATACGCAACTTATGACGGTCTGCCACTACCCTCCATGTCTCAGTGGCACAAGGGGTTGGCTAATTGACATAAGCTGCTAGCGATCCACGTTTCGGATCCTAGTGGAACTGGAGGATGCTCACCACTGATAATAATGTGTCAGCTGTACGCCGTAACGGCGCTTCGCTGTAGCACGACCACCACCAGTCGCGCGCGGGCTGAGTATACCGCGAGGACGCCCACCCCTACGCGGATTCGAACCGGTGACCTTATGGTTGCAAAGCGAACGTGCAGACCACTCGGCCACCGGCCGACCACCACTGATAAGTCCTAAGGGTGCGAATAAAATATCTTTTTGAAGAGCATTGTTAGATTGTAGTAAATAACTTCAAGAGGAAGCATCCAGTCAAAACAAAGTAGGGGAATAAGTTGAGACCAAATAATGGCGGAGACCGCCAACTTGGTTCAACAGTTTCGCCTTTAGCAATCTCATGATTAATAAAGGAAGATAGCAGCCAAGATGTCTCGATAGAGCATTTCAATTATGGGGCCTGAATTAGTAGATCGGCGCCATTAAATTGTGTTATTCGGCTTATTGCAAAGCATTAAGAAATAAAGTCCTTTACGACAGTAATGTATAAAATTTTTGTGTGGGCACGACGCGAGCCTGTAATGACCCATGGGAGTAACAAAAACAGGAAATCGACGCTCGAATCAGGAAGAACAACGGCGTTTCACAAAGTATCTTAACTCCAACGAAAATACAGTAACCGGAGCTGGCTTTATAGATAATGTAGATCGAGACCACAGAGTGCGCTCTATCCAAAAGTTTGGATCGATCAGAAACCGCCGTTTGAATAGTTTAGATATCACTCTGTCAAGTCACCTCTGAGTCGTATAAGAAAAAAATCCTATGAAAACTCGGTTTTTCAGACGGAAATCGGTCAGACGAGTTCGTTCTCGCTTAAAAAGCAAATGATACAAAAATACATCCAAAATCTCCGAACCACAATCAGCAGAACACCCTCGAGTTACTCGCCAACCAGCTCAAGGCCCTTCTCTTACCCAAAGCGACAAGTTGCCGCTTTGGCCACAGACGGCAACAACCGGCTTGGTCCCCAAACGCCTGGCTGAGTGGTGCCGACGAAGACACCCGAATTTCTACGCACGACGAGGGCCGTTTTAGACCGTGGACTTGAAGTGTGACGGAGGGAGTGACGGCTGCCAAGCGCAGCGTCAGGTCTACAGCGCAGCAAAGGTCCTGTCGACCTTTTTCTGGACTAGGCAGTATTTTTGCATTCCGACGAGCCCGCCTGACGGCCCACTGATGGTGCACTGCAGTCCACATGCAAATAATGAATAACAAAGAAGCTCGGACCCAGAGAACTCTGCTACGCACCCGATTTTGGAAGCCTGTGTGCAAGCCCATCATGGATGCTCGAGATGACCTTGAACGAACGCGCGTCCTACTTGTACATATATGTAATCAGAATTTTTCGTTGATTCTCAGTGGCATTTTGCCGCACACTACTGTAGCTATACCTATTCGTCTTGTTTTTACAAGCTCTACCTTGTTATGCCATTTTCTCGAGTACCCTATAGTGCATCCCATAGTTACCTGGATTTGTAAACTCCGGGCAGTGTTCCACCCATACCCTAGTTAAAAACTCTTACATTCCCAACAGCTGAACTCCCAGTTTGGCTTCGCTCGATAAAGTAGTTTAACGGAGTTCCAGCAAGCTTCTATTCGTCTCAGTTCAACACTGAGTGGAAAAGTTGCAGAGTAATCCTCGTTCGCCCAGCAGCAAACACTACCCAGCATCTAGGCAAATTCTCGCTGCGCTTAATAGACCAAACCAAGTAGACCCGTCAACCACACCACCATGGACTGGAACACGGACATAGCTGCAATCTGCCGACACAATAGCGAAGGCCTAGAGACATCGCCCCGCCGTCAACATGTGACTTTGCCCTCAACGCACAGAACAGTAATCAAACGCGCCCCGCCTCATCACCAACTTAACCGACAGAGTTTGAATTCAGCCTGCTAGTGGAAATGGTCCGACATAGCGCAAATAGGGATATTCGGAATGCCCACGCTTGGGCAGGTCTAGTCTGACTTGCTCAAACTGCGGCTTCGCATCCCACGCTAAGTGTCGTGATGCAACGCAGGTAGTATTTATTCAAAAGGGCGTAAAAATGCGACCGAGGCGCTTTGGTTTTGCCAGGTATGCACAGCTATTTCAACTGTCATTTGTGTAGTTGTGCTTATGGAAAATGCGAAGAAGCCAAACAATTGAGAAGATGGCGAGCCTTAGTACATCGTCATTGGAAGAGAAGAAACTCGAGCCTGTGCCACAGCAATTTCCTCCGAACCCCGTCCCTAAGCCAAGGAGTAAAGCCTGTCTTGTAAACCATCAGACCGTGTTTGCGCCACTTACTCTGACGCATCCTAATCCCTCAATCGGGCAAGTCACACTCAATGTGACTGCTCTTACCCCATCCATGGATGCTTTACCTAGAGATTCAGCCACGACAGCGACCTGTCAGGGCCGGAGGTAATCCAATACAGAAAACAAGCGGGTAACAGACACATCGGTCACCTCGATAAGCATACCGGAAGCATGACACATAGGTTCATCTTCTGTACCGAGCACACGTGAGGCGATGTATCTTGCTCCGTCACCTGCAGTCCAAATTAACAGCAACAAACCTAAAACCGACACGCGCTAGACAAAACCATGTTGCGTTATCTCTCGTGTGAACTAACGTTACCGAATGCAAATCTGGCACACTAAAATGGAAGTTTCTTAACGATCGCACCCAGTGGAGTACTAGCTGTGGTGCGATTGGTATTGGGGTTGAGCCCGCTAAGCTAAAACGCGCAAAGCGTCACCCGACCTCAGTGCACTCTGGTAAACCATGCATTCTTCGAGTAACACTGAACTCAACAGGTGAGATTGAGGCTGTCCTGCTCTCAGCAGTTCCCCTTCGCAACACAACGAGCGGGTGCGCATATTACACCAGCTTCCCTGGAAAGATCATTTAAAAGAAGCGTTTAACCAAAGTGGCATTTCTAATAGCGATAGCATGAAAGCCATATTTAGTCTTGGTGTTCCCGGGCTTTCAGACTCGCCTGAGCAAGAAGCGCAAACACTTGACAGAGAGCAGTGGTGTTAAGTCCACGAAAACCTCTCTGGACAACGTTATTGCCAAACTGTTGATAAGAGTTCCGTCACCACCTAACTATAAGGGCTGCGGTCCAAGATTAAGGAAGTAGTATTGCACTCTGAGGGAGTGATGCAAGTTCTATCGGATAATTGGTCAAACTTTTGAGTCCAGTTGCCATCCGTGATCCGACTAAAGACCGCAAGCGCATAGCCAGAAGTGGACAGCAACTGGGTGAAAATTACAACCGTCGTAAATTCTTTGTCTACAAGCCTGCGGAAAGTTTGATAAACCATCTCTGACGGCACACAACAGGACAAAGCGCAGCATTAGTGGAACTACCGATCAGGAACCCTGCGATGCCATACCGCTTGACTGAAATTCACGGCTGATTAGAGTCTGGCCACTTAGCGGTCGATTTAAACACAAAGACAAAGTTAACATCTATCAACGCACTCCTAACTACAAAACACTATCTTTTTAGTACACAAGCGCGCAAGACCTTCTTAGTAAGTTGGCCGAACTTAGAGTACTCCATGCCATCACCGGGTGATCTAGTCATGCTTACAGACACATTGTAGCGCAGGCAGTGCGATAGTTCCTAGCCGTTGAACAAAGTTCACCACACACAGTAAACACAACGACGACGCACACGGCGACCGGAGCGACGATGCAGAAGGAGATTCGAAAGAAAATGTATCGCCCGAGTTAATTAAAACACGCTGTACGATAAAGAAGCTAATAAGAATAAAAGTGCAATCGTAAAGAAGAAATGTACAAATACTAGAGCGTGGATAAACTTTGAGATAAAAGCTTCGGAGATCAATTTACCCGGTACGTCGCTGCTTCGGAACCATAGAACTGGAAGGAGCGGTGGTGTGATTCTTTATCATAATGTTTAATGTACCAGAAAACACACGTTTGCAGTATGTGGCAACGTTAGATTTTACCGGTGTTTTAACCATCAAAACCTTCACGTTTTATTGACGGCACTTCCGTTGTCACAGATTGCTTTTGTGAGTGCCGTGCTGCACCGTATCTCGCACTTGTTGATTCGCTTCCTATCTTTGTAGCCTGCACAATACACTTTGGGTTAAGTCGCATCCAACTCCTCTACTGTTCCGCACTTGATACATCTCATACGTGCCAGTGATTACTGAGTAGTATCCCAGGCGCCACCAAACAATTGGTAACCCCGGTCCAGAAAACGCCGTCCGGTATGTCGAATTTTCGTTCTGGTGAGCTGGTTTCAGTGACTTTTTGATCTATTGCTCCCTATCGTTTTGTTTGCTCGCCTGTCGTATATACTTATTCATTTCTCACAATGAATACTTCAGAGGATAAACCATCCACGTACGCGGTTAGTACCGTAGAGCCAGCCTCCGCACCTTTTGTGTAGAATGACCCATTATTATGGTTTACACATTTAGAATCAACTTTTTAATCTGTAGAATTTCTTTTGATTGTGCTAAATATTACCAACTTGTGTCTCGGCTTCCATAACGTGTATCCTCCCAGGTGAGAGATATCATAGCTTGCCTGCATCCCGGTTCGAAATATGACATCTTAAAGCAGGCGATCATCCAGCGAACCACTCCTTTTGACAAGGTCCGACAGCAACACCGGATTAGCGATCTGCAACTAAAGAACAGCATGCATTTAACCTGCTTGCGACAGATGCAACAGCTCCTAGGCACATCCAGCATGGAAACTGGAATTCTCCGCGAAATATGGATGCAACGTCTCCCGGAAAACACACAGGCCGTGGCAAGCCTCCTGCCTCTCGCAGCAGTTGCAGAAGTAGTCGACCGTGTCATCGAACGATAGCAGCCAACAAACGAATCCAGAACATTCACTCTAGTTAGCCCCGTCGCAGCTCCAGCGACATCCGCGAATAGTGGGCCGTCGGTAAGCAAGGCTTTCTCATCGCAAATAGCGGCACTACAATGCCAAGTCGAGAAACTCTTCATAGACCGTAAGCAGCCCAGCCGCTCTAGCTCATCACTGCGTCGCACGAGGCGCAACAAATCAGGCTTTTGTTTATACCACTCGCGGTTTGGTAACAAAGCCCGTAGGTGTAAGCAACCATGCAGTTCCTCCGCCGCGAAGCAAGAAAACTTTAGGCCGGCCCGTAATGGCGACTAACGCTGTCGGCAAAGCCCAAAGTCGTCTCAACTACATTATGGCTTATGATTCCGAAACCCAGTTCTTAGTAGATACCCGAACGGAAGTCAGCGTCATCCCCCCTATATAAGGTGAGCCAGCTGCTTCTTTGTCGACAAGCCTGTGCCGCCAATGGCACGCCAATAGCCACCTAAGGTCCTCGGTAGTTTACCCTGGACCTAGGTCTTCAGCGCACACTCCGCTTGGTATGCACCGTTGTTGCAGTCCCTTTTTTCATCATCGGTATTGACTTTCTCAGGCATTTCGAACCTTTTGTCGATGCGAAACGTCAGATGATAGTCGACTCTGCGACCAAACTCCGTATACCTAGCATCACCACCGATATCTATCACTCCAGTCTACGCCTTTATTTCCACCTCTCGCCAGACTACGCCAACCTCTTCTCCCAGTACTCCAAGCTCGTCCATCCAATGAAAGAAGATTTGTCCGTGGCATCCCAAGTCACGCACCACATTCAGACGAATGGCCCACCCGTCTCATGCCGTCCACGCCGAGTATCTCCCGAGAAACTTAAGGTAGCTAGGACCGTTTAAGCACCTGCTCGGACTTGGAATACTCCGCCCTTCCTACCGCCCTTGGTCCACTCCCCTGCAGATAGTCCCTAAAAAATCTGATGACTGGCGCTCTTGCGGTGACTACCGTGCACTCAACAGGCTAACCGTTTCAGGTAGGTATCCCGTCCCACATATGCAGGATGTTACCGCATGCCCCACAGGTAAGACGATCTTCAGCATGATCGATCTGCTTCGAGCATATCCCCAAGTACCTGTGGAAGAAAATGACATTACTAAAACGGTTTGTTTGAATTCTTGAGAATATCTTTCGGAATGTGCGACGCCGCACAAAACTTCCAACGCTTGATCCACGATGTCACTTGTGGTCTGGACTTCGCTTATTTCTACCTCGATGATATAGTAGTAGCCAGTTCGTCGGAAGAAGAGCATCTCAACCATCTTCGAGCTCTCTTCCAGCGCTTGCCCCCCCACGGAGTCACGGTCAACCAGACTGTGTGAACTCGGCAAATCAACGGTAGAATTCCTATGCCACACTTTTTCATCGTCTGGTATCGAAGTCCTTCCTGATAAGATCCAGGAAATCAAGAAGTTCACGGCGCTGACTTCGTTCAAGCATCTTTGTCCATTTTGTGGTTTGTATAACTATTATCGACTCTTCATTGCGCGCTGCGCTCAGCTCATGCAGCCTCTGACTGACCAACTCAGAGGGAAGGAACGTAAGTTCGCTTTCCCGAACGGAGCGCAGACAGTCTTCAACTAGCTCAAGGATGCTATCACCAACGTAGCTCTCCTCGCTCATTCCGAATCGACTGCACCCCTTTCTATTACGACTGATGCCTCAGACGTTGCGGTAGGAGCCGTCCTCTAACAACACGTTGGTGCACAGTGGTAATCCATTCGGTTCTTCAAACGTCTGCAGCCAGCGGAATCCCGCAACAGCACGTTTGACACAGAACTGTTCGCCATTTACCTAGCCATTTGTTACTGCCGGCACACACTCGAAGGCCGCGCTTTCACGGTCTACCCTGACCATAAACCCCTCATCTTCGCCTTCAACTATGCCTCCGACAAATAATCACCCCGAGAGACAAGACACCTAGACTTTGTCACGCACTTCACTGCTGATATACGTCATGTCTCAAGTGTCGACAATCCCGTCGCCGACGTTCTCTCACGCACCAACCTCACTCTCCAGTTTTTGCCTACCGTGGACCTTGCCACCATGCATCTGCTCAGGCTCAAGATGAATACATACAACGCACTCTGTAGTCCACTTCGCTGCATGTGCAACCTGTTTTTCTCCAACCCACGGAAGTGACCATCTTCTGTGACACTTCCACAAGTTTTCCTAGACCCCTCGTGTCCGTCTCCTCCAGACGCACAGTCTTTGACGCACTAGACTCACTATCACATACCGTTATCCGTGCATCTTTGCAACCGGTCACCAAAAGTTTCGTTTGGCCAAGCGTCAACAAAGATGTCCGTACCTAGGCTCACGCCTGTCTTCAGTGTCAGCGCTCCAAACAACATCGCCACACCCACTGTCCACATGGTTCATTTTCCACCCCGGACTCTCGGTTCTCGCATGTACACATAAACCTAGTAGGTTCCCTGCCTCCTACACATGAATTCGTATAGATTCTTAAATGTATCGACCGCTTCACCAGATGACCAGAAGCCATTTCAGTAGCAGAATGCACAGTTGAGACAGTTATCCGGGCCTTCTTAGTTTGGTGGGCCTCGCACTGCGGATGCCCATCAACCAACACAAATGACCGAGGAAGGACATTCGAACCTTCACAATTAGATACGTTCTGCAATTACTTAGACTGCTGCCGCATTCATACCACAGCATATCAAACACAGATCTCCCGGAGCTGACAACATCCGACCAAGGCTTTGCAGGCGGTAGCTAGTGATCTAGCAGAAACACTGGCTGTTTGCTATTAGCGACGCCAAGAGGAGAACCATATTCCACCAGTATGGAAGCGAAGGGTTATCACTCCTATCCATAAAGAAGATAGCCGCACTGATCCTGCCAACTACTGTCCAATAACACTACTTTCCGTACTATCCAAAGTGATGGAATCAATCATCGCAGATGCGCTGATGCAATACCTGGAAAGCCACAACTTAATAGCCCCAGAGCAACATGGCTTTCGTCAAAAGCATTCGGATAATACTAACCTATTAATTGCACGTAATAACTGGACTGAAGCTGTTGACGATGGAGTAGGAGTCGATGTCATCTACCTGGACTCTTCAAAACCGTTTGATCGCTTAGGCCATCGAATTCTCATTCAGAAGTTTCGGAAATACGGCATTGGCGACCCAATCCTAAGTTGCATTGGCAATTTTCTACAAGAACGACGACTAGTAGTGAGAGTCCGAGAGTCATTGTCTGATGCAATCGATGTGGCATGTGGAGTATCACAAGGCTCGGTTCTTGGACCTCGTCTATTCTTGGTGTTCATCAACGATTTGGCGAGATCATGTACCTCCGATTTTCTATTTTTCGCTGATGATTTCAAGATATGGCGAAGGATCAGAGGACCGGAAGACCACGGACGGCTCCAGTGCGATCTTAACACAGTGTCGAACTGGTCAGTTCAAAACGTCCTAGCATTCAACGTAGACAAATGTCGCGTTGTACAATTACGCCATAGACATAACTACACCCATTTACCTGGGACAAACGGATTGCAGAATAGCTCCCAGAAACGTGACCTTGGTGTAATCGTACATTTCGATCTCAACTGTTCAAATCAGGCTGAGGTCTCTGCAAAAAGAGACAATCAGCACCTCGACACGCTGCGAAGCGCATTCAGGAGATTTGACCCATCAATCAAGCTTCTCAATGATGCACAATTCCTACGTACGCCCGCATGTTGAATACGCTATCCAAGCTTGACAACCTTGGTTGAAGCGCTACCTAGAAGCGATAGAAGCACCACGACGAAGAGCAACAAAGAATGTAAAGGGCCTGCGCTATCACTCTTACCACCGAAAGCTGAAGTTGCTGGGAATTTTCAGCGGACGCTATCGAAGGCTGCGTGGTGATCTCATTAGCGTATCAGGTATTGAGTGACCCCAACCACGTATGCCGCCATTTGCTGAAACTTAGCCACAACACGCAGCTCAGGGGTAACTGCTTAAAGTTGAAGGAACAATATAGCCGTCTAGTGTCGATGGAATTGCTTTTCCCTTCGGAACGCACTCCCAGACTCAGTTGTATCCTCTCCTACCTTGGATGTTTTCAAAAAACGATTAGATGTTGCTCTTAGCTCCCAGCATTTTATTACCTAAACTCCTCTATTGTGGATTACCCCAAGCATACTTTTCTACAGAATTTGTGTATCAAATGGCCCCAAGTGAGCGACCATATTTTACTTTTCTCACTCCTTACCTTAATTATCACTGCACCCCAGTGTCTTTCTGAACGTTTACGCTCGATACTTTTTTAATTTTACACTGATGTTAATTATCAAAGTATTCATCTCGGCAGAGGTTTGGTAGATTACCCAGATATATTTTGATTTCATCATATTCACCTCAACCATCCTACGGGACGTGCCAAGCACTTGTTTTTATCCCGTGATAAATCATTGTCCATCGTTCAATCAGTGTGAGGACGCACCTAGGAATTGTGGATCATTAGGACGATTGATGGGTCAAAGCTCCCGAATGCCCTTCGCAACATGCCTACGTGCTGGGTACCTCTTTTCGCAGAGACCTCAGCCTGTTTTGAACAGTTGTGGTCACTCTATATAAACACACCAAGGTCACGTTCCCGGAAGCTGATCTGCAACCCATATACCTCAAGTAAATACGTGTAGTCAGATAGACGGAGTAGTTGCACAGTGCGACATTTGTCTACTTTGAATGGTATGGCGTTCTGAATTGACCAGTTTTAAATCTGGTTAACATCGCACTAGACCCGTTCGTGGTCGTGCGGTCCTCTGATCATTCGCCATGTCTTAATATCATCTGCGAAAATTAGGAAATCGGAAGCAATTGATCCAGCTAGAGTGTTTATGAAAACCAAGGATAGCTGATGCCCGAGCACCGAGCTTTGTGATACACCGCACTACACATCACTTGCATTGGACAGAGATTCCCGGACTCTTAGCTCCAGCCAACCTTGGTGTATAAAACTTTTATCCAGCTCAGGATTGGGTAGCCAATGCCGCAGTTTCGAAGTTTGTGAAGAAAAATTTGATGGTCTAAGCGATCAAACGCTATTGAGAAGTCCAGATAGATGACATTGACTCCTCATCCAGCATCTACGGTTTCATTCCAGCTATTACGTGAGATTATTAAGTTAGTGGTACACGAATGCCTTTTACAGAAGCCATTTTGTTTTGGGGCTGTTAAGTTGTGGCTTTCCAGGTACTGCATCACCACATCTGCTGTGGTTGATTCCATAACTTTGGATAGTACAGGAAGCAACCGTAATGGACGGTAACTAGGAACGGTTATTAGTAAGTGCGGCTAATTCACTTGTGAATAGGATGGCATACTCCTCGCTTCCAAACTGGGGGAATGTAGTTCTCCTCTAGACAATGCTGATAAAAAAGGGCCAGTGAAAATAACAGGTCACTAGACACTGCCTGCAGAGCCTTCGGTAGAACGTTGTCGAATCCAGAACTGTGGATACACAGGGATAACAATTGCTTTAACACAGCTTCCGCAGTGAATGTGCTGTTGCATAAACCCGATGCTGGCGTAATAAAAAAGAGGAGATAATGTGGGCTGGTTAACTGCTGGAAAGTTTGGGGAGAATGAAACCGTAGGAGATCGGCTTCTTCTGCTGCTTTTCCCAGGAGGTTACTATCCATTGCTTCATAACCAAGCGACTGGGAACGCTCAGTCCTAAAGCGAATAGCAGAACATTGTGACCAAAGCAAACTGGATAAGTGCCTATTGCTCTGTCTGAGGCGGTTTTGGCTAAGACACTTGACAAGGTTGTGATAAAGGGTCTTCTGAAACTTCTCTAGTCAAAAAGCTTACCGACGCACGCACAGCAACCTGCACAAATGCTTGCCAGCGCTGAGCCTGTAGAAGTCAGGCGAGGTCATTTACATTCAATTCAGTAATGTGTATGACAAGGTGAACCATGAGATTCTCCCCCACAGGCTGAAGGTGAGAGGTGTTGGCGGCTGGCAGCACCAGTGGATCAGAGATTTTCTCGTTGATCACAAATTGTGAGTCCAGAGTGGCGACCAATTGACCGACTTGTATTCTTCAAACAGTGGCATGCTCCAAGACGCGTTACTGGGGCGCATTCTGCTCCTTGTCAATATAAACGAGGCGCCTCAACATTCCTGTTCGCCTTGTACATTGTGTATAGATGAGCCGAAGGTATGGGAATTACCTGTGCTCGTGGTGATTGTGACTTGCTTCAGCGTCACCTTGGTCGCCTGTCTGGTTGGGGTCTGAAAGATGGTGAACACGTTTTGCTGGATACACTTGCTGACATGGGTAGCAGCCGATCACAGTGGCGTTTGTATTGTGCTTTTCTTTGTCCACTTCCCCGGATTAGCCACCCTATCCAACCGTAATCGCATTCCCTAGTTTAATATATATTTTGCATAAGGTAATCTTTTGCAGATCAATACCGGCTGGTAGCTTTTCAAAACGATGTCCATCCGTTACTGCTAGCACAGCTAACGTGCTTTGGTTGAAGGCTTTCCTTCTTTTCTTATATATTGCGGCACAATAGCTGAGGGTTTTGTTTAACCTCTAACTAAAGTGTATACTGAGGATATATGGTGATTTAAAAGGTTAACCTTCCTATAAACCAAGCCAAGTCGCTGTTAATGTGGCTGGGTTAGGGTGCACAAAATCGAACCTGTACTGCGAACGGTCAACTGGTGCTTCTCACGCCTTTCGTGAAAGCGTTCAGGGCACTCTCACGCTGCGACCTAAAGTTGATAGACAGCACTAATTGGCTTTACCCAAACGGGTTTTGTGTGCGTTGGGTGTCAAGCCCAGCTTCTACACTTGGTCCGAAGTGAGTGCCAACCGCCTATTGGTTTTGCACCTACTACTAATGTTAGAGTGCGACCCACCTGCGTACTATTCTCACCAAAATCGAGATCTAAAGTAATAATCGGGTACCATACGTGGTCACTAGACTAATCTATGCTTTACGACGTGTGCTCTACGAAGCCGGTACATGAGGCTAAAACTTCACGCTCTGTCTTATCGTTGAGTATGGGTTGACCGCATCAGGATGCACCGGATATCGCATCTTGGTGATTACCCCGTGTTGAGGCTGCTGCTCAATATGCGCACAGCAAGCAGCACACGAGAACACTGGTACAAGTTTGTAGTATCGGCCTTAAAGCGAGCTAGTCACTAACTCTGCTTCGAACGGAGAGTAGTAGGTAGACGGAAAAACTTGCGCCGCATGTAATGGAAGCAAAGTCTGTATCGGAATTCAACAGTTCCTTTACCAATACCTAACTGCCATAAGATATCGAGAAGGCTTGCCAACACAGCTGGTTTGTGTACCTGAGGAATTTTGAACGCAACTACAGGGATAACTCTTTTTGCCGCTTCATTACAGTATTCGTTACACACCCCAAGTTCCAGCAAACAAATCTGCAAACACTTTCATTTTGTCCTAGCTAGGTGTCATCAAGCTACTGCTGTGGTATGACCAAATATTGGTGGACGGAATTTAACGTAATATTAATTAAGACTGTAGTTGTGCATTGCGAAATTTCCGAGACTGATATTGTCCAATCATCCTGGACGAGGTTTAAGTCATTGACCACTGAGGTTTCTGCTCTCCTTATCACAATCATGAAGAAAGTGCGGCAATGGCGCAGCATCTATAGACAGCTTGTGTTGGGAACTAACTACTCAAGAAACGGCCTAAGCAAAGGCGAGCATACCAAGCTATTCCATCAAATAGCACCTACGACAAATATTGAGAGCTTAGCAATAAAAGTCAGCAACATCTTCAGGCTGCCAGTCTCCAATACGGGATGGCCTAGCTGGGTCAGCTGCAACTTATCCCAAAAATTTCTTTGCTTACGTAAAGATATGCAGCGGTTTCAACTCGTCTATACAAGCAGTGCTACAAGCGGCCGGGATTCTTGCGCATATCAACTATAGTACCGAGTGTATTCTTAGCAAACGATGTTGCTCATGAATACTTTTCACTACATGTTAAGCTATTCTGAAGAGTTCTGGAGCAGTTTCATATAAGTAAAATTAGCATAACCCTGACTAAGACCTTTGGTCTATTGCAGGTGATAAATTATTCTAAAGCTCCTGTCTTTTAAACAGTGCATACGAATTTGTTGAACAATATGGCTGCTAAATAAGGCGGTTTTCTTACATGCGCGTTTTAACAATCGTTTGACACTTGTTCGTTAAATTTGGAATAGAAGGCTATCATTTGTATGACTTTTAGTGAATGTGACAATAGTCTGTCCGAGAAATACCAGCCTGTCAGTTTAGCAAGCGTAACAGTCAAATAATTTAGAAACTGGTGAAGGATTCCGTGAAGAAACATTTGAAGAAGTTTAACCTTAGTGCAGCACAATACCGATTCCGTAAGAGAGTTTTAGCTTGATAAATTTGGTTGTACTTCGCGAAACCTTGACTGAAGCAGTGGACGGTGACCATATTGTAGACTTGCTATTCAATGAGTTCTTGAAAACATTTGGTACTTTCACTCTTTCACGACATGCACTAAAGTTGGAGTTTTATGGGATATCTGGTAGCACCAACAAATGGGCCTCTGTTTTTCTGCTTGAGAGAGAACATTGTATACGCGTGGAGTATATTCTTTGCTTAGGCAGGCTGTTCTTGGTAGCGTTATTCCGGGATCAGTTTCCGATCCACTGCTATTCGTACTGTATGCAACCGCTTTGTCTGAGAAGCTGGAGGTACCGTCGTTGCGGTTTGCTCGTGACCTTGAGCTCTAGAATATTGTGGATATCCCTGGGGCTACTGTGACAATTTAGAGCGTTTTGTGTAGGCTCTTGGACAGATCAAACCTATGGTTGTTGCCCATAGATCAGGGAAAGGGTGTTGTTCTCTGCATCAGAGCAGATAGTCCGCCCACGAGATGTCTTGGTGATAAAAGTGAAATCCCCACTTTCACTCAGCTGATTGACCAAAGTGTCGTTCACATTGTAACCCATAACTCCAGAGACCATTGTAGAAGGTACTGCACGATGTAGTTAATTCCATGATCCTTTGGAGTCTGACACGTTTGTACAGATAATCTCGGTTTTTGTGTGACCCCACTTGAAGTACTGTATTCATGCTGCTCATCAACATCATCATCATCAACAGCAGTACATCAGACATTTGAACTGATGCTTCGCTGCCATACAAACATGATGACCTATGAAATAAAGTATAAGAAGAGTGAGAGAATGGGGACTAACCTGAAAACCTTAATGCCCTAAGCAAACATTCGGGGTCAAGACGCCTACACCTTGTGTAGACAACATACCGTCACAAACAGCTGGCTATCGTGCAAAGCTAAGGCGGCATCGGCGAGACAGCTTCCTTGCGGCTTTCACTACCACACGTCATAATCAGCCATTATCCCGCAGTTAATTCAGCACCAAACACACTTCAAACATGCAATCCAATTAGGAGACGGCAGCAGACGCGCCACTGGTGTCAGTTACGAGCCATGTTCTGTAAAGTCTCAAGCCAAGCACACGGCGGGTCACGTGAACCCCAGCCCGGAAGGCGAGACGGATCAACTGCACCTAGTTTGGTCGTCAGTGACTCCATTTCCCGCTGCCAAGTCAACTTCTGTCCACCCCGAGCCTTGCGCCACCCTACACCTGGAAGACTAAACAAGGCCCTCTTAGGTAAGCGGTGAAAAAGCATACGTAGCAGGTGCTTGAGCCAACGCAACTTATTCAGTGCTATCTGTTGTTCTAAGAAGCAGGCACGATTATCACCACCTAGTACTCGCCTACACACATCATCGTTGCGGACACGCTGGTGCCATCCGACATCAGCAATGCTTTGCAGACAACGATGGTCAAAGACTTGAAGGCGCCGCAGCTCTTCAGACTGAAGGGGGCCAAGTCTCACTACCATAGAGCAGAACGGCCCTCACTGTGGTCTTGTATACCCGGCTTCCCAGACGGAGGGAAACTCCCTTCTGTCGCCAAAGATGCCGCAGGTTCAAGAAGGTAGCTCTGGCCTTTGCAACGCGTGAGCTGACGTCAGTTTCTATGCGCCCATCATTGCTGATGCCGCTGCCAAGATAAGTGAAATGATCAACCACCACGAGTTTCTCGTTAGCAAGCGGCAAAGGGTCATCAAGTGGCTGGTGGTCCTGCAGTAACACTTTGCACTTTGACGATACAAAGTGCATACCAAATAATGGGACCACTACAAAGAGGCTATTCAGGGTTGATTGTGCCACCGCAAAATGGTTGGAAAGTAAGACGATATAGTCCGCATAATCTAGGTCAAGTAACCTTTCACCAGGCAGCACTTTAGCGCCTGTATCGTGAGATTCCGCAAGTGAACACTCCATGATAGAATCCACGACGAAATTGAACAAAAATGGGGAAATCGGACAACCCTGACGAACGCTACTTGTGATCGGAAAGCTATCCGATAGGACACCGTAGACCCTGACACGGCTTATTGTTTTCGAGTATAAAGCACGAAGACGGTTCACATATTTCGTGGAAACACCTTTCCGCGCAAGTATTTCGAACAGAATCGATCGATCGACTGAATCGAACGCACTCTTGCAATTAAGGAACACAGCTATTGTTGGCCTGCCGTATGCGTGGCGCTGCTCTAGCACCTGCCGCAAAGTGAACGTATGGTCTATACAGCCACGTCCTGGGCGGAAACGTGCCTACTCTTCCCTAGTCCGAGATTCCCGTTCCGCAGTGAGGCGACGAACGATAATCCATCATCTTTTGAGCGGAACAATACGAAACGGAATAGACATATCCCGTAAGATTGCTAAATTTGGGAATGTTTTCAATGTCAGATACTTAGAAGGGACGGAATACTCAATTGCTGCCTTGTAACAAAAAAGCGCGCTACGGACGTGTCCTGGCTCTTTAGTGTTGCAAACTTTCCTTGTCTTTGAGGTCCCCCGCTGAAGTTTCTCAAACTGCGCTTGCCGGTTGAGGGTTTCGAGTGTTAGTGTAGCAAAACCAATCCTTCCTGTTCTTTTAGCCTACTTTCGTCTTCAACTTCCTTCTGTTATATTCTGTTCCTTTATGCCTTCGTTTTAGCAACATTTAGTTGACATTGAAGTGCCCTGAAGATACCCCGTTTGTCTGTGTAAATTATTATAAATTATTCTAAATTGATAGCTTGCTCATGTTTCAGGGAATTAGGTAGTCCGCTTTCTTCCTGTTGCTCCGGTTTGTTTGAGTTATGCGTAAGACACACGCATCCGCCACGTTCGCTCGAACGTGATTACCCAGGTTTGCATTCGACACCCACTTACATCATCCAAAGCTAGCTTTCTTCTGGTGCCACATTTTTAGATTAACCTACGTCAGTGCCATTTCAATAAGACCTTTTTAGCATATTTTCCTGTGTTCTAACACTCGCTTTCTGTTAGCCGTTTAGCTGGGAATCGGATATATAGCACGCGACTGACGCGCAATAGCCTTGGTGTTGTTTTTGAGCTCATAATACACTCTTTCTTTATTATTCCTAGCAGCAAAATGTGGACAGTAACTGATTGGTTAAGGTGTGGTGTGGCTTTATTTTGTATGGATAATTGCTATATCACCCTACAGCTTAGTGGTTTAACGACACGCAACGGGAGAATCAGCATTTAGAGCATCCAGCTGTTTCAGTCTCAAATAAAGTAGAACTTAAAATAATAATCTTACCCTGCGGAATTCCACTGTTGTTAACGGGTGGCTCTGTAATTTGCATACTATCATCCTCCAAAAAATAAAATATATGAACATATCGCACACGGTAGTGCTCCAGTGGAGACTCAGTGACTGTTTCTTTAAAGTATCCGAAGAATTTAAGCACCATTTTGTCGAGTGCCACATGAGCGGGCACAAACTTTTGTGGTGGTGCTTGGACTGTTCTACCATACGTCAATGATGGTTGGAAACTAGCTAATTCATTAAGTTCAGCTTCAGTTAATTGATTTCTGTATAAAGGTTTTCCACCAATACCAACATCTGGATATGGTTTAGGAACTTGGAAACCATTCTTGTATCCCAGTGTATGGCTGAGATGAAAATTACTTAGCTGCAGGGAGTAACTCATTATAAACAGCCAGAGCCTCACTGTTGGATCTTGAAAAGTATAACCGGGAAGGAACGGCAACCCCTCCAGTGAACGCTTTCCGTCACACATCACATTTGAAATATGTGCACTCTTTGTAAGTATGACAACAAGTTCAATAAGGTGACTTATGCAAACAAATATTCGGATTGATAACAACTGTGAACAGCCGCATAGTGCCTGCAAGAAATCTAGACACAAGTTATAGTCATCTTTCTATTTCTTGACTGTAATTAGGATTGCAACTTTAACAGTGAAGCCCATTTTTTGCCGCATAATTTAAAGCTCCGCATTCACCTCAGGTCGCTGAAGACTCTAGGTTCAAGGTCAGCGCAAATTAGCGAGCGGCTTATTTATTACACGGGTAGGGAAAACAACTCCTGTGGTTGTTCGGGGTTTGATTTTCTCTCTATTCTTCACCAAAACAAATGACAATTATAAGAAGGACGCTACAACACCTATACGCAGTTGCGTGTTCTCAAAATGCAACTAAATTTTAGGCAATTCTAAAGGGAGTCAACTAACTCGAGCCCCTCACAGCTTGAACTGGCTGTTGCGCAACGAATAGACAACTTGCTCCGTGTTGTTGATGAACCTAAAGCAATACACCTGTTTGTTAGCGCCGTATACTACTCCGTAGCCAATGTACGTAAGCTATGTGCCAACTACAGAAGAGTAGTGGAAACGAGAAGTTACACCTAACCTATATTGAATGGGCTACAAAGAATGGAGAGTGAACCAGCCATGGCCATCCTACGACCACTAAAGCATATCGGAACGAACACGGAAAGAAAAACTAGAGAATCGCAATAAAAGCACGGCACAGAATCATAAATGCAACACAAATCCGGTACCAGTCTATGGCCCTAACCTCAGAAGGTGAAGATAAGACCTCAGGCACGAGATCTATTCACACGCCAAAACGAGACAGATTAGGATGTGATGTAAACGCATGATTGGTTTGGATCCTTCAACGGCTTTGTCAAAGCAGTTAACCATAATGCTCGCTTGAAGCGGAAACTGATAGGGCGCACCTTTTGGAAAGTAAAATATGGTAAATAGCAAGAGGTAAATGGTTTTGTCAGATTCTAGTGTAATTCTTGGGAAATATGGTCATTTCCCCACACACTGTGCGTAAGAAATGTACCGAATGCGGGAGAGTATTGGAAAAGGTGAACCTGGACCTTACTTATATTGGATGGGCTAAAAGAAATGGAAAGTGAATTAGCAATGGCGGGCAACGTGCGGTATGGGATTTACGACGGCAAAAGTGCTTGCGGACTCACAAGCAGTTAACAAATTCGCCAGCGAGTGAGCACCAATAATGAGGAAAACCAATGTTTTGAAATATAGAAATATATTTGTTTGCATGTTCGTTATACACTTTTAACTAATACACAAGCAATTATTTTCCACCCATGCTTTAGATACTTACAACAAGCGAGGGTTATGACAAAACAGTAATTTGCATAACGAGTGAGTAAAGGTGTAAGTGGGTGTGTTGCAGAAGTGCAGAAGCAAGTAGGTGTAAATCAGATGCAAGGAAGTTCTCGTTGACGTATAGAAACAACTAAATGGTGACCGATGCATTTGGACGCGGCTGTAACGTACAATGGAACAATGGTTTATTACGGGTAAAAAAGCATCGCTTAACGAGTCCCGTGGGATGGAAATTATTGCGAAAATTAATTGCATAATAAAGTGAAAATCGTTGTGGTGGACGCACCACAATGGTCCTAGTGGGAGCGGCAGTAGAATCGACGTGCTGAAAGGAAGGAATACAGGATTCCAACTGTTAGCACACATAGAGTAGTAAAACCCAGTGTGTCAAGCTCGAACACAGTGGGAACGAGCGAAGTGCAAGTCACAGCGAGGTTAATAATTACTGCAGAGCTAGTTCGAGACACAGGCGGACGAGGCGAGCTGAACTGACTCACCCAGCCAACCCACAGCGGTAACTCCAATGGGTTAGTAATCGCGTTTACACCACCGATACCACGGCATGGTCAAGCAACCACGACTCTCCGCTGAGCCGAAAGCAGAACGAGCGAGCGGGAGCGAAAGAGTTTATAGGGATGGCGCTGCAGTGTAAAAAGAGACAATGCAGCTAAATTAAACAAAAGTGTAACGAGTCCAGTCGAGTCCCAATTGGAATTTTCATATTCGTTATTCAAGCTTTGTTCGAACCATCGGTACCTGCGGGAGTAGAAGACACATTTCGCGATCGTAACAATCCTTTTAACGGATAAAACAAAATTCTGCTTGCCTTACAGGATATGTAACTAGCATACACGTCCGAAAAAGCGTACAAAAATAGAAACGGAGTTTATCGCAGCAGTGAAAGAGTTATTAAGTGGTTAAATCCGTTACCATGTCTGCTCGGTATGTTACAATCATATACAATGTGGGTACGACTGAAGGATACTTAGGGATTTCTTTACACGGCTTCTTCATCATGTGTTCTTTGAGCATACTCTGGTGATCCATAGATTAAGATATAAACAAATAAAGTGATATAAAAATCCACATATTATAAGCAGGACTCTTCCGGAGCGTCGGGTCCACCAATTGCGATCAATGATACTTTCACAGTATGCTTTTGGTTCACAAGGTTGGTTTTTGAGGAATGATAATTTTGGGCGTTCGGACGCATGTGTAGGTTTATTATTACTCTGACGTCGTTGTTTATATGCTAAGAGATTAATTATAAATCAATATACGAAACAGTTTAAATGCGTTACGTTGGTTAATCATTTTCTCGCTTCTAGCGAAAGCAGCCATGGTGGTTGACGCTTGTGTATTCCTACGTATCTTCAAGGGTCCATATCTGGACTTTTCATCGATCAAGGAGGATCTGAAAGGTTTTCAGGTTGAGACGGCGACATCGTTCATTCGGCGGAGTGTTAAAACTGCGGAAGCTTACCAAAGGGAGACTGGACAGATGCTACTGGAAGGATGCCCGTACCGATATATTCAGTTTGTGTGCGTGCCTAAAAACGCTCGAATGTTACTGGAAAGCGGTATAAATAAATAAATATATATATATTTTATTCTCGACAAAGCGAGACACGCCTTTTGGGCATGATCAGCATATTGCATTATTGTACATGATAGCGGAATAAGCAGCACCAACAGTGGGAGTAGTGCAGTTGGAGACAGTAGTGTGGGCCCATAGAGCCCAAATGTTGTATGTAGTCTATGTACACAGAATGTGAGAGGTAAAGATATTAATCAGATCACTTATATGGTATGTTGATGAGGAACTAGTCCGATGAGGTCCCGAAAGCAATGTAAGTCAGTGAGTGAAGTATGAGGAAACGGGTGAAAAATACTTAAGAATAGTGGTATGTCACTAATCAGATATGAAGGCGTGTTCGTGCGAGAGCCGATATATACACAGAACTTGTAAATGTGGCGACGGTCAACTTGCCAATGTGTTAGGGGCGGTGACTTTATGGAGTGGCGAGTCACATCCGCCACGTCGCAGTGTTGTTAAACAGACATTTGTGGCTTTTTGTAGGGAAAACGCTTGCCAGACGAAGACCCACCACGTCCTGGAACACTGCCGGCTGTTGATATAACATTGGCAAGATTGTATCTGACCGATTATCCTCGCGGATATTCGCAGTCACGTAACGCCAATTTGTTTCCTATGGCTGTGTAGTCGCCTTCGGAGTCCAGTACAAGTGGTTGGAGCTGTTGAAGTCGGACGATTCAGGTGACTTGTATTGAATTGATCAGATTCCTAGGTTCTTTAGTGTGCCATGATTATGAAATGCGGGTTTTTTCTTTGTTCTTTATTGGATCCGTGCCCATGGGAGCGTCGCAGGTACGTCTTCAGCAGTGTTCGGTGCAGGTAATGTTATCCTGTAGAACAAGGGTGAGAAGAAAAACGGACCGAGCAAACTGCCAACAAAATTGAACAGGACTATGTTATTGTATAAATATAAAATTTATGGTAAAGTTATGCTGGCTGAAATCCATGGAGTGACCGATGAGCTGAAGCTAGTAGTACCTATACCGCCAATGAATATTTGCGATATGAACGAAGAGAGACGCCAAACAAGAGAGGAAGACGTTAATGTGAGCTGAGATACATGATAGTGGAGCCGAGAGCCAAACTCAATCAGAGACCGGAAATTCGGATTTCGGTAGGCGTTACCAAGCATAGAGATAATGATTAAGACGAAGAAGGGTATCATAAGGTTGTAACTTATACCAATGAGAACTTCAGTCGATGGCAGCCGGTGCTCAAAATAAGAGAGGCCTTGGCTTGAGACCTATAGGCATTTGGAGCCCAAATGTTTTCGATTAAGACGCACAGAAGGAAAGGTAACCAAAGAGAACTGGGATGTTGTGCTGACGCTAGTGATAACTATACCGCCATTGAACTATTGCGATATAGAGCAAAAGAGAGGCAAAACAAGAGAGAGGGACGTAATTGTGTGCTGAGAAGCATGAGAATGGAGCGGAGAGGCAGACCTCAACCAGGAACCTGAGATTGCAATTTCCGTAGAACGACCAAGCATGCAGATAATGTATCAAACGGAGGCGAGCACACAAGGCAGCTAATTATACCAATGAGAACATTAATCGGTGGCAGCCGATTCTCAAAAGAAGAGAGGCCTTGGTTTGATGCCTATGGGCATTTGGGGACTGAGAGGCCGGACTAGTCGAAGAGGTTTAAAACTGAGTACCACAGTAGCAAATGGAATCAAAGGAAGCCTAGTATGTTGCGCTGACGCCAGGGATACCTACACCTTCACTGAACCGATGCGATATGGACCAAAAGAGAGGGGAACGTAATTGTGAGCTGAGATTCATGATGGTGGAGCCGAGAGGCAAAAGTCAATCAGAGACCTGAAATTGCAACTTTGCAGGGGAGCAAGCATAAAGGTAATGAGCCAGACGGAGGCCAGTGTCATGAGGCTGTTTCTTATGTCAATGAGAACTTTAATCAATGTTGAAAGCAAGATAATCCTTGGTTTGAGACCCATAGGCATTTGGGGCCTGAGAGACCGGACTAGTCCAAAAGGTTTAGGAGTGAGAGCCACAGTATCACGAACATATAGCGACGTCTGGGATTAGGCATACATGTAATGAATCGGGCGGAGACGAGAGTCATGAGGCCGTTATACCATTGAGAACCTTACTCGATGGCAGCCGATCCTCAGAGGAAAAGAGGCCATGGCTTGAGACCTATAGGCATTTGGAGCCTGAGAGGCCGGAGTAGTCCAATGGGTTTAACGATGAGTGCCATAGTAGCAAAGAGAATCACACAGGTGCTAGTAAGTTGCGTTGACGTTAGAGGCACCTATACCGCCATTGAACCAAAGCGATATGCAACAGAAGAGAGGCCAAACAGGAGAGGGGAATGTAATTGTAAACTAAGATGCATGATAGTGGAGCCGAGAGGCAAAAGTCAATCAGAGACATGAAATTGCAATTTGCAGGGGTCCAAGTATATTATAATGTATCAGACGGAGGCGAGTACATAAGGCTGTTACTTTGTCAATGAGAATTTAATCGATGTTGAAAGGAAGAGAAGCCTTGGTTTGAGACCCATAGGCAGTTGGAGCCTGAGAGGCCGGACTAGTCCAAAAGGTTTAGGAGTGAGAGCCACAGTTGCAAGAATATGTAGCGACGCCTGGGGTTAGGCATACAGATAGTGAATCGGACGGAGAGGAGAACCATGAGGTCGTCACTTATATCATTGGAAACTTTAATCAGTGGCAGCCGATCCTCAAAAGAAGAGAGGCCTTGGTTTGATGCCTATGGGCATTTAGGGACTGAGAGGCCGGACTAACCGAAGAGGTTTAAAACTGAGTACCACAGTAGCAAAGGGAATCAAAGGAAGCCTAGAATGTTGCGCTGACGCTAGTGATACCTATACCTTCATTGAACCGATGCGATCTGGACCAAAAGAGAGGCCAAACAAGAGAGAGGAACGTAATTGTGAGCTGAGATTCATGGTGGTGGAGCCGAGAGACAAAAGTCAATCAGAGACCTGAAATTGTAACTTTGCAGGGGACCAGGCATAAAGGTAATGAGCCAGACGGAGGCCAGTGTCATGAGGCTGTTTCTTACGTCAATGAGAACTTCAATCAAGGTTGAAAGCAAGATAATCCTTGGTTTGAGACCCATAGGCATTTGGAGCCTGAGAGGCCGGAGTAGTCCAATGGATTTAACGATGAGTGCCATAGTGGCAAAGAGAATCACTATGGCACTCATCGTTAAACCCATTGGACTACTGCTGCTTCTCAGGCTCCAAATGCCTATAGGTATCAAGCCACGGCCTCTTTTCCTCTGAGGATGGGCTCCCATCGATTAAGGTTCTCGATGGTATAACGACCTCATGACTCTCGTCTCCGCCCGATTCATTACATGTATGCCTAATCCCAGACGTCGCTATATGTTCGTGATACTGTGGCTCTCACTCCTAAACCTTTTGGACTAGTCCGGTCTCTCAGGCCCCAACTGCCTATGGGTCTCAAACCAAGGATTATCTTGCTTTCAACATTGATTAAAGTTCTCATTGACATAATTGTTGTGTATCCGCCTGATGAAATATTGTAACCGATAACGGTGTTACAATTGCCCTGCTCGGTTCTCAGCGGCTTTCAAGGAGGTATGTTACGCGAAAGGAAACGCCTGTCTTCGCCATTCGCGCGATTTTCCCGTGGGGAAGCCTTGGCTGCATTCCAAAAATCGGCGACTAACAGCAGATCAGGAAAGCATGGTGCTTTACTTAATAAGGCCGTTTCGTCTGACGCAACAGCTGCGTGCGTTTGTGGAGCTTCAATCTAACTTTCGTTTAACAAGGCGCGATTTGCATGATATACGGCGGCGTCACCGTAACGCTTGTGTCACAGAAGTGGAGGAGGTTACTCAGCTGTTGCGAAGAAATACGCAGGTTAAAATTGGGCATGAGGAAAATGAGTTTCCGTACCTGTTTTTCGTCGCTTCGCGTAGGCTAGAATAGGCGGGCCAATACGGGGAGGTAAATTTGGCGGACTTCACATATCAGATCAATTACGGCGGTTACAGCCTGTGGCATTGGATGTTTGTGGACTTTTATCGACCTTGGTATGAGCCTTATTTATGCGCTTTTGCCCAATGATACGGAGGCTACTTACCAAGAGGCAGTGAGGACTATGCTGGAGTTGGCCCCCGGGGTTGCCTGTGCTCGAACGTTGGTCATGGACAAGTGCGCGGCGCAGGTAAATGCGTTTCGCAATTCATCTCTTAATGCCCACATAGTTTTCTGCCGGGTACATATGATGCACTACATGCAGCGGCGTTGTCCGCACCCTCCCTTCTGTAACACGGAGGATAAAAGGCTTCTGTTCAAAATGCTGCGCTCGTGGGCAGCGCGGAATGCTTCCAGTGCCTCCGTCGCACGTGGATTCCATGGCGGCTTAGCTGGGCGGCGTAGTTGATGGGCTACGTGGTGTTATTTGGGTGCGACAGCACCAATCGCGGTTAGAATGAGAATAAGCATTTGAAAATATCTTTGAGTGGGTGGTCCACTCAACTGCATCTGTTTCAAATGCTAGTGCAGCGTTACAATGGCATTATGGAGAAGCATGAAACGGTCTTTACAAGAGATAACCTTAGTATGTGCGAGGCTGAGCAGCGTGTACACAGTGGGCAGTTGCTCTTGAGGCGGGTGCCGTCATACCCCCGGGGGAAGTACCATAACCAGCTGTCTGCGACGGCATGTTGTCTACACAAGGTGTACGCTCCTTGGCCCTGAATATTTGCTTAGGGCATTAAGGTTTACGGGTAAGTCTCCTTCTCTCCCTCTTAGTAAACTCTATACCATAGGTTATCGTTGTAGTATGAGCGAGGTATCAGTTTTATTAGCCGACGTACTGCGATCCTCGTCATTGAAACATTTGTTCACCGCTTCCCATGGTAGGGTTACAGTGTCCCTAGTGCTTTGGAATCGGTTTTTGATTGCGAACGTTAAACCTTGCCGTTAACGCCCTGTTTGACAAGTTGTTTAAACTGATATTGCCTTCCGTTCTATGTGCTTCAGGCAACAGCTTGCTTGCTTAACTTTTGATACTTGTATCACACTGTTTGAAAGGGTGTTGCGGTACTAAATAAATGAAAGGTAAATATTTATTTTATTCTATGATTCCTCGAGCTATACCAACTCAGGTATTATCAAAATTTACAAGCAATTAGGTTGCGCTACTGATACGTTTCTACGCAGGTAATTGGCTGTGGCCAAATACGTATATACACCCATATACTTACATACACTGTTATGCCAAACATGTCCTTTTGTACAATTTGATCATACTATGTTAGCTAAATATGATCATGCTTGTAAAGGTGTGCCTCGCATTGTCGAGAATAAAAATTTATTTATTTATTTATTTATTCCGGTACAACTACAATATCTCTGGAAAAAGGAGGGACCAGCGCTCGTCTAAGCCCTTTTTGAAGGCTTCCACGGTATCAGACTGCACTAAATCAGAAGGAAGTTTGTTCCAGAAGTTAACTACTCGATTCGTAAAATGCTTTGCCTTGATGTCCAAACGAGCTCTATGATGTTTGAGCTTCAGGCGATGCCCGCGCAGATGGTCTGACCTAGCCAACTCAAACAGATGGGTGGAACTAATACCACTAAGTCCCTTAATTATCTTAAACGTCTCTTTCAAATCCCCTCTCAACCTGCGCCGTTCCAAGGAAAATAATCCTAAGCTAGTTAGACGATCTTCACAAGACTTCCCTCGTTGACCTTCAATCATCCTGGTCGCAAGTTTCTGAATCTTTTCTATACAAATGATGTCACTCCGGAGGTACGGTGTCCAGGCCTGAACACAATACTCCAGATGTGGCCTAACCACTGCATTAGATAATGACAAGGATATTTCTGCGGTAATGTTACTCAGCGCTCTTCTAAGACGAAATAACTCGCGTCGCGCTTTATTAGCAGCATGGTGACACTGTGCCGAAGGCTTAAAATTGTTCGTTTCGATGGCACCTAGATCGAGGGCTTCGTCAGAACACCGCAATGATAGAGATCCCACAGGAGACTGAACTGCAATTCCGCTACCACTACTAGTCAATAGTTGACATTTATTGGCAATTAGTAGGTCCAATTGGCCTGACCAATTCACCACAGTGATGATGTCCTTAGCCAATATCGCTCGGTTTCCCCTAATGACCAGCTTGAAGTCAACTGCGAAGATGTAGCAGGGATCCTCAAGAATAGGAGCCAGGTCATTTATAAACATAAAAACAGCAATGGACCCATTACCGAACCTTGGGGGACGCCGCTGTAGTCATGGTCAACACTGGAACACGCTTCCCCAACCCTGACTCTGAATGTCCTTCCACGTAAGGATTCAGAAAGCCACAGTAATAGTTGAGGATGTAATCCAAACCATGTCAGCTTCGCAATTAAAAATCAATGATTCATTGAATCAAAGGCTTTAGTGAAGTCCAAATAGCACACCTCTACCGATATCCCACTATCAAGACAATGGATAATCTCGTCTAGAAAGCACAATACATTGGTAAGACAAGACTTCTTTTTAAGAAAACCATGCTGTTCCGCTCTAATTAGATTGTGCTCAGTCAAGTGCTCACAGATCCTGTTCCTTATAAGCTTTTGCAAGCATTTCAGCATGATGCTGGTCAAACTAACAGGTTTATAGTTAAGAGACACCGACTTAGAACCCCTTGTGGATGGCAACAATGGTCGCCTCCATCCAATCACGTGGCAGCTTGCCTTCTTGAAGCGACTGGTTGAATAACGCCGCTACGGGATGCTGAAAGATATCAGCAAGAGGCTTAACTATTGCGGGATGTACGCTATCAGGACCAGCTGATTACAATGTGTAACAGTGGGCAGTGACATTTTCAGTGGCTAGTCACATTCGCCAAGTCAGTGTTGATAAACGGACTTTTGTGGCTTTTTATAGGGAGAACGCTTGCTAGGCAAAAATCCACCACGTCCTGGAACACTGTCGACGATTGCTATGATCGGTCATGTGCAACTGGCAAAGCTGGGTATAAAGCGTATGTTCCTTCAGTTATTCGCAGTCGAGTGACGCTTCCGTTGGCTAAAAATACACCGTCAGCGTACAATATGGACGTTGAGGTCAGTCGAGGAGGAAGTATGCTTTTGCAGGTAAGTAGCAATTCCAGTGTATGGGGTCTCAGCTTCTCTGATTACGTATATTCGCCGGGGTGCGAAGAATTCGTGTCCGGCTGCCCTCACTGGACCTTGGTGGTTGAGATGTTGGGTGCAGATGGTTGGCTTGGAAGTGAAGCCATGGTCTATGTAAGTCCTTGTTGCTTAGGTCGCTCCAGCTGAGAGGGAGGCAGTTCCTCCGTTAAACCTCGGATCTCTCAGCTGTTCTCGACTTCAGCGAACAGGAAAAGAGAAGAACAGGTCGAGGCCAGACCAAAAGGGACGGTCATGGTACCAAGCATTGGGGAAATCCTACTTTATTACATTTACTTGAGACAACTGGTGTAAAATGTGTAACAGATATTACGCTGAAAATATTTTGATTGTGCGGAAGGCATGGCTCAATGCGTAATTTACTTTCCTCTACATTAGGATGAAGGGCAGTGTTCCGGCAAGAAAATCAAAAAGTATTTGCTTACGGCGTTAGAATTCAACCAGAGACCAGAAGTTTGGTATATAGCCACGATGGCTTGTAATCGGAAACCGGAAGATACAATGACGATGTGGCCACATTTATATATACGCCACGGGATGTGGGTTATCTAAGGCCACATAATAACTACTAGGTGCAAGGGTATATGAAAATAGGAAGCTGAGCGTAATGGAAGCAGGCTAGGCTTAAACGGATATGAACGGAAGACTGAGTGTCGAACGATGAGTCCTCCGCTGCCTTGATTAACCAACCTAATGCCGTACGCGGTAGCTTGAGATGCCTACCGTTCGGAACGGACGAGTCCTGAGTCATGCAGCGCAATGTATGCACCTTGTAGTACCAATGGACCTACAAGGATTTCAGCCGTGATCAGTAGGCCATGCCTTCGACTAGCGATAGCATCCTGTGTGATTGCCTTCCATGCCGCCGATGTCCGCAACGCTTCGTTAGCTGAAACCGCTGCTCGGCAAGTGCGCGCCTCCGTGAGGTGGAATGCGCAGTCGCAGTGGGCGACGTGTGGCACTACCGCGACCAGGTGGCAGCTGCTACCGAGGTGACCATCGGGCGCGTAAACTGTAAGCGTCCTGATTGGTTTGAAGAGAACAGTGTGAGCATGGGCACCTTAGTGTGTGCTACCGATGCGGCATTTGCTGCATTCTTCGCAGACCACCGTGGCTTGGGGAAGGGAGTCGGTATCACAGAAATCAACGCCAATGAAACCCGCGCTAAGTCGCATTGCGATAGCGCGGCGGACGGACAAGGGGAAGCAGATGGAATGCGGCTCCTAATCTTTGAAGGCGAGCATGGACGGAGGTTGGAGCAGCTGAGGACGCATATCGATGGTAGTTACCACGCAATCTGTACACGGACTGCAGACATAATGCGGATAAGGCGTAAACACTTTGACTGTCTCTTGAACTACCGTTCCGAGATCGACTGGCCCACATTTGCTGGCCTCAAGCTGCACCCTGTGAATGCGAGTCTGGCAGACACGCGGACGCTTGCAGGGATGCAGAGAACACAACGGTTCAGCTGTGAAATCGCAAGCGTGCCGCTGCCGACGGGATCCTGTCCGAAGAATTAAAACACGGCGGACCCGCGTTTGTGACTGCCCTGCACAACTTGGTGCGATGCTATGGATTAAGGAGGAAGTATTTCCTAAACTGAGTGATGTCCTTGTGCTACCACTGTACAAGTGCAAATGGCGCCATCAATGTTCTACGAATTATCGTCGCACGCACTTGCTGAGTTGGGTGAGCAAGGTGATTGTCCGATTCATGCTAAACCGCCTCGTCAGTAAGGTTGTGGAACGTAACACGGCGGAAGAGCAGTGCACCCAGGTTATCCTGTCGTAGTTAGCTGCACGCATTCGGAGACGGCGATGCAGCGCGCACCGGTCAGCCTGGTGTAGGTATCATTCAAAGATACAAGGCTGAAACTTCGCTGGTTGATTGGATTCCGGTGAACAGCTGTTTGTGTGCAGCCCGTTTGACGACATCAGCTAAAGTGGATTCACGAAGTCTTACAAAACGCTGTTTGATTGTGATTTCCGCTTATTCTCCCACCAACTGAAGTTGTAATGCTGTCAGGGAGACATTCTATCATAAACTGAACGCGCTACTACGCAGTGCTGCTAGTTCAAATATTATAGTACATGCAGGGGATTTGAACGCACAGGTTGGGCGTCTGAGCTCTTCAGTAGCTCAGCTGGGTGGTAATTATGGGCTTAACTCCGAACGGACTGACAACGGTGAGCATCTGCTGCAACTGTGTGCGGGGAGCCAGTTGTTTCTTAGTGGCATTGCGTTTAGACACTGTGGGCACCGAAGTGCCACTTGACGTCCTCCGGCAGCTGGCCAGCGATGAACCCAAATTGACCACATCGCCATAAGTTACAGATGGCGTGGTTCCATCTTGGATTGCCGCTCGTACTGGAATGCCCGTGTCGACGCTGCTCCCGCCTTGGTACGCTGTAGTTTCTCCATGAGCTTTAACGGGAGGCTTACCAAGCGTCTTCACCTATTGGCAACTGAGAAATCGTCTCAGCCCTCGGTGAGACAAGCCAATCAATACTCACTGCATACCGAACTTTCGCTGTCTTGTATTAATGCCACTGAGCTACAGTGGAATAGGATCTCGGCCGCCATGCACGACGCAGGAGCACCTGCTTGTGGCACTATCCATCGTCACCACACCAGTCACTAAATATCCGAGAGGCTGGTGAACCTGTTGGAATGTAGAAGATACTTCCCGGCTGGCTCTGAGCACAATGTGACCAGAGGGGCCATTATGCGTGAACTAAACGGAGGCTGTGTGCTGACAAGGAAGCCTGGTGGACCGCCATATGAGGCATCATTGATTCCTACCCACAGGTACCATTGGATTTCTGTGAGCACTTCACTTTCAGAGCCCCAGTGATATTCGCTCCATTTGCCGTCCTACTTAACGCTGCCAATGCGCATTCGCCCACGTACTGCCACCGCGATATAATGCATCTGTGAAACCTAGTTCCAGGTATAGTTTCAGTTAATTAATGACAGCCCTTCGACTGCCCAAGGAACATGCGCCGCCGTCCCAGTGAACCATGCCACTGTCTTTTTCCCAACATGCTGGAACCAACTGAGCGTTCGTCAGTGACACATGAGCCCAGGTAAGGTTGCACTTAAATGATGATTTCCTTCCATAGCCAAAGTACATATGCGCCGTCCCCATAGTCCAGGTTACCGCTGTCCCTGGCCCTCATTGCGCCGACTGTTACCACTATATCAGGCGTTAGTGCATGCTTGCCAAAGGTAACATCCGATTTCCCATGACGACCTCGCTGTCAGAGACATAGTACACATGCGCCACCATACGCCGTATTCATTACCGTCCTTGGTCACCCTGTGACGTAGGTGCATTGCCGTCTCCTAGCAAAGCACCGAGTCCAGTCTTCCTTCGCTTTCCAGTTTCGTATACATTTTACCTTTTTTGGCGAACGGAGCAATGGCCCTTTTCATGGCCATCCCATGTCACTGTGTCGTGTCGACCCACATCGCATAGAAAACATGCAAAGTTTGCAAATTCCTTGCGCCGGAATACAAGCTCACACGCTCAGTGCTTGGTTCCGTAATCTTCAGACAACATGTGGGCCAATTCCTTCATTATGAAGTGTGAAGCAACACTGCAAGGAATGCGAACAACATGCCCATCCATTAAGAATGTGGTGCTTTCACCTAATGCAGTTATTTTCGACGATGAACATGTCGCTGTAGCCGTACATTCTTCGTAAGTCCTGTTGTCATATTTCACTCTGCATTTTGTATATTTACCTCCTTGCACCCTCATTTCATCCCGTAACAAACCAAGCTGAACCATTTTCCAGTATTCTCGCTTGGCTGGTGCTGAGCGTTCGCAACACTTCCCACTTAGACGTGAATACTTACACATGGTTTGAGCATCCGTCTGCCCACCTGGTAAATCCTATACCACCTTACAACCGCACGGCGTATATCAGTATAACGTAGTCCGGCGCATCGCTTATCATTCCACTGACAATCCGTTGCTCCAACTATTCACTTCCTAATCAGTACGTCATGTTACTCTACCCAGCAGCGGGTTACTGTATAAAAACAACGCGACACTAATAAGTAACCTACACCCGGCTGCATCGTACCTGCCAAACCGCATTGGTTTGATACGGAATATAGACAGTTAGTGCGACGGCGTCGCAAACTTTGAGGTAGATCCACCAGCTCGGGTTGTGATGAAGCGTACACGGTGTACAAGAAACGGCGTAACTTAGGTAACGCCACAAAGATCGAGAAACGCCGGCAGTTCGTAGAGGAACTAGCATCCTCGGCCACAACTGCACCCAAAAGAATACTTGCCTATTTGAAACGTCAACCGAAATCCGGAGGCGACCTACTGGTCTTAGAGAGCATGGACGTAAAGAAGCTCAGTTCAAACGCGGAGCGCGCGGAGGCCTTGGCTCCGCACCTCCCCACTGTATGTTCCAGTAAATCGGCGGCGGCTTCAGTACCGGTTGAAGTTGCGCAAGTCTTGCTCGACAGCCTGCAATGTGATGCAGTCGAAGTGTACCAGCTAATCGTCAACCTCGATGGTGCAAGGCCCCCGGGCCAGACGGACTTCACCCAATAATACTCGAGTCCCTATCGATTATCATCTCACCAGCTGTGACAAACCTTTTCAATAAATCGCTCTCTGAAGGATCCGTCCCGAACGACTGGAAATGCTCGATAGTTAAACCGCTTCCCAAGGGTGGTGATCCGAGTAAAATAGAGAACTATAGACCGATCTGTTTGACTTCGGTATTATCCAAAGTTCTCGAGAAGGCTGTGAAAAAGTGTCTGCTGTCGTCCTTCGAATCGATGGACGTATTGACGCCAGCGCAACACGGCTTTACGAAAGGGCGATCCTGCATCACCAACTTGATGTACGCAAACCACCAGTGGGTTCGAGCTCTCAATGAACAGAAGGATGTTGACGTGGTCTACATCGACTTTAGTAAGGCGTTTGACAGAGGGAACCACGAGGTACTCCTTGGTAAACTGAGGACATACGGAATCGGTGGCACGTTACTTCAGTGGATACAAGAGTTTATTGTGGGACGAAGGTTTAGAGTACAGGTCAATGACTATCTGACAGAATGGTTCCCATCGACCAGTGGCGTGCCTCAAGGAACTGTACTTGGGCCAGTATTATTTCTTATTCATATCAACGATCTTCCGCAGCAGCTCCAGTCACCATGTGTCCTGTTCGCAGATGATTTGAAAATCTGGAGGATCATTGAAAACCAGGACGACTGCGCTCGCCTCCAGCATGACTTAGAGCGACTGTCAACGTGGTCCACTGAAATGCAACTCCCTCTTAACGCAAGCAAGTCGGAGTTCATCAGTATCACCAGACGTCCAGCCACTCGATCATACACCTTGGACGGCCAGTTGCTCCATCCCAACACATCTGTCAGAGACTTAGGGGTTCTCTCACGACAAGAAATGAGATCACTAGAAAATACAGAGAAATTGTACCGTGCGGGACTTCGTATGCTCTGGGCATTAAGACGCAGTTTCTCCACATGGTCCGAAGAAATCGTCCCTCGTCTATTCACCTCGCTCATTAGACCAATCCTTGAATACGGTGCCCCAGCTTACCATCCGATAACCCAATGGGAAACGGAAAAACTGGAGAAAATACAGCATATCGCAACTAGAATGATACCAAGTCTACGAAAGCTTCCGTATGAAAAACGTTGTGAAAGGCTCGGACTCTAGACACTATCCTATCGCCGAGTAAGAATTGATCTTGTTATGACCCATCGAGTACTACACTTAAATAACTTCCCACTACTTCGGCCGATATTTCACCTGCGGGAACCCTGTAACACCCACGACACTGTTACAAACTCAGGGTTCCCAGCATGAACAAAGTATCACATCAGCTTTGCATCGAACGAAGGAGCGTAAACTTATGGAATGCACTATTACAAGGATTACTAGCGGCCGATTCTGTGAAGTGTTTTAAAACCCATCCGGACGATTAATTCAGAAACCTGTGCTTTTGCGCAACAATACATATACAATTCCAAAAGTAGACATGGTATGCCCGGAAATGATGGCACCAACACAAATTCCTAACAGAACGGGGATAAACGATTACCGGACCAAGCACAAGCGCTGATGCCACACGACTAAATGTTTTTGAGTTTTTGCAATCCGATAAATGTACAGAAGCCTTTCTACTTGCTTTTAAATACAACCTGACTGTCCCGGTCTATTTCCAGTCCTTGTGCGCAGGCAAGATATCCTCTACCGTCATTTCCCACATGAAATGACGGAGAAGGGATTGCATCCGTCTAGGTTTTCCGCGAGGGGACATCGTTTGAAGTGTAAGCCGCAGTGACGTGCAAAAAAAGCATTAAAAGCGGACTAACATAGGTACAGATATTACTAAGAATGGAGGGTAACGTGATAAAAATGGATAAGGTTGACACTTACCGACTGGAGAGGAAATCGGAAGAGGAAGGTTTACAAACTACCATTTGTATTACTATGGATTGCAACTATGAAGAAATGCAACTTAATTTATACGAAGTTTCACTTACCCGCAGCAGTGCATACATGTGTATGCAGGCTCACCTTGGTGTGCTGCACCTGTCCGATGAAACGATCGTGCGCATAATTCGCAACTTACCTACTCGACTTTTTCCGAGCACGGCGAATCGTCTTCTTACTGCCGACAGAGAGCGCAAACGGCGCCGTCCGCGTCCGCCGCAACCGTCGTCCTACTTGTGCGCAACGCAGTTGTGCGGTGCCAAGCGGAGGTTGTGGTTTGCAGCCTACGAAAGTTCAGTCCGCTTGACATGCTTTTCGTAGCGGCAACGTCGACCACACGGGGTACCAAGGGTGATCTCCATTTGTTGCGCCTGCCGTCACTGTCAATCCGCTGCGAAACCACACTCCCTGCCTCCCCGAACTGGACCCCTTGATTACCTTGGGTCTGCAATGCATGACTAAAGGACGAAAAATGGTGCCTGAACCTCAAGCAAAAGCATCATCGGAGGATACCGCAGCCACTCGTTGGAATATAGGCAGGTCCTTTCATGATAACCGATGCAACTGTTACACATTAGATGAACGGGCAAACACATCTCCATTACTATGACTCGCCAAGAGCTCCCGAAAGCATGCAATCACGCCCGTCGTGCAGGTGGACCCCTCTGTGCCCATACTCAACGAATGCGCCTCCATGTCACTAAACATATTACGCTCGATGCGAATTTTTCCAGCGCGGTCAAGGACACTATAACTGCGGAATGGCATCTGCGTGAACGGCACTGTTCCCTCCGTGTCCCCCGACAGGTCCGCTTGTCCAACGAACTTCCGCTGGCAGCACCCAACATCAACCACGAAGAAATACCTCTTCCTCGTATGCATGCAGGCTAGCTACCTGCACAATGTGGGCACATGGAATGCGTCATTAACGATTAAAGCGACATTCGAATAAGCTGCCATTCTCTATGAGCACACGCTGTATGCCCAGGCGCTCGTCACCCACTAGCCAATACCTCCCCTTCTGGTGCACACTGCGGATACGAACCCGTAGACTGTGTCGTAGTTACTACCGACAGGCGTGTGATATTTTCCGCTAAACGAACAGCCTGGTGGTTACAAGCTGCTCTATGTCACAGATACGGTGCTTATACCTTGCATGCATCGATTCCCTCTCCTCCAACATTATACTGAACGGCTGCGCTATCACCTGACACAGGTGAAGCAGAGTTGACTGCTCTCTTAAAGTTTCCTTAAAAGCTTTATTCTCATTTTCAACGCGATGGGTACCGTTACATCCAAATAGCCCCATATGGCCCATCCAATGCGCTGCCCAACTAAGCCGCCATGGGGTCCATGTGAGACGGAGGTACTAGAAGCATTCACCACTGCGCACCGATATACTCTCCGAAAGATGATAATAATGCGCAGTCGTGCGTCTACAACAAAGTACGCAACATGTTGAACAGCGCCCTTTTATCCTGCAAGTTACAGAACGGAAGGTGAGCACAACAGCGCTGCATTTCACGCATAATGTGTACCCGGCAGAAAACGAGATTAACCGTGTGCAACCCATTACGAAACGCATTTACCTGCGTCGCGCACTTGTCCATAGCCATCGTTCGCGCACGGTTAACCCCGGGGGCCAACTCCAGCATATTTCTCACCGCCTCTTGGTAGCTTGTCACCGCGTTCCTGCAGCAAAGCATAAAAGCAACTGATACCAACGCCGCTGACGTCGACAAAAATACAACGCCACAAGAGGTAACGGCCGTACTTGATATGATATGTGGAGACCGCCAAAATTACCACCTGTTTGGCCCATCAATTCCAGCACGCGTGAAGGGACGGAAAAGCGGTACCAGATGCCATTTCCCTCACGCATTATTTTCAGTCGATCATTGCTTGCAAACACTGCGTTACCTCCTCCACCTCAATGACATCAACGTTACGATGACGCCGTCGTATGGCATACAAATGGCGTCCCGTTATACGAATGTGCTATTGAAAATGTACAAATGCACGCATCTCCTGCGTCAGGCGAAAAGTCCTCAACAAGTACAGCGCCATGCTTACCTGTTCCGTTGTTAACCGCCACTTTTGTTTTACAGCCAGGGCTTCCCCGCATAAAAATTATGCAAATGACGAAGACAAGCGTATCTAATCTCGTAACCTCCACACTTCGTAACCACTGAGAACCTAGCAGGGTACTTGTAAGAAGCATTGTATAATTGAGATGCTGCGAACAGAAGAAAAATGCTTTGTCAGCACCATCGCCTCCCGTTTGTCACAGGGATCAAGGTGGACATTGCAAGTTGGTTCGAATGGAACTGCTGCATTAACACAAGAAGTAACGAGATCCAAGTGTACTCAACAGGTAAGAATCCACTCGCTGTTTGAAACATTCCTCTGACTGCCCATCAACGACGTACACAAGTAGCTTGTGCCGTTCTTTCATTACTCTGGTAGACAGAGTGACGTCACAACGGACCCGCAGCCTCCTATGTGTAAACAATTTCCAGTGGTGACCAAGAGTCGAAGTAAAAGAATTGAGTGGAAAGAACTTATACAGTTCAGCTCCAGGTTCACCTCTAACGATACGCCGTGTGAAAATCAACTCCCCGCGATCTTTACGAGAGACTAGGTAGAACAAGTTCAGGGGCTGAAGAAGATGTGAGTAAGGCAGGTTTCGTAACTCCAGAACGGATTTAGATCTGTCCGCTGAACTTTTTAATTAATTTGCATTTAGATTTGAAAAGAGGATAAACAGCAGGCAGTTCATACTCAAGAATTCGACGTACATAAGAAGATAACACGAACCTGTAGATCTCCGGAGACAAGCGAGAGAAGGATTGTCGTATGGCGAAGAACAACATGTTAGCAAAAGCGGCTTTCCGCAAGGTATCTTCAGTCGATTTTACGTCTGGGGTCACAATGACACCAAGAGCAAGAGCCCACCGATATGATAAATTCCAAATGATTCGGAGACACCGATCGTAAGAAAGGTACATTTATCGTGATTTGTGGGTACTTGACACCTAATCGACCAAACATGCAGCGAAACGAGCCTTGTTTGTAGTACATCAGCCTCATCCATACAGAAGACTTCCATCCATACCTTTAAGTCATCTGCGTAAACCAAACAATCAGCCTGTCGTACAGGCGCATGGTCATCAATAAAGACATTAAATTGTTTTAGGCCAAGAACAGAACCTTGCGGAATATCGCTGCTCATATTTACTGGAAAGGAAAGGGACTGATTTACTTGCACCTGGAAAGCGCGGTCGTACAAGTATTCGGTGAGCCAAGAGAGCATTTTTCCTGAAACATCAATACTGCGGAGTTGGCGAAGCAAAATTTCGTGTGGAACCTTGTCAAAATCTTTACTGAACTTCACGAATACGACATATAGCCGCTTACCAGTATCCATGGATTTAGCCCACCTTTCGCGAGTTACCAGAAGATTGGTGACACTTAACCGTGGACAACTAAACCCATACTGCGCAGCTGAAATGATCATGTGGTTCTGGAAATACAAGTTGATGGCGCGCTTACGAATCCTCTCCATAACCTTGCAGACGACAAAGGTTAGACAACTTGGCCGATAATTTGTAGGAGCTTGTCGATTTCCTCCTTTGAATGTGGGCTTGAATATGCCCACTTTCCAGGCAAGCGAAAGGCGTCCGGTCTCAAGTGAGCGCCGAAAAACCTAGCGGCTAGGAATAGCGACCTATTCGGCCACAAGCTTGAGGAAAAGTGTGTGCAGTTCATCAGGTCCCGGAAAAGAGTTTGGATCAAGCTCGCACAAATGTTTGTATACCATACTAACATTTATGTCTATATCACTGAGAAAACAGAGCAAGGACCAATAAAAAGCGACTGACGGCACCTCTGTTGTATAGACCGATGAACGATAGCAAGCTAAAAGGATAGGTTATCAGCATCGTCGTGGGGCACGGTGTTAAGTGCGTGAGGACGCAAGGACGGTATTCCACCTCCGGCTTTGGTCCTTTTTTCAAGTAGGTGAGAAGCAGCTTCGGTATGGACTTAGAATGTTTAGCCAGATAACATACGTATTGCTACTATTTTGTACATTTCTTCTATGTACATACGTTCCGCATAAATTTATAATTATTATAATCCGTTTCCAAACTCGAAAGCCTATGGCGATCCCAAAGTTTGTGTCGTTGGTTCATGAGTGATCGTAAATCTCGGTCAATCCAGGGGACCCCCAGTAAATGGTTTTCGTTTGGACATGAGCACAACATCATCAATAAGGGACAGCATTTCCAGTAAACGAGGCTCCAAGCATCAACGATGTCTAAGTGCTAGGGAAGACCCCAATCCTGCTCGCTAACGGCAACCTTAAGCGGTTTGAATCAGCAGCCAGAAATTCCGACCATAGACGCAGTTGTTGTGAGTACTCAACCGGGTGGTCTAGTGAAAGAAAAGTAGGCAGTGGTAATTCCTCCCGATTGGTGGTGAAACATTCAAAGCAGAAACACCCGATTGTGCAGGCTAAAGCACAAGATCGACTATGTGCGGAGTCGGACCATAGATGATGCGAGTAGGCGCCGCTACCTGTTGAACTAAATTGCTTTCAAGCACAGCTTCCAAAAAAATAGAAGCGAAGGAGGCAAATGCAGCATCACAGTAAGGAAGATTCCAATCAAACTTAGGGGCATTAAGGTCCCCCACAAATAAACAATCCTTATTTCCACATGCTTCTTTACAGAGGACAGCACAGGATCACCAGAACTCAGTGGGTCTCTGTAGAAGACACCGAGAAGGATTGATCTACACGCACCGTGAGTACAATACCAAAGCACTTCAGAGCATTCATCACTTCCCAAGCCAATAGCAACTACATGGACCTTCAGATTCTCCTTCCAGTATAGTATAACGCCGCCCCCGACCTCAAACCAATGCGATCAGCTCGTGAGAGAATGTAACTAGGAATATCTAATTCGGGGTCTGGCATTGCTGGGGACAACCATGTCTCCGTAAACGCCATAAGGTCCGGGAGGAGTACTAACGCAAGGTGCAAAAATTCATCTAGCTTGCTACGTAGACTGCGTACGTTCGCAAAAAGTACGTGCAATCCAGTTGTTGCTCATAATGTCCGGGAAGGACAAGAACTGGCTTCTGTTGCGTTCTCTGCATATTCTGAAAAACGCGAAAATCATCAACACGCAAATCGGTTTCACCGTTCGCACGGTGACTTCTCAATTCATTGATTGCAATCTTCATCTTAACGCGGTCCTCCGGGGATAGATCCGTAACACGTGATACGGATCCCCTTGAGGCGCAAACTCCGTCGCAGGATCCGACGGCATTCACCTTCAATTTGCTATTCAACCTTAAGGGGATGCAACTTGAAAGAATCTTCATGTTTACTGCCAAGTCGAAAAACAGAGACGACATTAATCTCCGGCTCCCTTCATCGAACAGTAGGGAGACCATACTTTTACGATCTAATTTTGGCTTGCTTATTCCTTTCCATGAGCCCGCTACTAATGGATGCTCGAAATGCGGGGATGTGACCAAAGAAAATGGAGCAAATTTCCTCTAGTGATTGATCGTTTACTAATGGAAGCAGGCATCTCAAGGTTTGGCAGCGGTAGCCGGTGAAAAGCGCAGAATTCGTACATAGGCTACGGAGACCCAAACTACTGCCTTCAAAAATGTCGAGGCCTACGAAACGTTTGTATTTATCCCTGCTTTACTGTTCGAAAGATAAACACGATCAAAAGCAGTTGTTAACGAGATTTCTTCTCCATGCATGAGCATGGATGTTATATACAATTTGATCTGATCCCACTCAGGAACAGCATCT
>OX104063.1:126084744-126129524 GCA_944474145.2 Dicrocoelium dendriticum | reverse complement strand
ACTGGATCAAAGACTTGGGGTGGGGCCCCCTAAAACAACCCTCTACTTTGGCTTGGGCAACCGGGTAGTATCTCGCCCACTGACGAACCATGAACTTACAACCAAAACCATTCACACGCTCTCTTGCTGCTACGATGCTATTCACTCATGTTACTATGCCAACTTCACAAGCACACGCCACCATTTAACCTACTCTTCCCTTGTACCATTCACACTCATTTCTACCTGATTCCCCTATGGCGATTAACACCACCTACACCGATGAACCTGTTCCCGTGATATCTGCCAACTCAACCACACAGTGCTCAACAGAGCTGTCAGTCCCAAATTCTCCCATCTTCGCTCCTGCAACCCGGAATGCAGTTCAAACTTGCAGCCTTAACGTACGCACATTACTACAGATCGGTCAGCAAGCTGGACTTGCACGCACGCTAGACCCTTGGAATTGATATCTGCTGCCTGAATGAAACACAACTCCATGATTCTAACTCGGTCTACCAGCTGGCGTCACCGCTCCACCCACGCACCCGCTTCCATCTCCGCCTCTGGTGACGCCGAGTCTATCGCATCTGGGCAAGCTGGTGTTGGAATCGCTATCAGTGCTAGAGCCGAGACTGTTTTGATTGATTGGATTCCGATCCATAGTCGCCTTCGTACGATGAGGCTCCTTGCTCTTGTAAAGTTAGCAGACGTCGAGTCGAAAAGCGTGATCTCTGCCTACGCGCCTACTGACTGTAGCTTGGACATAGTCAAGACCAGTTCCACCAGAACCTTCATGAGCTGCTCCTAAGGGCTCCTAAAACACATCATTGTTTTGGCATGAGACTTCGACGCGCGTGTCGGTCGTCTGCTGCCATGTGAGCGTCACTTCGGGGGACCGCAGGAATATGATGATGTTCGCTCAGACAACGAAGAGAGACTGCTCAGTCTGTGCGCTGATCCTCAGCTATTCCTCCAGCACCAGCTTTCGTCATCCTGGACGCCAGTACTCCACTTGGCGCCCCCCAACATCAACCTAGCGCTGGTCACAGATTGACCACATAGCTATAAGTCGCAGGTGGCGCGGCAGCGTACGCGACTGCTGATCATTTTGGTCAACATGCGTCGATACCGATCATGCACTGGTATGTGCGACCGTTTGCATGCGTTTCGGTGGTTCGCCTAGGTCAAAACACACCCGACTGAACACCTACAAGTTGGAGTAACCAATGGTGAAGACGGAGTAATAACAAAAGCTTCGCGAAAAGCTCTCTCTCGCACTCTGGATGTTGATCAACACTGATCAAGTCTGCAACAAACCTTTCTGTCGGCCGGTTTGTCCAGCTGTGGTCTCGCTCGCTCCACTCCCAAAAGCTGGATCTCGGGAAGATCCTCGGAATTGCTGGATCGCCGACGGGCAGTGCCTGCTGGCGCAGAGTACAACGAACACCGCCGGTCCATTACACAACAGCTGAAAGCAAGGCTTCGCTCTGATCGTGAATCTTGGTTGTCAAAACAGGCTGATGAGATGGAAGCTGTTGCATCAGTTGGCAACTTCCGCCGTCTATTTTGCATCACAAGGGCCACCAGTTGCAATTCCCAAGTTATCAGCCAGACCATTTGCGAATCAGATGATTGGGTCGCTAGATAGAGCGTTTCACTCTTCAATTCAACCGCCCAACACAGCCCCCTGTGACGCCTCCAACCCAAATAGATGATACTTGGCCTGTCTCCACTGCCCCCCCCCCCAATGAAGCAGAGATCCGAAACGCAATCCAATCTTTGAAACTCCACAAGGCTCCGGGTTCCGACAGTTTACCAGCGGCTCTATTCAAAGATGACGGGAGTGTACTTGTCAGCGAAATCTTTTCGCTGTTTACGAAAGTTTGGACTAAGGAGAAGGTTCTAAACTCGGTCATTGTTCCGATTCACAAGTAGGGCTCCCGTGACGATTGCTGCAACTACCGCGGAACCTCGTTAATCTCTATCGTGTCCAAAATCCGTCTCGGTCCTACTTCTCAGGCTTTAAAGGATTAAAGAGTTTTCCCGAGAAGAACAAGCCGGATTTCGTCCAGGCCGCGGATGCAACAACCAAATCGTCACGCTTCACCAGCTTCTCAAACTTCGTCACATTCACCGGCGGTCAACAATCGTAGTGTTCTTGGACATCCGAGTGGCATTTGATTCAGTAGATAGATCTGCGTTGTGGAACTGTTTACTGAAAAAGGTGTGCCCGACAAGTTTGTAACCATCCTGAAAGAACTTTACAGTCACACGTCAGGCAAAGTCAGGACTTACGGCACACTCTCTTCTTCATTTGCTGTGACCAGCGGTGTTCGCCAGGGTTGCTCTATTTCACCTTTCCTCTTCAATTTCGCCATCGAAGATGCCCAAAGAGCTCTGGAAGATGTCCAGAACTGCGGTGTCGAGCTCCTCCCTGGAGACAGAGTCACTTACTTGGACTACGCCGATGATATCGCCTTGCTGGGTGACGACTCCCAAACCGTCCAGAGCGCTTTGGACCGCTTTGCGATGGAGGCGTCTAAGTACGGCTTATGCTTCACCCCGTGAAAATGTAAAACGCTGCTCCAAAACTGGCAGGTGCCTGAACCCGCGTTCACCATTGCTGGACATGTTCTGGAGCAAGTCCCTTGTTTTATTTATCTAGGGAGTTACATCACGGCTGATGTCGGTGTTGGAGATATAGTCTCACAACGGATTGACTGCCTCGCATCCATCAAACTGAGATACCTATGGCGTCGTCGTGATGTCAGTCTCAAGCTCAAGGGCAGGGTGTACAATGCTTCCCTCCGTGCAATACTCTTGTATGGCTGTGAGATTTGGCCTATTCTCTCGGAAGACCTGAAGCGGCTGTCAGTCTTCGACAGTTGCTGTCTACGAAGGATTGCTCGGGTTGGTGGCAACACCACGTAAGCAACGCAGAGGTGCGAGACCGTAGTGCCAGTCTTCAGGACGTTATTCTCCGACATCGCATGTGTTGGGTCGGGAAGGTTTTGCGCATGCTAGCCCATCGCCTTCCACGTCGAGCGCTGTTTGCACTCCCATGGAGCGATTGAAAAAAGTGCCGCGGTGGACAGCCAACGACCTGGAGAAGGAGCATGAAGGAGGCAACCTCAAGTTTGGCGTCAGTCAGATCAGTCCGTCTTCCAGGTTGAGGACAATGAGATGCTGAATCTCAATGGTCGGAAACATTGGACGTCATGACCCGAAACAGACATCAATAGCGTCAATGTTGTTCTGCCATTAGATCCCCCCTTTAATCCACATAAAAAACTCACAAAAATTTTAAAATGGCGTGTGTAAAACCAGAAAAAGTCGTCTTCGATTTTTTAACTCACAGTTCGTGTTTATATCTTCTCCACTTTTTTCTGATGGCACTGTCTGTTAACAGACTGGCTATATATATATATATATATATATATATATATATATATATATATATATATATATATATATATCGTGTCACAACCTGACCTAGCCATATAGATAACTGAGCTTCTCATCATTATCATGATCAGTCCACATTATTTCAATATAGCATGAAGCAACAAGATTTTAACCGAATATACTGACTTCAGCAATTTCGCGTATTCTCTTCAGCTGTTTACTTACAATTAGTGAACTAAACAGATTACACAGTAAAGCTAATCAGGGTGCGATTTTAACGGTGAAAATTCAGAGCATTCGTAGGGCATTAGGCTCACGTGATCCGTTCCGAGAAAAACGCAATCACTAGCCTCATCAGCGGAGGGCGAGAGTGGTCACGAAATCCTTTTGTTTGCACAAAGTTACTTCCAACCGCCGAATCGTCGATCAGTCAGCAAACTGAAGTCAACGAGGATTAGTTTGTTTGCTAATTACCCTGAAGCTGCCACGTGGGTTTTGACATTCAGTGCAGTCAAGTATGTGGCGGACAACACAATTTAATGTGAATTGGAACGAGTCACCTCGACACTACAAGAAACTGGAAATCCTTCGCTATTCGTAGCATGGCACGCGAAACTACAATTGGTGAAAGCTCCTCGAACGTTTTTTATACGGTTCGTGACTCCATCTTCGCTGGTGTATCTGCCGAGATATTTGTATTCAACTCGTTACTTATACCCATGGAAATTCAAGAGCATAAGTTTGCGAATAGTACTCTTTTCGACATCTGGAGACCCAGTTTGAAAACATGATGCGGCAATTAAACAAGCTAACACCTACGTCACCACTTGCCAAAGATGCTTTCAGAACCACTGGTCCATCTTTCACAGCAGTATCTGAGTTACAAAACCAACTCTTCTTATGTCCTGACTAACACAGAGAAGCCATCAAGGAATTAAGGTCAAATCCTGATTTGATAATTTCTAGACTTGACAGGGGCTCCAGGTGGGTACTGATGGATAGATGCGACTACCTTTCCAAAATACAGTACCTTTTGCAAGACAAAAGTTATTTTGTGGAACGGTATAGAAAGATAAAATCGCGCAGGATGAACTTAAAATAACTCATGTGTTGTAAGAGCTGAAGTGTATGAACCAATGAGTTAGCGCGCTACTGGAACAGCTAACTCCATTGGATTCTTATCCTCCACCTCTGTGGACTACCTAAAGTACCTAAACCACAAGTCCTTCTGTGTCCGATAATCGACCTGTCGGTCTCGGCTACTCATTCGATTGCGAAATGGCTTTTGGGTTTGTTTGATCCTCTACGCAGAGTTATGTAAATATAGCGTTTGAATTTGTGTAACGAGTAGAATGCATGAAAGTGAATGACAAACCGATACTCCCTGGACGTTGAGTCACCTTTTAAGAATGTTCCATTGCTGGAAATTGTCAATTTTGTGTGAGATTACTTGAACGAAAAGAACGTAGATGTGGGCATTCCGATGAGGAACCTGAAGAAATTAATTTACAGTGTACCTTCAACAGATCTTTTTTATTTGGTGAAGTCTACTCCAGACTGACGCGATGGGGTCCCCTCTGGGGCCACTCCTAGCTGACCTTTTTCTCGCTATGTTTGAGCGACCCATCATCGCTTCGTTTGATTTCTATTGTCAATATATGGCTGATATGTTTATACTCTGCGGTTCAAACACTGATGTTCCCAACCTGTTAAGCCAGTTAAACAGTGTCCATCCATCATTGGACTTCACTATCGAAACCGAAAAAGATGGTAAGCTAGCTTTCTTAGACGTGTTGCTGAGCCGAAGAAACAACGATTCATTAGAACTGTATTCCGGAAGGCCACATGAGCAGGCCTTTGTACGCTTTGAAGTACAAACGTGATCTTGTTCGCTGTTTGTATTTTCGTGCTGCGAAAATTTACAGCCAAGAGACTAGAGGCGGAAAGGTTTGTATTCTCAAAATGCTGCGAGAAAACGGTTACCCAACACCGTTCATCAAAAGGCATGCAGTGATCCGTGATAACCGTGAATTGGTTACAAATGTCCCTAAGAAAGACATCTTCCTATCGGTTCCCTTCAAAGGCGATTTTACCTTTGATCTGCTGACCAGAAATATTTCTAGCGCAGTGGCTCGAACTTCCCGGCTGCCTGCCCACACATCCCTACAGAAACCGCTCCCTTTATGGCCCAACACGTAAAAGACTGACTTCCGGTTCAGTCCCAATCATACATCCTATATCAGTTTACCTGCGCCTGTGGTGCGAGGTATGTGGGACACACAACCAGGCGTCAGTCTAAAGGCATAGCAGAGCACTGCCCAGCGGCTTTACGAAAAGGCATTGACAGTCGCACCAACAGTTCCATTCTGGAACATCTGGTGGAAAGCGGACACCAAATTAGGACCGCTGATGTTTTCAAAGTACTTTATACAGTACCGGAACGGTACCATAAAGGCCTTAGGAAGCAAAGCTTACGTTCGGATGAAGCGATTGCGATTAGGATAGCACAACCGGAACTATGCAAACAAAAGCCTTTGCTGCAAGGGCTTTTTCTATCTTGGCCGTAGTTAGCTTGTCAACTTCTATCACTTCCTGCCCTGACAATGATCAGATGACTCGCTATATATGCGACCCATCATCCAACACGTGCTGTCACATGTGTAGTTAGCCGACTTTATCGATCAAGGATTTTGAGTTTCTGGCAGTCGTGATTCCACTATTTTCCCCTCTTTGGCTTCATCAACTCTTAGTGTTCTGATGTTCCGTTTTATCATTGTGACTTGTCAAAAAGAGTGCTTTTCGCAAACGTATGTTCTTATATTTGAATTTCGCGACGACTTTTAGCTGATCACCACCAAGGGTCAGCGCAGAAGTGGGTCCCTGCCAATCTTGAAGAAGGACTTTGCATTTCGAGGGTACACAGCATAGCCAGGAACGATTGACAATCCGAGCTGATTTATCCAATGCTGCTTGCCGTGTCTTGGGGCTGTCACAGATAGGAACAATGTTGTCGACCTACTCCAAGTATGAAGTTGATCACCTGGGAGCAGCCCTACACCCTCTAAGTCGTGCCCCGTGAACGCAGTTCTCATTACTTCGTCAATGGTGAACTTAAAGTGGAAAAGTGACAGCGGGCAACCTTGTTTCACACCGCTGGACATATTGAAGGTCGACGACTGCCATAAACCCGAACTGTGAGCATACAACACTATTATGACATTAACATATTTCTCCATCCACGGAATGGAACTCACCTTTGATATCCAGGAACAGGATAACAGTAAGTCGCCAGTAAACATACCGGTGTTCTAACCGTTGACGTACTATGAAGATGCGTTCAGTGTGGCCTCGATCTCGACGAAACCCGGCTTGCTCCTCGCGAATCTGGTTTTCACGGGTGCCAGTCAATCTACGTAGCACGACAGAGGCAATTAACTTATACGCAATGGTGATTGCCGCACTCCGAACGTGAGCGTCCCTTGAAAATTGAGACTATAACAGAGCGGCTCCAGTCTGTTGGGACAGTTTCCTGCTCCGACTGACTCACTGGTAAGTTACACACATCATCCATAAGAGTAGATCCACCGAATTTGAAGTGGGCTGGATGAAGTCCATCTGCTCCGGTGGCCTTGCACAATTTCAACCGTCTGATCGCACTTTTGATTTCTGCTCGTGAGGGCGGATCCAATAGGATGGCCCAGGGAGAAGGGCGATCAATAGCCGATAGAAGTTGGTAACTCTGACTGAGTAAACTGCTTTTCAGAAATTTCGGACCAACGCTCCAAACGCTTTATCAAGCTGCGTATCGGCTCTCCGTTTCCCGTATCAAACGGAATGACTTCCGGTGATTACTAAAGCCAGCAGCTGCCTCCATCTTCGAGGCACAATGAAACCACTAGGCTTCGCGGTCTCTCTACAGGCTGGCACACATTTTATCCCTGAGATCCTTCTGCGTCTCCTTGTGTTCGCTTCCAGCCGGCACACATCGTCGACCAAACTGGGTGCTATTGGTCCGTCTCGCCTTCCGGGCTGAAGTCCACGTGACTCGCCTTGTGCTTGGCTCGAGACTTTACAGGACATGGCTCGCAACCCACACCAGTGGCGCGTCTGCTGCCGTCTCCTAATCGGATTGCCTGTTTAAAGTGTGTTTGATGCTGAGTTATCTGCTGGGTAATGGCTGATTATAACGCGTGGCAGTGAAAGCCGCAAGGAAGCTGTCTCGCCGATACCGCCTTATCTTTGCACGATGGCCAGCTGTTTATGACGGTATGTTGTCTGCACAAGGTGTGGGCGCCTTGACCCTGAATGTTTGCTTAGGGCATTAAGGTTTTCAGGTAAGTCCCTCTTCTCTCCCTCTTCTTATTCTTTATTTCATAGGTCATCGTGGTAGTATGGCAGCGAAGCATCAGTTCAGATGGCTGATGTACTGCTGCTGCTGCTGCTGATGATGATGATGATGACACGTCGTCGAGCACCCGAAATTTCCAGAGACTGCATAGAAATCCAACGTCCAGGTTGGAAATTTGGCTTGCCACATGAAGACATGCATGCTGCTAATATCATCTGGTGCATATGCGAATAGTCCGGCCAGATGGCGACAACGAACACGCCACTATTGCAGATTGCGTGCTGTGTCTCATATTAAGAACAACTGTTATCACGTAGACTCCAACCTTGCTGACGAAACAAACCAATGGCGCCAAATTTCGCGGTGAATGACTTCGTTTCCAGCAGCAATCAGTGATTTTTTCCCAAACCTGACGCTACCGCGTTGAAAAGTATACCTCTTTCTGGAAAGCAGCGAACTGAATCATTGTGGAGATCGTCTTTTTTCACAACCTACAGAACGTTTACATATTTTCGATATCTGCTCCCTAATCGGCGAGACAGAAAGTTCACCACTTATCTTCCAAAGCTTCCTAGCTGTGTTGTGTAATTAGTTACTGATCAGCGGATCGATCGTGACCCCCAGTACTTTCCATCATAATAGAATCGTTACAATGCTGCCACTTTTTATGATTGTCCATAAGCCCTTGCCAGTATAGTGGGGACAGCGTTTCGTTCAGTATTGTCAGTCACGTCCACACTCACTTTCAATAACTTATGATTTATTATTCTAATGCTTGATACCATTTTACTATTGACCGATGTTACGCGTCTATGTTCTTGCTAAATTATCGATTTTTACGGATGTATTTTGTCGTCTCTTTTCTCCGTGTTTAGTTGGATTTCGAGCATTATTCAAACATGTCCCTTCCACGAAGCACGGTCATTCCGCCTGGAGGTCAGGAGTGGAACACTTCTCATCGCCCTTGCCTTCTTCGCCAGAAATCGCTACCGGTTTGACCGATTTGGCCGTTGACACAGTTGGTCTAGATAACGCATCCGGTCGTGCTACTTTAAACGTCAGCCGTGATGGCGATTCTCCTTCCTCCGAACTCACTAGATCCACCCAAAGCAGTGACATCTCTGACCGGGATCGGGTTGGAGTTTCAAATTCTCCCGATACGGTTGTTTTTAGTCGTTCCTCCACTCGGTCGCTGAATCGGCATATTATGATTTCAGAAGCCCGTCGCCGTCATCAAACCCACGACATCGGTGATGGCATTGCACCGACATTTTCAGATACGTAAGTCCACTTCCGGCACATCTATTTTTGACGTTTGTCCAGTGTGGTGTCGGGGCAGTTTGCTGGTATCCTGTCTATCTTCTACCCTACCTTTTATGGTTGTCGGCATATACCTTTTCAGTCTTTTAACCGGATCCTGTACTGCGCGCACCAAACGTCTAGCTACTCACTTGCGTTGTCCGAAGAACTACATTCTGATGCTTATCGTTGATTTCTGTTCCCTCATAAATGCAGGTCTGTTTAGCCGGTCATCATATTTAGCTAGTGATTTTCTTCATCAGGTGGCCTGATGTTTAGACTGATACCGGATAGCATCCCTGTACCGTAAGAAGGACTAGATGTTTCAAGAAGATGAAAGCTGACACAACTGTTTCCCTGTGGTCAACTTGCTTTTCCAGTCATAGTCAACATGTATTCCCCAATCGCAACATCTTTCTGGGATTTGCAACTTTCGTTTATTACTATTGCCTATATTTTTAGGGTACACTTCACAATCCTCGCGAAAATAAGAGGATGCATCAGTAGTAAACCGTTGATTTGCGTTTATGCTTTATTGCCATACAATCACAACAAGGGTTTGTGTTAGTCTGGACACTTACGTCACACAAACGCTGCAAACCGTACCCTCGTACTGTTATGCCATAGATCATTTTGCATCTCTTTATTTGCTGTAGGCATAGTCACTAGCCCTCCTTTGCCACATTTCGTCGAACTATCTCCCACACTTTTAGTTAACATCATCTTTCATTATTCCACGTCCTTGTGCTACGATGTCTCACATATTTTTATCGGATGAACGTTCGACATCTACTACCTCCATACGATCGAACACACGTATTCCTTTTCTAGTTACTCCGCAGTAGGCAGGCTAGCACAGTCTTGAGTGGTACGCACTTCTGAGCGGTGCTTTGTTATTTGACTGTATCTGTCTACACTCCGCACGCGATGCCACATGCTATACGTATATCGGTGTTTTTGAGGGCTCTAATCGATCTACCCTTCCGCGCAACTTTGCACCGTTGACCGTGATCCATGCGGTGGATCTTGTCCTGGTTTGCTGTAACGAACTTGAGAATTTAGAGGATATACGCATTTTCTTGTCACTAGACGACTACTCTTAATCAACCGTTGACCGGTCATTGGCCTCCAAACTACACCCGCCCCACTAGCTGACGTGCGTGTACCGAACGCGGACTAACCAACGTAAACAGTTCAAGCTAAGCAGTCCATCTACTGCCGCTTTGAAGTTCATGTTCCAGTACGCCAACCTGTGGATATCTGCACTGATCACTTATTCATCTCACTAGATCTGATGTATACTTAGCGAGCAGCGACGGTTGTGTACGATCACCCTTATTATTCTCAACTCATAGTAGCCAGGTTGCTGAAATCAACCTCAAAGTTGCTGTTCCGCTCCATGAGTGAGTGGGGCCACAAGACTTGGTGTGCCAAACGGTCTTTCGCGGTTTTCGTCATCAGCAACGGAACAGCTGTAGTATAGCAGATGAAAATTAGGTGTTACCCTCCCGAAAACACTGGACAACCACGACGCGTTTCGATATCATTTTATCTCATCAGGTGGAGATAGCAGGCCTCGAACCCGAAACCGTTGGAATAGTAGCTATGTCTACCTGTAGCTGTCATAGAGCTTTACTGCCACATGAGAACAGTTGCCTTACGGCGTGTGGCCCCAGGCAGCAGGTTGCACGAGGACAACATAGCGTCTGTGTTGTATCCGCCCCGGAAATTACTACTCACCCCGGTGATCAGAAAACCAAGACTGGCAGAGGTGCAGGTTTCTTTGCATTTAAAAATCAGCTGTTAATGTAGTGTTGAGCCAAATGAGTGCAGTAGATGGACTAAAAGGCGCATCGATTCAAATCCAATTAGAGCATAGCGTCTCTATCTCCTGCTAACAGGTCAGCATCTGTCCCCCTCAGATCTCGCACCACGCAACATCCAATTAATTAGGCCATTCTCGGTGAACAGCGTTCGGGCCTAAGTAGCACTGCTGTTTCTACTGTAAGCCTTGACACGGTCTGTTGCATTCGGATGCGGGGCTCATCAGGATGAAATGTTTCATGAACACGTGCAACTTAGCAAGTGCAGTGAAACTTCCGTAAGTGGATCACTCATGAGACGGGACTACAATGCTCAACATACAGAGGCCTAGTTCCACAAGTCCTACATGGTGAATGTTCAAGCAAGGACGAAAAATGGTCAACTTATGGGGATGGTTAACTTCGGAGGTTTTACGGCATGCAGAAGAAGACTGGGCGAACTTCCTGGTCAAACGCGCTCATGAGGTCACGGACACAACTGCAACTAAATACGATGCATCCCACGGCTTTATAGCGGCTGTTACGGGCTAAATACAAAATGTTTCCAGCCACCAGTGGTCGTTTTAGCCAATTGACTTTCACTCCATTTCCGTGTGTCTTGCTATGCGTTTGTTCGTTATACCTTGAAAGGTGCGCTACTGCATCAGGAGAGAGTAGTATGGTGGAAACGGCTAACTTCGAAAAGGACGCTACATATTGAGATGACACTTGTAGGTTAACCACGGATGCAGCTGGCGGGGAAGACTGCATCACGCAGCATCCAAGAAAGATCTTCGTGGCAACACAGCGTCATGCGTATTGGTTTTCCCAGTAAGCAGCTTCCCGTCCTTCTCTCATCAACATTTTGCACGTTACCTAGAGGTGATAACCCCCGCAATGCAATTCAATTCGGTGGCAGTAGCTGGAGAATGTGGAAGAAAACAAACCATAAAAACAATCGAACCAACATATCGCTACATTCCATCATATATTATGTATTGTCGTTGAGATTGTGGCGAGACGAGATGGTTGGCCGATATTGAGCAAAAAACCCCAACGACACATACGCCTAATAGTCCGTCCAGTTACATTGGGCTCAGAGACAACCACAAATTTTCTTCTGGATTCCAAATGGTTAACTGACCTTGATCTCGATTGGCTGATGCGGTGACGGTTTATAGTGTCACAATCAGCAGTTATCGCTTCGTGCATGGTGGCTGAGATCTTATTCCTCCGAAGCTCAGTGTTGTTAGGGCGAGAGTGCGAAGGTTCGCTACGCAGAGCATCCTGGTAAGCGTATCTATCCGAAGACTGAAATAACTTCTTAGTTGCCAATCCAGGGAGGCTTTTGGTATGCCTCCAATAAGATTCGTGGAGAAACGACAGCGCACCAAAGCGTGACCAGAGTCGACGCACCTATTTCAGGGCCAGCGACAGTCGAGAATGGAACCACATCACCTGTAACTTGTGGCAAGCTGATGTATTTGGGTCCATCGCTGACCAGCTATAGGGGGATGCCAAATGGCACCTCGCCATCCACTATGTGCTACTAAGAAATAGCTGGTGCTCCGTACTCAGTTGCAGCAAACGCTCGCCCTTGTCCGTCCGGTCGGCTCAAGAATTTCCTCTGCATATCGGACACGTTTTCTCCCCATTTCCAGCGTTGATGTTCCTGTCTACCATCGCCACACATCTCACATACTCATATGTTCAGGGATACTTGCTTCGAAATTTAAGCTACGAATCATATTTGTGTGAGCCGTTTCATGAACGTTAGCATATTCACAGCAGCAAAGTTTCCTTCCAAACCATCGCTCAACTTGAAGTGATGCCCTTCCTCAGAGAATTTCGATAGCTCATTGTATAACTGTTGCATGTGTAGGATAGTGGTCCTAGTAAACAATCATCATTTGTTCACTTATTTGCAGCGTCCATAGAGTTCATCGTCATCATCATCATCATCATCGGCAAGTCTGCGATGATTGTACTAAAGCGACGCACGGACGATGGAGGAAGAAATCTCCGTATTGTAAATTTCGGGTAGTCAACCGGATTCGTCCGCGAATCCGGATCAACAGGATTGTGATGCTTCCGACGCGCCTAGCGGTTCCTGCCGCGGCCTGCGCGTAGCCTTTACTAACGTCTGTAAACGCGATGAGCTGTGCTACTTTGTAACCTCTCAGCGGTCAGACTTATTAGGCCTTGCTGTGACATGGTTGAACTCCGACGTAACCGCCCAAGAAGTGGAAATCAACGGCTACTCGTGTTTTGCTGTGATAGAACATCAAATGATCGCGGTGGCATTCTGCTTTACATAAGGTTTTCCTTGTGTGGGAGACTAGTGAGCACCTACTGAAGCGCTGATTGTCTATGTGAGCCGTTATGGTGTTCGATTCACCTCAGACGCTGCGAGATGCTTGTGGGCGTGGTATATCGCAGTCCACTGCGCCACTGTTTAGACTGGTTGCCGCATGTTCGCAACCACATGGGTCGTCCGTTGTCCCTACTCATGGGCGATTTCAACTTACCCCGAATACAGTGGCCTGAGGCTGAACTTCTCCCCGGCCATTGTGAAGTCGAGAGAAAGTTTGCGGAGTTGATATTTGAAACTGGGGCCACACAGCACATCAACCAACCAACGCGCTGACTGTGCGCCCGACTCCATCGTGTTTACACCTGCTTTTGATCACTTGTGAGCACCGTGTGCATGACATTCAAGTCTTGGAGCCCCTGGGAGCGAGTGACCACTCGATGATGATAATCAGCTTGGAACTGCCGCTGCCGTATTCTTCCCCGCTGGAAACAGCCTTCAACTATTGGAAGGCGGGATTTAATGGCCTCACTCGAGCAGCGAGCCAGATGGACTGGTCTTTACCAGAGGATTCGTCTATTGAAACCTATTGGGCTATCATTAAATAGGGAGTGAAATCGTTGTGCGCCCGATTTGTACCCCTCAAGTATCGGAATGTTGGGCCAGTCAAGCCACATCGGTTCGACAAGGAGTACACCAAACTGACCAGACGACGACGCAGACTATGGAACAAATTCGTATTATTTGGCTCTGATGAGGGCTACAAGGCGTACAAGGTACAACGAAATCTGCAACAACGCGAAAACAAAAAAGCGCAGTAGCTTCGAAGAGCACCTTGCACCTGCCGCAAAAACTGCTCCCCAGTGGATCTTCGCCTATGTAAAGCGGCGCCTGAGGCCCGCAGGCAATGTGCCAGTGTTGGAAGGCTCAGATGGACAGCCTTTAACCTTGAGCACAGATCCTGCGTCCGCATTGGCGGCGCACTTCGCTTCCGTATTTGCAAGTGACCAGGTGTCTGTACCGAGTTCGATGATTACCGCTCCCGCTGAACTAGACAGCCTGGATTGCAGCATTGAAGATGTACGCAAGCTTCTGGCAAGTGTTGAGGGTACGAAGGCTGCCGGGCCAGATGGAATCCACCCACTGATCCTCAATTCCCTATCGGCCATCATCTCGCCTTCTGTAACCGAGCTGTTCAACAGATCACTATCCATTGGACTGTTACCGGGCGACTGGATATGCTCAGTCGTAAAGCCAAAACCCCAAGGATGGTAACCCAAGCAAAGTGGATAACTACCGGCCGATCTGCCTGACCGCTGTATTGACAAAGACGCCCGAGAAGATCGTGAGGAAGTCTTCTGCAGCCTCTGGAGTCGAAACACCTCTTGACGCTCGCACAGCATGGTTTCGTGAAAGGTCGCTCGTGCATCACCAATCTGCTGTTGACGAGGCACGAGTGGCTGCGAGCGCTGAACCAAGGCAAGTCGGTCGACCTCATTTACATTGACTTCATCGTCCTACCAGTAAAGAGCAAGTGCATCTTGCCAGTGAGACTGCAGAATTCCCCTAGGATCTGCCTAACCTCCATAATATGACACTTTTTATTGCGCACCTGCGACAACAGCCAGCTGCATACGGGGTTCGTGAGTTTCCATCTTTTTGACCAAGGGCTGCTTGCTTTTAGGTGGATGGTAGCAAACTATTTGACACAAGTGTTGCTTTCCAAAGGTCAGAGACTGCGCATATCACTCCTGTCGTTCGCCAATCGAGACATGAGCTTACAATCTGTCTTGTTGCCTCCCATGATTAAGTTTTAAGGGCGGATGGTTACCGACCATGTCCCAGCTGCCGAAGAGGATGCTGAGTCCGATGCCTTCCCTGTCTGATATGAGTGGCAGTTACGCTCATCGTTGCTCGACAGATCGCGCGGATGCGTCGCGGCCCACTCGGGTCGCAGTGGTGGTTGTGCAGTGATGAACTGCTATACATTCGCAGAGGCATTCCACCAGCATCTTTCTATACTCACTTGTTCACCATCCAACGTGCTGTTCTTCTCAGCACTTATGCCGCGAAATAGTAAACAGCTGTTGTACGCACTATGAATACTGTGCTCCAGCCTTGCTTTATTTGAACGCTTCGAAAGTTTAATAGTCTCCTTCATATTTTACCTCATTCTCGTGTATCTTGTTGGAGCACAACACTTGCCTGTGTTCGGACCAGCTTTTCTTTAGTCATCCGTAATACGGTGACTGACTACACTTCTCTTGCGTCAACATCATTGCAAAACGAGCAGCGCCCATCTCCAACGCTTGCATTTTGGCAGAGAGGTCCTGACACATTATGTTTTCTGTTTATCCAGCCAGTGCTCATCCTCAGCCTTCGTTTTGGAGCCATTGCCTCCACTCACCATTCCTATGCACCATTTTGCATACTATTCGTGTTACATTGTTATGTTGTATGTATTTAATGACTTGTTTCCCCACTTTTTTGATATGTTCTTCGTTCTTCCCAATCAATCTCAAGCATCATCTGTCAGCATGGGTGGCGGCCTAACCTTGCACTATTTTAAACTAATCCTGCTCATCGGGTTGTTTCCTTATATTTTGTGTTCGTTATTTCGTGTAAAGATTTTTGAGTAACTTAACACATTTCAGCACACCTGTGCAGTTGTAGGTTCACCCTGCTACTTCAGTTACCTCCAGCTCTAACTTACTTCATTGTTCTTTCGGTTTCCCTATATTTTGAGTAGTCATCTTACGTCCCCTGCTTGTCGTGTGCCGTATCCGGTCTAGATTCACACCCCGCTTGCCTCTCTTACAATGCTCAGTTCCCAACCACCTGTTACTCGCCAACTGAGCTCCACTGAACTATCCCCCGCCTTATCATCATCTGCCTGCGAGTCACCATCATCTGTGACACCTGCATCGAATCTCACTGCCCCAGATGGTTTCGTTGGACCTCTGCTCTCCGCCACCACCTCGTCCACAACTGTGTCACCCACTCACATGGTATGTATACCATCCATACGTTGGTTTCACTTTTCGTTCTTAGTTCCTTTAGTTTGTTTTTGATCTTCACCCATTTCCATCAGTTTTCTTGCTCACACTGGGTATTTGGCAGTTAGAACCAATGGTCTCTATGTCCGTTCCGTGAAGCTTCCGATTAGCGTTCGTTTATGTTGGTGGTCGAAGTGTTTTCTAGCTCAGCAGCCATCTGAGCGTCTCAATAGCTATATTATTCGTTTTATTACCTGTTCTGTATCGCCCTTGTCTCATCGGTCTTGGGTATCAAGGAAAATCCATCATTAGACTTGACTTCTATAAACCAGTGCGTTGGAATCAATTAGCTGCAACTATTAGTATTACCGGAAGGGATTACTGCCGAGTTAGGTCATTTTCCCCGCTGCTCACCGGGGATAAATTGCGGATTTTCGCTCTCCATTATCATTTCCCATCTGCTCTGCTTAAACAGACAGCATTGTGGTATATATCAACTTACACAAACAATATTAACTTCTTTAAATATGCTTTCATCGAAGGTTTTCGTCTATTCCAGTCATTGCGACTTGGTTTGACGCGATTCTTGACATGCATAGTTTTTGGTTGCATTTCCTTTTAAGCAATGCATTTGGCCTGTTGCTTAACTTGTATCTGTAATTGGAAAACTCGACTAGAGCGGAAAACATCTTATGTTTTGCGAATTATTGCTTATGAAATTAGATTCTGGACTTAGCTTCCAGTTTCGTTGCCTAGCGGGTTTCAGAAATTTCGACAGCCCTTCGATTTGCTTTATAGGCTGCTTCATATGCTGATGTTTTCGCGACCTTGATGCTCCCATCCTCCCCGACATTCTCAATCACATTAACACATTTCACGGAGCTTGCAATTCAGTTGTTTTCCAAGGTATTTTCTTTTTTATGAACCGCTGACCCTGCAGCACCGTATTAGCTCTTAGCGGTGCATAACCGGTAGTTGGATGGACGGACGTCGACAGCACCTTAGCGTGCCCTCTCTCTCTTTGTGTCACCAGCTTTCATTTCTCACATATTTGGTACGACTCTAGCTGCTTGGTGTTTCACGTCAGCATCAACCTCACCTCTCCGATTGGTGATATTGTTTGTAACTCGACTGATACGCATAACATAGGTCTAGCAGAAACAAACCATTGATTTATGTTGGCGCAAGTTCGCATATGCACGCTCACGAAATGGTGGCTTGCCATTTAGTGTGATTCTCTGTTCGAGTTTAACGTATGTAATCTAGTGGTCGCACATGACTTGTATACTTTCATCGTTTGTGTGTATGTCGTGTAGGTCATTTCAGGCGGCTAGTCACATTGGACGAAATCTATCTGTCTGATGCATAACTGGGTTACACGCATTCGAGTCATTTCACCGAGTGTAACACAATCGTCGTATCATATGAATTAGCCATTTCACTCTCATCTCAGTGGCATGTCATACCTCAAAGCCCACTCGGTGACGTCACTTAGTGAGGGCTCTAACATCACTGTTTGTGCTAGGCTGTCGATAGCTACCGATGTTGGTGGTGAGGTACCTACTCTCAGTCCTCCTCTTCATGAAGTCCCGCAACATAATGTTGATCATCCGCTCCCAGGACTACATAGCTCATGGTCCGCATTGGATTCTTCTGTACCCGAGAATTTTGCTCACTCCTCACGTGATTCCGGATTGTCTCTGACCGTCAGTTTAGATCCATTAGACAGAGTTCGCCTGTGGCTCTCTGCTTCACTCCCTCCTCCATATCGCTTTCCTACTGGGGATGTTGTGCGCTATTTTTCAAGCCGTTCATGCCCCTCTTTATCATACTCGACCACATCAGTGGAGTTTACCGATTGTTCTCCTTCCGTTGCTCAGATGCACACAACCGTTGATACCCCTTCCAATGTTAACGAGGCATTGTCGGTGCCCAGCAGTGATCCCACTGAACCGGTGGACACCAATGTGGCGCCGTCTACCCCACCAAACTGCCCGGTTGATGCGTCGGATTCGACCAAGGTGGATTTGGCTTTAACACATTTGAAGCTGCACCAGTTGCAACAGGACGTGCTTCAACTGGAAAAGGCGATCCAAGCAAACAGAACTTCATTTAAAAGTACGTCGAATTTTGTTCATTTCATTTGCACATTTGTTAAACACATCTCATTTCCATCGCCACCATTTTTTCACAGTTACTTTATTTGCTTCAACTAAAATTCCAGTAGCAAGTACATCCCTGTCATTTATGTACCAGCTTCGGTGGATACTGCATTGCGGCGTTTTTTCTCAGCTTCAGTTACTGAATGCATTCGTGCAATTTTCCACTACATTTTGCCATTCACTTTGCCGACCCCACCTTTCCATCCCTTTTCATTTACACAAAGTCGACCAGTAGCCAAAAGGATTACGAGCCTTGCCTTGTAATTCCCTAGGTGACCGGCTTCGAATCCGCGTGGATGTGAGCAACTTCCCCATGTACCCAGACCATGCGCGACTGGTGGTCAGCGCTTGATAGCGAAGCGCCGGTACGGTGTACCGGCGCTTCGTTGCTGACTCATTTTTTCTTTTTTATTTAAACAGATACTTAACTAATTTCAGCATTAAAGTTTCAAGTTATTTTTGCCACGTCACTGCTGACGGAGTTGAAAAACTATGATCCCAGCACCGAGGTGCGCTGGATCCAGTTGCCACGACTCAGTTCGCAAGAATGCCTATAAATAACAACGGTAAGATAGGGGTTAAATGGAACTACGATGTAAAAAAAATAGAAGCAAGAAAGGTGGTGCGTTAAAGTAAGTAGAATGGAATGAAAATTAACAGCTAGATACAAGAAACCGAATGCACGAGCCTCATTGACTGCGTGACTGCGACATGTCTGATACGGTCTCAAACCATTGGTGTGGACCATCCCGACGCCCCATTTACGAAAGCGGCACGCACCAGCCTGACGAAGTCTCTCAATCAATTATAACAAAATTTTCAGTACTCATCAACAATTTCCCTATGCCTCTATTCGACGTCATGGGTTGGCCATCTCGCGGTTACCGCCAACTTAGTGCGGCCATGGCGTATAATGCACGCCGAGGAACCGGGTCCAATCAACATACAGAGGACATGGCATAGCCAACGTAAGCGATTGGGATTCAACAAACACCCGAGTGGGGAACCAGAAGGCTTCTTACCAAAACCAACTGGCGGACCTCACTGTTGCTCATCCGGTGTTCCTACCAAACGTGACCATCGCAATGAGACTGGACCTTACCGTGGTGCGATGGTTTCCGTGCCACAATGATCCATTGAGCTGTGCTGGCTGGTGCATTTTCCATCTTCAGAATTACTCATACCGGATTGGTCAGTTGTTAGAGGCGAGACAAACTCAGCCTCCTGGTCCTCCAGATGGGGGGTGGGTGGGGGTGGAAACCTTGTAGCCCATTGCCAAACCCGCTGCCTTGCGGTCATGTTTTTGAGCCAAAGGCTTTGGTTGAGAACCCCAACTGTTCTCCTGTCTAGGCCTGTGCAACGTGACAATATCCTGTCCGCTCAATACAACTATGAACTTCTCCACGTGATTTCTTGATGTTCCGGTCGTCGCAGAGGATAAAACAGGGCGCCCCTTCTGTTGCATCGAACAGGGTGGACGGGAGTTTGGATGCTACAGCTCGTGCCTTCTTGTTTCCATTTTCTTTGCATTCCATTTGCCTTCAACCACATTATCTTGCCGTTGTTGTCAACTGTTATCCTTGAGATGTGGGTCGTGGCAACTGGATCCACCGCACTTCGTTGCTCGGACCACAGTTGTTCAACTGACCTGAACTGACTTGACAGACTTAATCTGACCCCTAACCATTGACCTGTCTGGTATGAATGCCTCTGAAGGCTACCAGCGCCACCCAGCGTAGGTAAATGGGTCACGGCGGTACGCAAACAATCGCACTATACTAAGGTCCAGTCTCGTTGCGATGGTTGCTACTCATTACTCGTAATGCCGCCCCTCTACACTTCACCTGAGCTTACAGTTATATGCGTAACCACTTTTGATTTTGATTCGCTTTCTCCACTTATTAACTCTTTGTGTCCCTCATATATTGATGTCCCTTAGCTGAGTTTCATGTGTTTGTTAGCGATGCCCTTTCGTCAGTTCTGGCACTCTGAGCCTTTTATCATAAATTTGACTTTGATCTTGACAGCGATGTTCATTATTTATAACGGTCCGTATTTCAGAGCGACAACGAATGCTCCCACTTCGTCATCAGTTGATGATCCGCAGTGATTTGACGGATTTCGGTGTGACCTTTGTTTTGCTTGCTACAGTGCAGAAGCTAGCCTTGCCTTACTGGTGTTCTCTTCTCATGTACCAACTTACGAACTTTCGGTATGTTAAAGATAATGGGGCTCTTACAACTTCCTACATGTGTAACGCTTGGCACCCAACTGTCGATTACCAGGTTGGCACTGGTGCTGTACACCTCGCTATGTATTTCACGCTTTTGCTGGCAATTCAGTTGAACATTTTCAGTCTCAAATGCGCAAGCCGGTTAGTTTCGATACTCAATCAGTTGCGTTTAGAAACACGGTAGTCTTCAATCGCTTCCGTGTTTGCAGTGCGGGTTTTTCTGCACCAGCACTGTGTAAGGAGGGTGATCATGTCCTGTGCTTGAGACGGACCCACCTTTTCGAACAGATGTGAAATAACGAGACTATTCCGGCCAACTAAATCGATTATACTGGCAATATTTATGAGGGGAAGTTGCACAGTTTATGATAACCACAGGGGCAAGAATCCAACCCCACTGGCGCTAAATTTCCCGGCCTCATTTCCGTCAATCGCTTTGTTGCATAACTGCAGAGGACGGAAAATCATGCCGATTTTCTTCCGGACTTGACTGTATAGGCCATCTATTTTCTCTGCGGCAGTTGTTACAACACGGTCGATAATGGCTGTGTTCTTTGGTTTCGAAAAGGGAGTCGATCGCCCTATGCTCTTCGATTCGCCTTCACCGAAAGTTGTCACCATTAAAATGAGCACTCTACGCAACTTGCACTACAGTTTGTGTCAGAATGTTAAGTGCGTTCGCAGACACCTTTTCAACAGGGATTGTTCGTCTGGGCTGTCCAGGTCCCTACTTTTTCAGTGTTCTCTTGGCTTCGTTTATGGAATGTGTCATTGCGGAATCTTGTATTCTGGGCATGAAATGCCGTCTGGTGGTAGGGTTGCTTATTTGGATTATGAGGATGCATCATGTAACCGTTTGATGATCGGGATGGTTTCCTCACTTGTCATGTGCTGTTACAAGCTCACGAGGAGGAAGTTGGGATAGTTGAAGGATGCATCTATCTCAGAAGTCACATTAGCAATGATAGCTGCATGGTTGCTGAAATGAGTCCACATTTCTCGAAAGTTCGCAATACCACCTTGAACGTGCGATCTGTGTGGCGCCGGAAGTGGATTTCCCTAGACGTTAGAGGCCGCGTATGCTATGCCACAATGTAAGTCGTTCTCCCGTACAGCAGTGAGACCTATCAGCTTCATTTTGAGAATCTAAGGGCCTTCTATTATATAGGGGTATTTAATTAAAGTGCGAGAAACGTCTTAAAATAGGAAGAGATCAGTATCTACAGAAATGATAATGCTCTTTGTGAATATATATTGGTGACAATCTTTGGCTTTCTACATATTTTTGGTCCATATTTTAATATTTCATCAGCTGACTTGTCGGATGAGAACATAGTACCAGCTGGAAATTGCTTGTTGCCCGCGCGAAGACACCGCACACCACGCCGCGTTTTGAGCTTATTTGGTCTCATCAGATGGCGATAACATGCCTCGAACTCGGAACCGCTGGGTTATTGGCCGAAACCATTAACTCTGGCTACCGGATCACGACGAGCAAGCTTGGCACAACAGTTAAAGACTGATTGGAGGATCATTTTGAGGAACTCGTTCTGTGAATGGATTGCGACTCGAATCCTGGACGTTTGGATGTCAGCTGGTAACCTCTACCGCTTAGCCATCTAGTCCTCAGGGTATACAACACTGCAAAAGGGGCGTGATTGCATTAACTATATAGTTGAACACCTATGATCACTGTTGTTTGTGGAGTATGGCGTACAAAAGGCAGCAGAATCTATTCAAAAGCGCGAACACGTCGGCAGTTCGATGAGGAGCTTGCAACCTCAGTGAAGACGGCCCCCAAAAGATTTTTTCTTACCTGAAGCGGTGCCTGAGGCCCGCAAGTGACCTATCTGTGTTAGAGGGCACTGACGGGCCGCCTCTGACCTCCAACACTGACCGTGCGTCCGCATTAGCAGAGCACTTCGCTTCCGTATTTACAAGTGGGCATGCGCCTATGCCAAGCTTGACGTGTACAGCCCCTACTGAACTCGAGGGCCTAGATTGCGGTGTAAATGTCCGCAGTCTACTCGACAGTCTTGACGGCACGAAACCTGCTGGACCCGATGGACTTCACCCGCTAATTTTGTAGTCCTCATCGGCCATCATCTCGCCTGCCGTGACGGATCTGTTCAAAAGATCGCTGTCCGAGGGTGCATTGTCGAGTCACTGAAAATGTTTGGTAGTACAGCCGATTCCGAAAGGCAGTGATCCACGCAATGTGGACAATTACCGGCCAATTTTTTCACCTCTGTTTTGGCGAAGGTGCTCGAGAAGGCTGTGAAAATGGGTCTTCTCCAGCTGTTGGAGTCGAAAGATCTAACACCGGCCCAGCACGGCTTCATGATGGGCCGGTCGTGCATCACCAACCTGCTGTTGACGCGGCAGGAATGGTTGCAATCGTTGAATCGGGGGAAGTCATTGGATGTTATCTACATTGATTTCAGTAAGGCTTTCGATAAAGTGAACTATGAGGTCCTGCTTCACAAGCTGAGAATGTATGGTGTTGGTGGCGCACTGCACCAGTGGATCAGTGACTTCCTTATTGGGAGAAGATGGCGGATACAGGTGGGTGATCACCAAACGGATTGGTACCCCCTCCACTAGCGGTGTACCCCAAGACATAGTGCTGGGGCCCATTTTATTCCTGATGCACATAAACGAAGTGCTTCAGCTTCTTCGGTCGCCTTGTGCACTGTTTACAGACGACTTGAAGCTTTGGAGGGTTATCGATTCTCCAGACGTCTGTGACGTCCTACAGCAGGACCTCGACCGCCTATCCTGGTGGTCTGCAGAAGTCGATCTGCCGGTCAGCCCGGTCAAGTCGTCATTTATGAGCCTGGGGAGGGGTGGTAATGGGTGTGCGCACACCTTAGCTGGCCAATCGCAGCATCCAACAGGATCTAGATGTACTCTCACGATGTGATCTGAATTCCGTCGACAACACGAACAGACTGTATGGAACCGGACTACGCTTGCTTTAGGCACGTAGAAGCAGCTTCTGCACTTGGTCTGAAGAGATTGCCGCCTGTCTTTTCTCTTCCCTGATAAGACCGATGCTTAAGTACGGCTCATCCGCCTATTGTCCTGTCACAATAGGTGGGGTGCAGAGACTGGAACAGGTCCAGCATATAGCCACCTGGCTCATCCCAAGTTTACGAGGTATGTCGTACGAGAACCGATGTTGGAGACTAGGGCTTTATTCCCTGTCCTGTCGTCGGTTTCGAGTTGATCTAATAAGAGCGCACCGTATATAGCAACCGTGCCATTTCGTCATGTTGTGGCCGCTGCTGTACATTCGCGCACCAAGCAGCACACGTGGACACCCGTGCCAACTAGTGGTACCGGATTTAAAACGCATCGCTCACCCTCTATGCTTCGAGCGTCAAGTGGATAAATAGTGGAACAAGTTGCCAGAGACAATAGTCGAGGCGAAATCAGTGTCCGAATTTAAGACATTCCTTGACGCACACTTTGCGCATCGCACCCAGATAAGATGTACTGCAGCTACAAGATGCTGCCACCGCGCAAGAATCAGCGACGTAATTCGGCACATGTACCTGATCCACTTACGATGGAGCAACCAGAGCTATTCTCAGTATTCACAACTTGTGGAAACACTGTGTCGCACCGCATCGCCCACTAAACTTTAATCACCTACGTGGGCTAGGTCATATTCTTCGCATGCCCTTTGACCGGCATTCTCGGTGTGCATTTCCACTGCCGCCGATCGTATATTTACGAATCTGCGAGGCCACCAATCTAGGTGTGGTATGGAGAAATTGACTGGGATACTTCATGGGGCTAGTGCTTGTTTTCCCCGTAAGTGAACCGCATCGGTGATTAATAACGTTGTCGGAAATTGTACACTTGCGCAGCCAGTGGCATTCCTGCACGCTGTTTCTGGCATCTAGCCATCTGCATTCCTTCTCAACTAGCTCTACTTCTCTCTAGCCACTTTGTACTTTGTCTACTTTCGGTCTCATATTCCTCTACTGTTGTTTATTTTTATATTGGAAACGTGTGTCGTGGCAATTGATTCAGCCGACAATCGGTGCGCAGCCCATAGTTATCTTATTCGACTGAACTGCGTTCCCGTCACACCTGAGCATTTACTGAACTGCGAACTTGGCACTGTTCAGCTACCATTTCATTTGGTGTCCCCGCACTGGCCGCCGCCTCTTATTACCGTAGACTCAATGGTGATAAAATTTATTATTCGTTTCGCTTGCAATTTCCAAATCGATCACTACTTAGTACAAATGCAATCTTCGGCATTGAATTATCATCTTATTTTACTACAGGGACGGATGTTCTCAGTTAAGGTGAGCCACTTCGACTTCGTATTTCTGGTTTATCAGTTGGTCACCTGACAGAACTCTTGCTCTAGGAGTGTCTGAGTGCACAGTGTCATTTATGATCCATTCGATCGCGCAGCCGCAAAAGTATGGGGATGTTGGGTCGGCCGGTGGCCGACTGGTTTGCGCGCTTCGTTTGCAATCATAAGGTCACTGGTTCGAATTCGCGTAGAGGTAGGCGTCCTCGCGGTATACTCAGCCCGCGCGACTGGTGGTCTTTGCATGGCAGCGAAGCGCCGTTACGGCCTACAGCTGGCAATTTATTATTATTATTATTATTACTCGGGTGCCAACTTCTTGGTTCAGACATTTGCGGTGAAGTTGTGTCAGGGATAACTGTTGTTCACCTGCGGAGCTCTTCAAAGGTACGCACTGCCACAATCTTGTGTTATTAACTTAGCCAAAGCCAATCAGATTAAGAGATCTTGATGTGAGTCACAGATATATTACAGCATTTGAGAGAACATGCGGTTGTAATCAATCCAGCACCTTCAATGAGGACAAGCTAATAACTTAAAATTAATAACCATACATTTTTATCCCGATAACTTGACCGCCGAGTCCTTTGGTCCCTTATCTGGGGCTCCTAGTCAGACGTCTTTCCATGGTGTTACGGACAAGTTGAAACTGAATGTCCGATTTTGAAGTTAGTTTGTATATATAGCGAACGGAATTCACCCAGGGTCAGTGGACAAAGAACCAATCCAGAGCGACCCTCGAAAGTTGACCACAACTGCATAAACCAGAGGAACAATGCCGTATCGTTTTCACTGAGCATGTGCGGAGCACAGCGTCATTCCACACAGGGAAAGAGCAGATTTATTTAGACAACAGCGAGTGGGATACGCGTGCGTGTCACCGAGTGTTTGCAGATGGCACCTCTCGGCAAGGTAAATTAGTCCTTTGGGGTGTCAGCAAACGGAAAGTCAACCCGGCTCAACCGGCACGAAAAGAGGGCAAGTGCACGGTTAGGGTAGACAATCTAGATTAGACGTTACCTTTTGTGAACAAGGGTCAACGCGGCCCCAGACGGAATAGCGCTAAGCGAAAGTCAGTGCAGGCCACTGAGCTCAAATCGATGGTATGGGCCTGTGAAGTGAACCATAATGAGACAGCAGCTGATATATGGTTGGCGGCATCCGGTTTCGGATTTGTCTGTCACTGTGGTCAGCCACAGGACGCCTGCGCCTACAGAGGGACCATGGGTGGCACCACCCACAGCTCCAACCACACACCCGATATCCAATGTAAACCCGAAGGAATAAGACCAGGAGGCATGTGGATGGGAGCCACGTTTCATCAACGGAGCCGGCCCACACTCCTTCACAGACAAACACAAGCACGCTGTATTTGGGAATTTACTCACACACAAGGCAGTGGCTGGACCGTAGTCCACTCCGCACTAAGTGCATGGAACCGTTTTTGGAGCCTAGCACGACCACAAGGACCGTGCACCCCGTCCCCTCCAGCAACGACCAACTGTCTCCTGGAGCCAGTATGGACGAGGTGGTGGGTAATAGACAGGTAGGCACCTTGTCAACATTCACATTAAGCGCAGCCACACCGAGAATATCAGGCAGCAGCCGATCACTTGAAACGACGATATCAAGTGAAATAAGTCGAATAATGCATACAGATACGGTGACACAACTCTTCAATAAATGAGCATATGAAATAAACTGGTTACGAACAAATCCGCGATAATTTCAACATGTCAGAAAATATATTTTAAGGAAATGCCACAAACGCGAAAATCTTATCGAATTTAACTACAATTAGCTTCAGCGACGTGTGCAAGTTTATAAATGGTAGTTCAGGTAGACATTAATATGAGATAAAATTACATTGAAACAATATAGCAAACCCACCACCGAAAGTAAAGAGATTCAGCATGCAAGCACACGGTTAGTAAATCGAATGCAGCGTACCTACAAACGTTGCGCCGGTTCTGCTTACCTTCTCTGCAGGACTCGTCGTCGTTTCGGTGTTGGCCCCGAGTGGCCTCACTCATGGCTCACTAGGCCTGCCTGACTCAGGCACTCGAGACCGCATGTGCCACAGCACCATGCGCTCGATGTCGATGGAGTACAACCCATCGGTGCTTGTCGCTTCCGCACTTGCCGCTTCTCTGCATGCATGAGGTCTTACTCCCGCACTTCGTCAACTGCCTTCGTGATCAGATTGGGCTATCCACGCCGATCAATCAAGATTAGAACGTGAGAGGCTCACTTTGATCATGTTCTGGTAGCGTAACTTTGGTTTCCCTACATGCCGTTTCCCAATACTCAGCTGAACATATAATAGTTCTTTCAGTATCCGCGTGCAATCCATACGCCACACATGACCGAGCCACCTAAGGTGTCTCAGCAAAAGTATGCAGTCCACTGCATACATTGCACTTCGGTGCAACACTTCCGTGTCCGCAACTCTGTCGCCCCATCAGATGCGCAGAATCTGTCGCAAACACTTAATGGAACCGCTCGAGATATCGCACATCTCGCCGGCACATCGTCCACGTTTCACTCCCGTATAGAAGAACAGACAGCACCATAGATTGGTACATCATTAGCTTCGTGCCAATGGTAAGCTGATGGTTGTTCCACACTCGGTACTCAAGCTTCCCGAATGCCGCCGCTGCCTTCGAGACGCGGATACGCAGCTCACTGTGTAGCTGTTGGTCAGTCGATATCACACTCCTAAGGTAGCAGAAGCGGGAGGTGGTTTCCAATACTTCAGCACCAATGCTGATTCGTGACAATATTGAAGATTGCACTTCCGGTGGAGGCTGAAAGAGACAGACAGTTTTGCTTGTGTTGATGGTGAGCCCGAATTTGGTCGTTGTCGAGGCCAGAGCACTAGTCATGTGTTGCAACTCATCCGCGCTGTGTGCAAACAACGCACAGTCGTCAGCAAACAGCAACATACGGATAGTTGTCTCACAGACTAGAGTTCTCGCACCGAAACGACGGATGTTCATCAACCCACCATCAATACGGTGCTCCACACGAACACCGTAAGCACAAGCGGCATCAAAAGCACAGGACAACATTGCATGAAGATATATATTATCAGGGTAGGAGCTAAGACACAGCCTTACTTCACACCAGAGATAACTGCAAAGTCATCTGAGGTCTGTCCACTCAGCTGCACCCTCGCCCGCATACCACTGTGCAAACATTCAATTACATTTACAAACTTACGCGGGCAACAAAACTTACCCAACACCCGCCACAATGCTTTGCGGTTCACCGCATCAAATGCCTTGGTGAATTCAACAAAAAGCGAGTACGATGGCTGGTGTCGTTCTCTGCATTGCTCCTGCAACTGACGAGCCGCAAGCACAATGCTTATCGTGCTGCGAACCGAGCGGAATCCACACCGCTCTTCCGCCACGTTAGGTTCCACAACCTGACTGACAGGGCGGTTGAGCAGGATTCGGACAATCACCTTGCCCACACAACTCAGCAAGTTGATGCCACGATAATTCGTGCAACATTGCTTGCTCCCTTTGCCCTTGTGCAGTGGTAGCACAAGGGCATCCTTCAACTAAGGAGGCACTTCCTCCTCAATCCATACACGTTGCACAAGTGTTGCAGCGTGTGCATCAAAACGGGTCCGCCGTGTTTCAATACTTCAGGCGGGATCCCGTCGGCCCCAGCACACTTGCCGTTTCGCAGCTGAGCAAGTGCTCTCTGCGTCTCATCCAGTGTCGGCGTGTCCACCAGACTCGCCTTCACATCGTGCTGTTTTACGCCGTTCAGTGTAAGTTGGACAATATCTGAACATTTGTTCGAGAGGCAATCAAAGTGATTACGCCAGATCTGCAGTATGTTTGCAGTCTGTGTGCAGGTAGCGCCTGAACTACCATCGATCAGCGTCCTCAGCGGCTCCAGTCTCGGTCCATATACCGTCTTCAAGGAGCCAAAGAATTCCTTGTGTTGGCGGAGTTCGGCGTAGCATTCCATCTGCTTCAACTTCTCCGTCCACCATGCACTTGTTATGCGACAAAACTCACCGGTCAGTCGTCGTCAACGTTTTCGAAATTGACTCTTCTTCCCCAAGTCACTGGGGTCTGCGACATGTGCAGCAAATGCTGCATTCTTCTCCGACACCAATGCGCCAATCGTCGCACTGTTGTCATCAAACCAATCAGGCCGTTTACAGTTTGCGCGCCCAATGGTCTCCTCGGCAGCAGCTGTCACCTGGTCGCGAATGTGGTGCCACAGATCGCCCACTGTGGCTATGCACACCACATCGCACAGGCATGCAGCCATCGCCTTCTCCAGCTCATTACGTTTTGCCACAGTACCGAGGGAGAGAATGTTAAATTTACGCCGATTCACGGCGGGAGTGCAATACATAGATTTACATTTTATGACCTTACATGCTTATAAAAGTAACAAATTTACCCCTTCCGTGTCGTAGGCGAACAGTCATCAGTCGCGCGCTGATGCCTGTTGGTTCACCCACTAGCTGGTCATGGAGGCGATCGGATATTGCAAATCCGACCCTATGTTCACTTGGTGCTGAGGTGGCGTTGCCCACCCAGTAGAATGTGTAGCCAGCACCTGCTTCATGCAACTTAGCTTGCTCAGCGAGCCGAGTCTCACTGTGCGCCGCAATATCGATGTTGTAACGTTCCAGTTCCATTGCGACTAGTGCAGTGCGTCGCTCGGGGCGTTCTAGCTCCCTTTGCTGAGTGTTTCGCGCGCAGGCATACGATTGCATTGGTGGGCGATCGCACGCGAGGTGGTGGATGTGCTTCGGAGGTTTGCTTGAGGGACTCTTCCCGGAGCCTTTGGCTCAATAGCCTGACCCACAAGGCAGTGGGTGGTTTGGAGGTTTGCTTGATGGACTCAGCCCGGAGCTTTCGGCTCAATAACTTGACCTACAAGGCCGTTGAGAGCAGTTCCAGCTCGGGAATGTGATTGTAGAGACAGATTGGGATCTACTTAAGGTCCATCACTCGCAGCCTCTGAGGTACTGCTACGATTCCTATATGTTTTGCGACCGTAGTAGGATACGCACTTGCGACCACGATCAGATGGAGGAGGATTTTGGCAGGTTTGCACCAATTTGACCAGGGGCTGTCTGGCTTGAGGCGGGCAGTAGCAAACTATTGAACACACGGGGGTGCCCTCCCACCGTCAGAGACAATGCGGGGCGCTCGAGCTCTACGCCAATCGAGCTGTGAGCTTATAACCCGTAAACCTGTTGTCTCCCATGGTTAGGTTTTACGGGAAGAGGGCCATCGACCACTTCCTAACCTCCGAAGAGGATGGACTAGGACACTGGCACGGCGCCACACCTGACAGGAGAACGACTCGGGTCCTCAGCCAAAGCCTTCGATTAAATGTACACACGTGAGGCAGCGGGTCTAGCACATGGTCAGCTCACTGACTCATTGGTGTCCTGGATCTTAGCAGGGAGAAGGGCGTAACCCAACTCTCACCCAGCGGTCGCCACGAGGAGGCGTCCAGGACATGAGCCAATGGCGCAACAATAGCAGCAGTGGGTAGATCACCACTCAGGATCTAGCCACAACCAGGCTCAGCGCACCATAGGCTCTCGCGCATATATATATATATATATATATATATATATATATATATATATATGGCAAGTGGCCTTTACATGGCCGTACTTACATGTTTCATACAAGCCAACCGACGCCATTGAAATGCATCCACATTTCAGTTACCCGAAGTTGTAGTGATAAGCGACTTAGAAAGCTTTCTCCGTAGAATATTTGCCGCGATTTTTTTCAGCATACGGGTTACGCAGGTTATTTTTTTGTGGTAGCTTGTAGGACGTTTCCTCGTGCTGTTTCCGTATTGTGGTTTGCGTGTCCAGATGATGAGTGAGATCACCTGCTCTACTCAAGCCAGAGTGATGGATGCTATATGTACGCGCACTGCCGCATGATCGAAATCGTGGCGCGTGCTTTAAATTAACCATCTGTAGCTGATCGAAATGATGCTAATTTGTATTCAGGTCATCATGGAGTTCGGTGTACTGCAAATGAGAAGATGTGATTGCGCTGGAAAGCAGAACTGTGTTCAGCACATGAATGATAGAATCGATCGTTTGACTGAGTAAGGTGAAAGCGATTAGTAGAGTATCACTCACTTATATGAGCGGACCCATTTTTCACAGCAGGTTGCGAGATTTGATCTATTGAAGCTTCCAAGAGTATTTTAACAGCCGGAGGTAACGTCCGTGTTGATGTGCTGGCTTGCCGAACAACCTCCTCGTGGTGCCAGCTGGGTGGTTCGGGCGCGATTCCCTGAATTCGCTCCGCTGCCTTGCGGGCAGGCTATTCAGCCAAAGGCTCGGGGTGGTGTCCCCTAAGTCAACACCCTACTTCGGCTTGGGCAACCGGGTAGTATCTCGCCCTCTGAGGAAACCATGGACATTGTTGTGTTGTGTTTTATTTTACTGTTTCTGTACCTTCGTTTGAATCCCATGGTTTCTGATGGCATTATATATATATATATATATATATATATATATATATATATATATGTGTGCAATTTTCTCCAATAAAAATATTCTCAATGTTACACGAGACACTAAAGAAGGCATTCTCAAGGGAATGCCTAAGGTACGTTGCATCATTTCATGCGGAGCACTGTGATCTATTAACGATCTGATAGCCGTCAGCACTGATGGTATGGAGAATCAGCGGAAATGTTTGACAGCGTTGACGTATACGCAATAGCAGAAACCTTCCACTTCTTTTGGAGTACTGGTGTTATTCTGAAATTGTTCAAAACATCGGGGATATCACGGTAATGTGGAACATGTTAAAAATCTATGTTGAAGACGCTCTGAAGGAATCGACACACTTGTTACAGGGAATTATGTATTAGGACCACCTACTTTATTCAACTCCTGTTTCCTGAGCTTTCTGTAGAAATCACAGTTATCAAAAAAATAGTGGGACCCAAGTTGACGAAGGAAAATAAGGTGAATGTGTTCTGAATTGTGAGGCTGAAGGTTGTGCTGTTTGTTCACGTTCATCTTTATCCTCCGGTTGCAAACGCTGCTTCAAAAGCATCCGTAGACCAGGGTAGTTGTGATTTCCTGAAATAGCTTCCATATACAAACTCTCTGGCTCTATTATCCCAGCGGAGTTGAACTTTTGATATGGGTAGCCATTGTGTATTTGCAAGCCCGTGTTTCTTTCCCCTGGAATTCGTCTAAGCAGTGGTTGAGGAAATCTGTCTACTCTTATCTAGTTCGTTTCAACGGGTGAATGCGAAAATTGTGGTAATTCGTGAAACGCTCACACTGAACCGGAAGATAACCGCGATTTATGATTACAGATTTTGAATACAGATCGGCTTTTGTAGGTTTTTCATTGTGGCAACGTTTCGTTCTTAACCCAAGATCCTGAAGAAGCTCTTGTGTCACGAGGAAAACGTTACCACATTGAAAACCTGTAAAAGCCGATTTGTATTCAAAACCTTCTGAAATCAGGAAATCCCAGTCGGTTCCAAACCTAATCGAAGTTATTGAACTACGATTTAATTTATAGCATTGGACGCGCGATTCCTGCTGTTGTGAACTGTCCACGCCTGACCCGACCTGACCATTGTCGATGCGACTCAGATGACTTATTCTTACGATGCTTTTTCTGAGCTGTTCCAGAATATGCAATTTTAAATTGGAAAAAATTCTGCTGCATGTCAAGTCTGGTCATTGATATCATCAAATAGATTGCACCAGGCGTATTAATGAGGTGTTGTTTCACCCATGATTGCATTCTTCGCGAAAATGCAGAATGCGAAGTCGCGCCGTACACATACGGTGGTGTATTTGCACGTCATGATTAGAATTGTACCGTTCCTAAGCGAAACGACTATCCGGCGCTATTTCCAGATATGGTACCTTTATGGCTGAGTTACGCTGTGACGGAGACTGTCAATTTCCCTTACTGCTTACTTGGCCGCGAGTAAGCAAGCTAGCAAGTAGGAGTATATTCCCCGACTTTGTGAGAAGCTGATCCATTAGAAGAGTCGGATCGCTACTTACGGGATTTTCATGCTCACGCATGACTAAGCAATAAAAATGTACATATCCCTTGTGTTTCCGTGAGCGAAGCAAGCTTAAGCACAGAAAAGGTCTACGTATGCAACAAGTCAAGGCGTATAGTCAGTTTATGTGTTTAGGATTGACTCAGCATTCAATATGAGGCGCCATCAAGCTTCCTCATTAGACATTTGAAAAGTGCGATCAATTTCAATGCATTTACGAGCTTGATTTCGTAATGGCCTCGTGAATAATATATGCTAGCATCAGAAGAGAGAAGTAACGGGTTTTTTAATGGTTGTCAGTTTAAATAAGCAAAGACAGGAAATTTAAACAAAGCGATTTTTCAGTAAATGGCGCCAAATTGGGTAAATGCCTCCTAATCATTCATCTATTAGGTGATTCTGAACGGAGCCACGTGAAACCTTCTCGTGAGTGAAAAATAATGAAAAGTAAAAAAATCCAGTGACGACAAACCGCTAACGCTAAATAGAATGGGAGCAAAATCGCTGCGAAATGTGAATTTCCTTGCGAGTTTCAAAGTGACTAAGATGAACACCGTTTTGACATTTTCGTTAAAATTACATATTTGCTAAACAAGTAAATATAAAAGAATAAGACGATTCTGAATGTAAATACGGAGGCAAAGATCTACGACATAACACAATATTATCAATAATTGCAGCATTAAATTCTTTGTAGAAGAATGTTTAAACAACCACGGGGCCTCCAAATCGATGTAATTTACCTTAACTGGGAGAACTAGTGGATTCTTTTTTTCCAATGTGTTCGAGGTTTATTCAAATCTCAATGAAGGTAGGAGTCATACTCTCTGTGATTGTCAATATAGCCCAAATAGCGTCGAACTGAAGTTGTCAGGCATATTCAGCATTGTTCTTAAGGAAAATGCCGCATATTTTGACTCTGGTTACATCTAATATAGGTGGCCTTTTCGGTTCGAGTAAACAGACGATATATTGCCTTATTTTGTGGTAACTGGCGAACTTGCCAAACAGCATTAGACAAGTTAGCACTGGATGTTAGCTGTGTTGGGTCGTGCCTTTCACTCTCCAAATGTAAGGTTTCCCTCAAACATTGACGGGGATTGCCCTCTGTGTGGATCCTTGGTGGGGATTAGCTATAATTCATTCAGAAGTTCAACTGTCTGGACAGCTTTATCAACCTCTGCGGGATGATAATAGATGAAGTGACACTCCGTACAGCAAATGTTCGAGGTGGAGCCGACTCACCATTACTCTCACCATGAAGGGCAGAGTTTGTAATACAGCCGTCCGTTCAACTCTTCTGTACGGTTGTGAAGCCTGACCCATCAGACTGATAGACATAAAAAACGCTTGACCGTCGGTGCATTCCCATCTTGAATCGAATCCGGTTGGAATACCGCTTGAGCAATGAGCGTGTTCGGTGTCGTGGGATTGAATCGCTTAGCACCGTCATATCACGTACCAGTCTCTAATGGTCCATGCATATCGCATTCCAGCGCACAAACTCCCACGAGGTGCGCTGTTTGATCGACCTGTATCTTGATGGAAATAAAAGAGGAGACAAAATCCGATGACTTAATCAACTGGAATGAAATTCCACGCCACGAAATTGGCCGCAGTTGGAGTCTGTCGACCTCTTGGTTGGAATTCGAAAGCGCTGTCACACGGTCTTATCCTAGGCGCTTTGGCGCTTTTCCCGAAGTCGATGTTTCTGAGGACCACAAAAAGGTGAAACACTCAACGTGTATAATTCACAATTACTGTTTACTGCTCCGGAATGGCGCCAAACTCGTCATATCCTTTAGTAACTTTCGGCACAATAGCTGAGGTATTTTCCACACCTACCTAACGTGTACAATGATGATGTATAATGATGAAGGCAGTCATATCGGATATTTCTCTCAGAGAATCTTATTCATCGAAGTGCAGCTCTAGCCTTCTGCGGTTGTATTCGGTTAGAATGGTTTACACATCCTGACGTGCCTATTTTCCAATTGTAACAACAGTCTAATACAAATTATATACTCCAGTTGTCTTTAACTCTTATGAGTCACGGTCTTAAATTCTCAACATGTTCCCGAACGTGTGTATTCGACGTCACTTTGTTGGGCATGACTGACGGGTTATCAGTAGGGTGGGGTTGACTTTTACAGCACACGTACTGGGCTTCATCGAACTTTCGGTCAACTTGTTGCTTACTGTCTGACACCATGATTACTGGTGCTCAATAGTTGATTTAATCTTTTCGGCAATAATGGGCATATTACTGTGGGCGAAACGAGTAGCTTACTCCATCACAGTTTGTCGTATCTCTTAGGTAATTAACGTCCTCATTTACTGAATAAATAAATAAGTGGGTATATATTTCCTGCGCGGGCGCAGTTGCTTGGTATGACGAACCCATACTTGCCTACCAACGCGAACATCGTACATTACTTTGCCACGTCGTCCCACGACTTGACCTGCTATCCAGCTTATTCGACGCCGTCGATGAGAGGCAGCAAACACTGCGTTTCCAACTCTGAAATTTCTGCGCCGTGCTCCCTACCGTCTGTTGTACTGGGCTTCCATATCCGAATTCGTACGATGTATCGGTTGGCGTTTTGTAGCCAGCAGATCTAAGATGGCTCTTAGTCTTCCGCCTATGAGGGCTTCAGCTGGTGGCTTCCCATCAGGTGCATTGGGATTCGGGATTACTTTCATCCAGCGTTCCCTCGCCTTTCGATTTTGATAATGCACGTTTTTGGGTGTCGACACACCTTTCTGCTTGCCCATTTGATTGGGGATGATACGGTGCAGTCCTCATGTGTTGGATTCCATTGTGTACGCGAAACTCGGTGAATTGATAGGATGTGAACTGTGATCCGTTATCCGATACGATAGTTTCCGGCAGGCCGTACTGACTGAAAACACGCTACAGCGCAAGGATCGTGCTGTTTGCGGATGTGTTTCGCATCCCAATAACCTAAGACCACTTACTGTATTCGTCAACAAGTATGAGAAAGTAGGTCCCCTCAACTGGTCCTATAAAATCTATATGTATCCGCGACCAGTGTGATTCGGGATTCGGCCAAGATTGCAATGTTATCAGCACCGGTAACTTGGAAACACTGTAGCATTTAGAACAGGATCGTCCAATATCTTATATTTGACTATCCATCCTTGGCTAAAACACGTAACTGCGCGCAAGTGCTTTTATGCGGGCGATTCCTGGGTGGCCCTTATGCAACTGCTTCAGCACGCGTTGCTTGAGTACTTCGGGAATGACAAGGCGATCCGCGAAAAACAGACGGGCATCGACTTCGGACAAAGCGTCGCGTCGCGTGAAAAACTGTACAAGGAATTCGTCAGGGCATTGCTTTGGCCATCCTTGTCTCGTATGAGTCAATACTTCCTGTAGCAATGCATCTTGGTTCGTGGTTGCTGAACCATTCTTGTGTTTACCGTAAGGTATTCCGACATCGCGTATCATGTGGCTGGTATCCGTGTCGGTTGTGATTGAAGCAATAACGGCATCCTCAGAATCACGTCGACTAGTATCGATTAATCTGGACAGGGCGTCCGCTTGCCCAATAGAGTCAGTTGACGAATACATGTTGAAATCGTATCCCAACAGCAAGGTGGCGCATCTCGGAAGTCCACTGGCCATGTATGCCGGAATACCCTTTTTGGATCCAATGATAGCGAGTAAGGGTTTGTGATCCGTCACTAATATGAAACGCCGACCGTAAATCATTTTATGGAATTTCCGAACAACAATGACAATAGCGAGAGCTTCTTTCTCGATTTGGCTGTAGTTCTTCTCCGAAGTGGTCAGGGCTCATACCGCATGCGCCACAGTCTTTTCTGAACCGTCTGGAAAGCGGTGTGAAATGACTGCACCAATTCCATAGCTCGAAGCGTCTATAGTCAGGATGATATCCAGATTCGGATTGTAATGAGTAAGCAATAGGTCTGGTTTCAGCAGAGATTTCGATTTCTCGAATGCCTGTTGACACTGCCTGGACCATTTCCATTCGACATCTTTCATCAGCAGATGATTCAAGGGTTGGCGTAGACGATGCATAGCTGGCAGAAACTCGCTATAGTGACTCACTATTCCGAGGAACGATCTCAGAGTTGTGACATCCGTTGGTGTAGGCAGTCGATCTATTACCTCAATGTTCTCGGGATCGGGATGTCGGCCTCGTTCATTAATCACCAATCCCAGGAACTTAGTGGATTTCAAGAAGAATTTGCATTTGTCTGCGCCTAAACGGAATCCATAATCTTTGATTCGCATCATCACGTCATTCAGTCGTTGAAATAATTCATCATGTGTGGTGCCCATTATGATGATGTCATCCAGATAGACTGTAGCTCCACTTACCCCAGTCAACATGGCATCCATGACTTGCTGAAAAATTGCGGGTGCGGTTTTAACTCCAAATGGAAGACGGTTGTATTGGTACAGACCACGATGAGTGTTGATCGTGAGAAGCTTTCCGCTTTCAGGTTCAACTTCTAGTTGTAAATAAGCATCCGCCAGATCCAAGTTCGCAACATATTTACCACCATTCAGCTTCGCGAACAGGTTGTCAGGAAGTGGAAGTGGATCCTGATGGGGTTGCAATGCACCATTCAGACCAGTTGAAAAATTTGCACACAAACGAATAGAACCGTTCGACTTCTCAATCACGGCGATTGGGACAGCCCATGATGTGAAATTTATTGGCTGAATCACGCCAATTTGCTGCACTTGGTCAAGCTCATGTTCTACGAGTACTTGTGATGCGTACGGGACTGGGCACCTGGGTCGAAATACTGGTGCAGCACCAGGTAACAGAGTAAGCTTTGCCTGCATCTTGCTACGATGTCCAAGTTTATGCTGGAATACACAAACATACTTCGTCTAAAACTGTTCAGCAATGGTTTGACTTGGGACAGGTGGTATGGCTGTATGATGCACCATGAGGTTCGTTTCAGAACACTCATTATTCGGTGGTACATTGAGCAAATTAAATCTATCAATCCAATCAATGCCAAACAGATTAATGTTGACACAAGAAACTAACTAGATGGTTTCACGGAGGCTCAGATTTAATGTCACATGTGAACTCACCATCTAACCTCAGTTGTTCGCCGGAGGCATTTTGGGCAGTCAGATTGGTGCGCCTCAGTTGAGGTTTGCCAAGTCCATGATGATCGAGAAATGATAGTAATGTCCGACACCGTATCTATTTGCAAGGATATAGGAACATTGTTAATTTCAACGGTGAGCTACTTCCGTTTGCCCGCAAATTCTGTGCAACAGGTCGCGAGAACTACTTCTGTCTTTTGGGATTTAGAGTTCGTGTACAAGTTTGGGGTAGACAGGCCTGGAATCGTACGTTTTGCGACAGTGTGATTCTTCGTGACGTTTGCACTTCTGACAAAGATGCAGTACAGAATCGCACAAAATGCCATCCACTACAGTTCCAACATGAGGTCAGGCGTTTCTGGTTGGGTACTCGATGGCCCATATTTTTACCTCGAACAGCCGTGCGGTAAATCTGTGGTTCACTCCTGGGATCAGCATTTCCAATCATTCAATCATGCTTTAAGTTAATCAGTCTCTGGCATTCAGCAACAATGTCTTGTAATGTCAAATGGGGTTCCTGCTCTAACTTGTGTAGGATACGTGTGCGCACATCAGCATCGGCATGAGACTGAATACTGCAAACAAATATGAGACTTTTTAACTGATCAGATGTCACCGTACCGAGTTTAAAACGTTCACACTCTCGGTTCACAACTCCAGCATGTGTTATAAAAACCATGGCTATCACGTTTGGGCAACTTGAAACAATTATATACGCATACTGAACAAAGATGCTTGCTCACCGAAAATGGACGCCAGAATTTGCACAGTCTCATCGAAGCGGAAATCCCTTGGATTTTTTGGTAGCACAAAATTGTTATAGCGTTCATGCTCAACTGCACCAAGTTTACGCAGCAACAATCGAACTTTCCACGAATCATCTTGCGCCGCCAACTCAACACGGAAAATATCTTCATATTTCTTGAACCAGGAATCAAAAGTTACTCCGTCTGATTCATCGAAAAAGAATTTTGTTATTGCTGTCGTGACCGCGTCTACTGAAGATCGTGTGCCAGCAGGTTGGGGCTCAGATTGAACGTTCATCTTCTGCGCAAATAACTCGAACAATTGCCTCTGGGATTTCTCGAACTGGAGCTGCTGTTGATGGAGAAGCTGCTGCATCTGCTCAAATGAAATGGACATTATTGTGCAACACCTCCGTCGCCAGAGTCTGTTGTGTCCTCAGGGTTCGACTTAGCAGCTTCTTAGATTGCGCCACGAGAGTCAAAGGACATCCCACCGGACGAGAAATATATTTGCGAAACACAGAACAAGCCGATGTGGGAAAGAAAACACACCGATACAGTTCAAATCACGCCTGTGTGCTAGTTTGAATTTATAGATCTCAAAAATCACGGGACGTGTGAGTGGTGTGAAACAAGCGATAGTAACAAATGTTCTGCAACACAGAAAAACACTAGTCTACTGAGACTGTTTTGATGCAAGGCACACGGTTACGAACAAGTCAGTTTGTTTCGTTTCTGTGCGCATTTGACTTTGGTCTGTGTGAAATTCTGTTTTTCCTTGCAAGTTACAAGATTTCTTCTGAATCAGTGGCGCCAACTCGACTTGATTCTCGGACAGCGCAATTTTTCTCAGGGCAGGCCGTTCGAGACCTAACACCTACTCGTTCACGAGAAACCTTAGATAATGCAGATAAGGTTCCAGAATTCTGAAAACTAGGACGTCTGCAAAGTACAGTACCGAAATACTGAGTTATAGAAAGGCATCAAAAAATCCAGAAGGGATTGATGCACCAAAAATAATTGATGTGCAGCTCATTGCGCAGAAAGTAAGCCACCGGTAAGTGGACGAGTGTTATGCTTACGTTATTATGATGTCGGGTCAGAGTGTGCTTTATACGCTGCTAGAAATAGCCAGTTCTGCATTCGGGTGAACACTGTGACGCCCAGGACAAATAGTGCGCGTGGTCGCGTCGCATAACCGGTTTCGCTGCCGCGTAGTAGTACAACCGCGCGAGAGCTTGAGAAATGGATTCACACCTAAGTACGGGTACATGCCTTGCAATTGTGATTTCTAGCTTAACTCTGTGGACATTTGGTGAGCCAGTGGTTAACGATTTTGATAAGGACATAGCAGGCGTGACCGTCATGAGTCGAGGTTGTGGTCGTTGGTCGAGTGTCTAGCACGTGAAACCACCGCGGGCGAATGGACGGTGATTTGCCGCGGCATGATAATCAATGCATACTGTCAGAGCACGTGGGGAATGCACATGTTTAGAGTTCAGTTGTAACTGTTGGCATTTGTTACTTGCTCCTGCACAAAATTTGCAGACACACGTGGCGCGAAAACTACCAATAACCCCAATGAAAATTCTGTCCATCGACTAGGTCCCTTTTTATGGAGACAATGGCTAAGTCCGTGAGCGTTTTCGGGTTCATAGCTGACCGAAGGTAGTTCTGTGCACGCTTCTGTGTTGAGAACGGGCGCTCACCGATGGCAATGATGATAGCCTGGGGTAAGAAAGGTTCGCAACAAGATACCAATTTGCGGTGCGGATTCACCGCGGTGATATTTACGTATGCAGCTCAAAAGCTCTAAATGTCCATTGAATTTTCCCTTTCCTTAACCCTTTCACTAAATACTGTAATCTTTTCCTTCCGGCGAAGAATGCCGCCTTTTCTACATCTTCCTCAACATCACTAAACCGACAAGTATAGTTATGATCCAGGCGAATATACGGCGGATTGGACGCTTAATTGGTTTTCTCCAATTCAGAGGATGCATTATCATGTTACACATTCAGTGATTCCCCAGCTGTCATTCCCTGTCCTGTGATAACTGTCTTCCATGTGATAGCCTTCGCTGTTCCATTGCGAGCGAATTGCCACGCTGACCTCATTGTCCCAAACGATCATTCATCTCATCGCACGCTACCCCGACCCGATCGTCCGGCCTTCACGCACCTACTATGCCCTCTGTAAGGACATGTACCAGCATGCGACTGGCGCTGAAAAATGTTATCGTGCTTGACCTCATATGTTGACCAGGTATATGGTATGTTATCACGCATTTCTCCGTAAGTGCACTGTAAATCCCTCCGTAGTACACGCACGACGACGTATGTTCCAGTTGTCTATCCGAAAACCCAGTTTGGACAATGATGTGAGTGAAGCTCACACGGCCGTCGCCGACTGTCTGAATGACCGCACGTCTTTGGAACACTGGTGTGAGCGCAGATCGTGTGTTCAAAACACTCACCTGCAACAGCGAGACAGGTGCGTGTTTCGGAAAGTGTTTGCAAAGTGCATTGTAGGACCAAGTGAATTTGCCGGGTGGAGTAACCATCACACGTATCACAGTATGGGATATCAGTGTGGATGGTTGAATAGTTCGGAAAAGGAAATGACTGAGCACCTCATGTCCCCTGTGTTATAGTGTACTGCCGCGTTAATCCGTTAACCTATTGAGTTGGTCTGTCAAGTTCGGAACAAACATCAACCGTTTCGGAAGCTGTACGTTAGGTTTCCAGTCAACCTTTCCTACAGCAAACCCAATCTAATTTACGTGATCGAAATGCCCGAACAGCTATCCAGCACGACTTGGATACTGTTTTGATCGTTCGGATGATCCATCGTTTGACCCAATAGCATTCGTAAACAAATGGGGTGCAGTTGGCGTAGATATATGGATGTTCTCACATTGCACACGGAGGGCTGTGCCAGCACCTTTGTCTGATACAAATTAACTCATCAGCCGGAGTGGTCCACATGACTACGTGTTACACTGAGGCAATGCCGTGGACAAGACGATTGGGTGTCAGGATAATCGATCAGCGCTGGAATCCTGGTGCCATTTGTGACAAATGTCATTGCCAGTCGTACAAGCGCGAAATACCGCCAAACAGTGTAAGGCACATATATCTCTCAGCGTGACTTGGGTGTGCAATAATCTGTTATTTCAAATTTTATGGCGCTTGTCAAAATGATCCTACGTTGTAAAACGTGGTAATGATAGGACATCAGATTCAGAACAGCGAATTTTTAAAGTCCCTATACCATCCATCTGGCAATGTCAGACCGCCTGCATAAGTTATTCACCCATTCGATGTTATCTGGGCCTTCTTGGAATAGTTCATCGGGTGATCTTCCCCACGTGAATAACCTCGTAATCGTGCTCCGATCAACATAGATTCCCAGCTCATTGCGAAATAATGTTACACTGTCACACAACCTGATTGTGAATGGGAGCCTATTACACCGGGCCGCATATCAGATTGGAAAGAAATTGAACCGAAGCGTGCACAGAACTACCTTCGGTCAGCTATGAACCCGAAAACGCTCACGGACTTCGCCATTGTAACCATAAAAAGGGACCTAGTCGATGGACAGAGTTTTCATTGGGGTTATTGGTAATTTTCGCGCCACGTGTGTCTGCAAATTTTGTGCAGGAATTTGTAACAATTAAAAAATGCCAACCCTTACAACTGAACTCTAAAATTTTACGGTTATTGTTTTTGCTCTATGAAACGCCCTGTTAAACGACTGTTAGCAGACTTCTTGTTATCAGACGCAAGATTTTGCGCTTTTGCAAAATTTTGGACTATATGAAACTTTGGCGGGAAATGCCATAGAACTGCGAAAACATTGGGTGCAAAAGCTACTTATAAGGACAGACAAATGGTGAAAAGAAAAAAACATATTATACATACACTCACTTAATGGAACGTCACGTTTGGCATCAGCGAACTACATAGTTCACTAGACGACGTGGTAGATAAGGCAAAACTGAGTAGTGCTAAGAGGCGGTGCGACAATACAGGTACTTAAATTTCGTGTGTGTAGATGAGGAAGAACGAGTTTTCGATAACTCATCGTGCAGATGGTGATAGGGATCATTTAAAATGGAGAAAATCTGGGGCATGCATCAAAATGTTTGGTAAAACTGAAGTCTACAAGCGATTATCGGGATAATCCACTGCATTTAGAGATGAGCTTAATCGTACAGACAATAATAGTAAAGTCTTTTTGAAGAGGTTCAGGAAAAAGAACAAGCGAGCAGTGCAACCCGTGAGGGAGAATACAGGTAACTACGAATTTATGGATTATGTAGCGTGGTACTGAAAGCATCTTGAGCAGCAGGGCATAAAATGATAGTCCTTACCTTGCGAAATTTTTCGTCGATGTGTCTAGACCACATTAAGCTTTTAGCTAAAAATACCAAGATAACTAACACTGAGTGAACTAGGTATAATGCATTGGTTCACAACAACAGCGCTCGAACCAAAAAGCAAAGTTTGACGTTTGTCAGCGTAGAGAAAAGGTTAAATCTCGGCACTGAAGCGTTGAGGACAATGGATCGGGAAGATGACTACCATTCAAGCTGGTCCAACCTTTTTGAGGTGCCGAGAATGATTCGTTGGTGGGAACGACGCTACCTAAAACAACGTCGTCGGCGTATCCACATCCAATTATACCTGACGGAATAGGAAGTCTTTCGATGTACAAACAAACCAAAAGTGGAGAAGATTGCCTCCTGTAAAAGATCCACAGTCGCTACCAAGAGTGGAGGACTTTTTGCCGTTCAGTTGAGTGAATTACGAGCGATTTATAAAATAATTTCCCATTTGATTGCGCACTGCGGGCTGGACGCCGTTTGTGGATAGTAGGTTAAGAAGCAGTGACCTTACATCATTCCCAAAAGCGTTTGAATAACCCATGAAAAGCAGACGTATTGTCTTCCATTTAGCACCTAACGCAGATGCCATTGATTGAACGAGATAGGTTTATATGTAAACTGAGGCATCACTAGCTTGGGTGCTTGTAGAAATCAAAGGAATAAGAAGTCATTCTAAGACATTCAGCACGACAGATGTACTGGCTACAGCGACGAAAATGCTACAACAAATGGATCATTGTTTGCCCTTGTATGGTCGTATATGGTCATATTAGTGCTGGCGGTTACTGGCCTGAAAAGTTATCTCTTAGCAGAATGCAGCGACTGTTCCCTTGGAGGGAATGGTGTTGGTGTGTAGGCAGTATGCACACGGCTAACAAGTCCCGGGCTATGTGTTCAGAAGAGTATGTTGCAGACATTGCAACTGCCGTGGCCGACCATCAGATGGGAAAGATGTGATTGCACTTCGCAACACCACCTTACTTCACTCATGCGATTAAATGATTGGCATCAGGGTCACGAGTTAAATTATCTCATCTCATCAATTGGTTCCTTGTTGTACAGTTGATTACAACAAACCTTATCCTGTGGTAGGTTAATGTATAAGCCTGAGGATGAATTAATCGAAATTTTTTTTACTTGAAGCGTATGTTTTTGCTTCTTTCTGAACTTTAGGTAGGCTAGAAATTGAGACTACCATTGGAACATGATGTGCGTTCTTTTACGTGTTTTCAGGCCCGCCGTAGCATGCCACGTTATTCAAATAACGTCTCTGAGACGATATAGATGGCATGCTCATTCGTGATGATGGAACGTGTCTGTTCGCTATTATTGATCACGGAAATGGTTCAATTATCATATGCAGAAATGCGACAGCGTACAATTTTTCTTAGCTGATTTCATGTGTGTTTCTCATATCGTGATGGAGGTTGTTTATATGTTGTTGGCTGTTAAGCATTCCCACGGAGTACTCTGGGAATGCATCGCTCTGCGATGCCATATATTTCTAGCTAGAACCAGGGATGGTTACTGTGATATTCATCAAGGGATGGTCCATTCGAGCTTCTAATCATCTTAACACTTTGTAGTTTG
>OX104063.1:126017589-126084245 GCA_944474145.2 Dicrocoelium dendriticum | reverse complement strand
CCAACCAGTTGCTTTTGTCTCTCTACCAAACAACAACGTTTCACGATCCTGCTGTTCTTATTGACTTTCCCTCAAATATCTTTGAGCCCTTACCGAAGCCCAAGTCTCCGAATGTGGTCAGAGAGCCAGTCCATACAGTCGATGGACTGATCCAATCAGACGGTAGCGTGTACCTATGCGGCTGGATCAACGACAGCAGTCATACGAACATCCAATCTCAGGGAGAGGTATTAGGATGGCTGCCTCCAAGCTAATTCATTCATTTATGTTCAATAACTGCAGCTATATTTTCCTGTTTCAGCTCGTCACTGATCATGTCTTGGATTGTGACGCTCTCTCCTTTCCATTGTACAGCGCTCCATCTCCAGTTTTCCTACACAAAGATATAGCTTCCATCAGCACTTATTTTATCTTCTTACCTCTCGCGTCTTGACGTCGTTGTTAATTGGGGAACACCAAGAACATAATACTAACGAATTGAAATTTCCTACTAATCGTGTGGTGCGTAGCTTAAATTTATACTTCTATTCAAAAAGGGGCCTAGGTATAAATTAATCTGATTGGTGTATTATGCCCATTCAATATTAGAAGGAGTTGCTGTGAAGAGATCTCTTTTTGATAATTCTCCTCAGGCATTTGCAATTATGAGCAAATTCAATGCAACATGAGAAGCTATCTAAAGCTGCATTAGTGAATGGTTAGGTCACAGTTAAAAGGAAGGTCAACGAGTCACTCGATAGATCAATCAATGCAATCAGGTGGTAAACGTCACGCGTTTTCACACCCCAAGCACTAACAGGCAAACCTAACAAGAAAGAAACGGTTGGTTTGGGGGCAAAGCTCACATCATCATTTTACACGTTAGCTACAAGGTGGGAAACACATCAATTACTGTGCCGCAATACATAGAAGAAAAAAGGAGAACGAAAATGCAACTGGTGCGAGCCGACTAAGGTACCGGTAACGGATGAGCATCGTTCCGATAAGCTACCAGCCGGCTCCTGTGCATCAAAAAAATTACCATGTAAAGTTATATGAGGCTAAATAATGAGATCGTGGTTGGAGGAGGAGGCTAACAGGGATGGGGTGGGACACAGAAACACAGCACGAACGCCACTTAGGTCGGCTCCTTGCCATATCAGCAAGTGTATCCAGCCAAACATGTTCATCGTCATTCGGGCCCCAACCATGGAGCCGAGACGCTCCAACCGAGTCCAGCTCCAAAGTGAGGGCCTTCATTCCTCTGGACCAAGTCATCGCTTGGTCACCCCTCTTCTTCCATCCAGACTCTCGGCGCGCAAACAACGCACGCCGCGGGAGTCGGTAGGCTGGCATGTATTAACACGTGGAAGAGCCATCGGAGCCTGATGCGTGAAACAACGGTGCTGAGCGGTTCATTTCCTTTTCCTGTGCCGTAAACAAGGCGTCGAACACGCTCGTTGCTCACGCGGTGTTCACACCAGATGTGAGCTAAATTACGAAGGCACCGGTGGTCGAACGTAACTAGCCTCTTCAGGTTCGCTGCTTTAAGTGCCCATATTTCACAACCGTACAGTAGGGTCGAACGTACCGCTGCATTGTACACTCTACCCTTCAGGGCAAGAGTGATGTCGCGCCGGCGCCATAGGTGGCAAAGACTAGCAAAAGCACTTCGAGCTTTTGCTATACGGTTCGTGATCTCATCCTCAATCCCACGGGCGCTGATACAACTTCCCAGGTAGTTGAATTTTTGAAAGATCCCCATCAAGTTTCAGCGTAGGAGGCGACCCGCGCAAATCTTGGAGGAACGCTTTGAACTTCGAGGGTACGAAGCAAAGCCCGAATTGAAGGACAGCCAATGTTAATCTGTCCAGTGCAGCTTTGCATGTTTGTGAGTTGTCACGGATAAGGACAATATCATCAGCATACTCTAAGTCAAGAAGTCGTTCTCCTGGGCGCAGATCCACACCTACTAAGTCGTGTCCTGTAAACACAATCTGCATGAATCCGTCAGTAGCTACCTTGAAGAGGAAATGTGTCAGGGGCCATCTTTGTCTCACACCATTGGAGATATTAAAGGGCGACGACAGTATGCCGTAAGCCCTCACTCTGCCCGAGCTATGCGCGTATAATGCTCGGATAATATCTACATATTTCTCGGGCACACGTTTCCTGAGTAGACAGTCCGAAAGGGTACATCGATCAACAGAATCGAATACATTTTTGATATCGAGGAACACGACAACAGTGGGCCGCCAAAATATGTGACGGTGCTCCAACAACTGACGCAAAGTGAAGATGTAGTCGATGCAGCCATGACTTCGACGAAATCCGGCTTGCTCCTCACGAATCTGGCTTTCACGAGTGCAAGTCAGTCTGTGAAGGATGGCAGAGGCAAGCAATTCGGAGGCGGTGGAGATCAGACTGATTGCTCTATGGCTGCTACATTCCGATCGTGAGCCTCCCTTGAACATTTGGACTACGATATGGCAACTCTAGTCGGTAGCGACAGTTTCCAGCCTCCACAGTTTGACTAGTAACTCGTGTAAATCATCTAAAAGAGAAGATTCCACGAATTTGAAGGGGGGCTGGAGGACGATCATCTGGTTCCGCGGCTTTATTTAACTTCAACAGTTCAACGTCTGAGTGAGTGGGTGGATCCAAAGGGACAGCCCACGAAGCGGGGCGGTCATTGGACGGCGAGAAATCTAACAATCCCAACCGATTAAATTGCTTTTCACTGTGCTCAGCCCAACGCTGCAAGCGTTTTGACAAGTTGTGAATAGGCTGTTCACTCTCGTCACGAATTGTTTCACTTACACCAGTTCACCTACTGCCTGATTCTCGTATCAGCCGGAATAACTTACGATGGTTACCAAGGGCAGCGGCCGTTTTCATCTCTGAAGCGGTCTCTCTTCAGGCTAGCACGGAGTATTGCCCGGAGCTCTTTGCGAGTTTCATTGTGTTCGCTTCCAGCCGGAATATGCCGGCGGGCATCGATGCGTTCCAGAGACCGTGAAAATGACCCAATGTCCATGTTGGCGATTAGACGCACCACATGAGGATTTTCCTGCTGCAAGTAAGGTCTGGTGAATATGAGACCAGTGAGCTTCAGTTGCATCCAGTGAGCGTTTATCCAACTCGAATGACAGCGTACTTAGATAGGCATTCAGAACAGCTGGCTTCGCCAGTTGGCTGGTGTCAATGCGGTCACAATGTCGTCGTGGGCGTCCGTGAAAGCGCATCCGCAGATCAGCACGTACAAGTGCATGGTCGGTGTCTACACATGCTCCAAATCGAGCGACAGTTCTGTACACAGCCTCTCCATCGGTAACTTATGGCAATGTGATCGATTTGCATCCATAGCTGGTTCGAGGCTGGTGGGCGCCAAGTCAACCTCCGGCGGGTGCTCGAAAGAAATAAGCGAGCATCCTCACACAAATGAAGTAACCGCTCACCGTTATCAACACGGGAGCCTACACCATGTTGGCCGCCCAGACGCAATTCATCAATTGATAATTATCCAGTTTGAACGTTCAGATCCCCCAACCAGCACTACAGCGTCCGAGCTTCTGCTGTGGCTAAGGAGCTCGTTCAGTTGACGATAGAAGTCATCTTTTACCGAGTCATCGCTATAGTTTGTCGGTGCATAGGTAGCGATAACGAATAGAAACCTGTTAGTCCCACGCGACTTCGAATCTTTGAACGAGCCAGCCAATCGGGCCGCACACATTTGGCTACTGATTGGAATCTAATCAACCAGAGTAGCTTCAGCCCGCGGACTCAGAGCAATGCCAGCACCAGCTCGGTCGGTGCTGGGATCTGCATTGTCACCAGATAGGCGCAATGAGAAAGTGCTGCTAGTGTCACCTGAAAGGGGTTACAGAGTGAGCACGTAGCTCGAGTCTTGCTGGCGGGTTGCCGATATGCAGCAGATATCGATCGAGAGGGTGTCTAATGTTCGGGCAAGTGCTGTCTGTTAACCGAGCTGTAGCAATGTGCGAACATTGAGGCATGCCAATCTGAAGGAGGATCGAGGGCTCCAAATGCAAGCCGATGAACTGGGGTGGACCGCTTGGTTGGACATGAGCCTGTTGACAGGGCAGGAATGACGCTCCGCGTTCACAGGTGATTTGAAACTAAAAGACAAGCGACTATTGAAGCGAGGTGCGGGAGGGCCGAGAATTGGGGGGCTGAAAAAAGGGGGGATAAAAGTGAAGCTGGAGCGGGACGATAAGGGTGAAAAAGCGCAAGAGGGGAATAAGAAGACGAGAAGGCTTGAGCAGTAGCATCCAAACCCCTATCCACCCTGTCCGATGCAGCAGATAGGGCACCGTTGCTTATCCTCTGCGGTGGCCAGAGCGTCAGAAATTTGTTTGATGCGAGATTCATTGTATTGCGTGGGCAGGATATTGTCAGGCTGCCCATGCCTAGGCAGGAGAACGATTAGGGCTCTCAATCAAAGCCTTTGGTTCAAAAACCTCTCCGCAATTCAGCGTGGGGGCATAGCTCACGGTTAGTCCTGGACATGCGGGGTACGGACCGCGTCAATCGTTCCGGCCGAGGCAGCATGAGCGCTTGTACAAGCATCCTCTGCTTGCATACCTCCGGTTACAGCAGCGTAATAGCTATTGCTTCCGATGTAGCCAACAGGCGCTTTCTGAGTCCCTTTAGGTTGCGTTTAGCTACGGCGTAGAGAACTTTGAAAGTGTCATCGGTCCGAACATAATGCCGCGTACAGATCATGGCAGTGGGCCGACGTTCTACTTTTCTTCATAAGTGAGCTAATGTACTAATACGTAAAATTTCATCAGAATCCTCCCGCTCATTAGTATTCAACAGTTTGCACCCGCAGTCTTCAGATGCTATCCGCACTTCTGTGTATTGGAAGTCGTGACCTTTGGAGGGCAGCCACTGTTCTCTGCAAAGGTAGTAAACTGCATGAGAATGGAAGATAGGTCTTGCTCTATCCCAGTTGGCTTGTAAGCTATGACGGTCTGCTACGGTCCCCAGTGGCTCATTGGCATAAGCTGCTAGCGATCATGGGCTCGGTTCCCTGTAGGGTATCTAGGAACTGCGCACCACTGACTAGGCTCAGTAGGGTGGAATGATCGTTTGATTCTTTCCCGCAGCGAGAGTTAGACACTTTGGCTTGCAAACTTGTGGAACGAATCAGCAAAAATACTTCAAAAGTGTTAAACTGAACACCCAAAGGCACGGAGCTTTGGTTCGATTACTGACCGAACAACCGGGGCGTTCGTATGCCTGTATGCTTCATAGAGACTGAGTTGACACGGTCTTTTGGCCGAGTTACTTTGTTGTAATGGTATTTTACCTAACTCCTCACTTATATTGTTTTTTACTTTGTATTTGCCCTTAAAGTATACCACTGAAACAGGCTCGTCCAGCGGACTAGCACCTAATGGTCTCTTTTTGTTAACGATTTCTACATACTTTGAAATAATCTTCACTTTCTTTTGCACACCTCCTTTCTGACAGTTTACTACCTTAGAGTTACTTTTGTCTGTGCACAATTGGCTACACCTCTTTCCTCTCCCACTTCCACACATAACTCATAACCTTGCACGTCCTTTTCTTCAGTGTTTGAGCGGTAGTTTTTATTGTAAATGCATTGGACTGTTTAGCGTTGGGTTTTCGATTTATCATTTATTTTCGTGTGTAATGTCCACCTTTGCACAGATGCCGGGTTACCGAGCACTCACTCGATCGGCTCTCTTGGATAAGATTATTCGTGTTGATCACGCCGGTGAAACTGGTGCTCGGAAAATCTATGAAGGACAACTGTTTGTTTTGGGTAAATCAAACGTTGCGCCGATCATAAAGGTAAGGATGTTTATCACAACACTGTTGCTACAAACTAATGGAGCATAATCAGCCAAGAGATTGATAACTACTTGTATCTCACTTTTCTCCACAGTCACTGTTTTCTAATATTTTTAATTTTCACCGTTGACATTTATACGGGCAATGTAGCTAACTCTAATGCTGTGCAAGCGTTTTCGGCGCCTTGTTTATGACACAGGATGAAGAAGCGAACCGCTACGCACTGCTATTTCACACACCAGGCTCCCATGGCTGCGCCACATGTGCGCACGCCAGTCCACCAACTCCCGCGACGTGCCTTGTTTACGCGCCGCGGTTGTGGATGGAAGCTAAGATGAGAGGTAGCCAAGCGCTGGCTTGGTCTATACCATTTCCCGCAAACTTATATAAAGTCCAACTTTTGCAAAGCAAACGCAACATTTTACAAAAAGAATGCACGATTTCGCAAAACCATGTGCGATTCGCCAGCCGCTCTGAGCCAGTCCACTGACCTCAAGTGTGCTCTCATTGCCTGGGTCATCATCATCATTATACATGTCAGCTAGAGATGGTAAAACACCTCCGCTATTGTACCGCAATACATAAAGGAAATACATACATACATGCAATACATAAAGGAAAAATAAATACGACAGTTGAATGCCAGCTGAGCTACCAGCAACGGATACGCATCGTTCCGGTAAGCTGCTAGCCGGCTACTAGGCAAAAACAAAAATTTAATTACGTTTTACCCTACAAAATAAGATCGTAGATGGAGGGGGAGGCTAAAGGGGTGGGGAGGGACAAAGAAACTCACAGCAGGAACGCCACTGAGGTCGGCTCCTTGCCATATCAGCAAGTGTATCCAGCCAAATGTGTTCACCGTCTTTTGGACCCCAACCAGGGAGCCGTGAAGCTCCAACTGAGGCCAGCTCCGAAGTGAGGGCCTTCATTCCTCTGGACCAAGTCATCGCTTGGCCACCTCTCCTCTTCTTCCACCCACATCCCCGGTGAGCAAACAACGCACGTCGAGGGAGTCGGTGGGCTGGCATGCGCAACACGTGGCCCAGCCATCGGAGCTTGGTGAGTGAAATGACGGTGCTGAGCGGTTCATTCCCTTTTCCTAGGCCGTAAACAAGGCGTCGAACACGCTCGGTTGGGTGCTAGTGTTTGATGCCTGAGTCAAGTGAAGTGAGCGCGCTGCCTACTGACTAGTTCAGACTTGTGAATGAACATCGAGTCCATGGACATGGGCAGTGCCACGAGCTACTACGCGTCCCCTTCACCTCCAAAAATGCTGGACCACAATTGGTCTGCTAGCAATGAACGGCCGGAATATAAGCCTACGACTAAATGGATGTCTTTCATTCCAGCATGGTCAACATGCCTACTCGTGTTCGAAAGAGTATCTCGTCAGACATTCCTGACCGAGCTGTGGATGTCTTCGTCAACGGTGACGACTGGCAGCTCGTGGCCACCGTGAACAATGTGAAGTACCAAACTGCCTATTCCTGGATTCGTCACTCTCTTGATTAGAAGCTGGGTACTAGGCAGGCGCGCGGTCGTAAGCGCATTCTGTCGGAGGAAGAGATTGATGACATCCTGGAGTGGATCGCGAAGGACGCAACTCTAACACTACACGAAATGCGAGTCCGAGTACGTGCCAATATGGATAAGAACATTTCAAAGTCTACAATCGCACGACACCTGGATGGCCGTTTGATAACTATGACGAACACCTATCAGACTTCAGAAAGAATGAACAATGCCCGAACCAAAGAGATACGCATGGAGTTTGTTCAAAAGTTTCTCGAACTTGAAAGTAAGGAAAAGTTCTTCATATGGATCAACGAAACAAACTTCAACGTTTACTGCAAACGTACTCATGGGCGGGCGCCCAGAGGAGTGCGGGCCTGTGTCAAAGTATCCAACAGTAGAGGCCTGAATTTGCATCTCATCGGCGCACTCATGATGGATGGGAACATTTCGATGACTACCCGGAGAGGCTCATTCGCTGGCCCCCTAACTCTCGAATGGCTGCGAGGCATTTTGGACAAGCTGAAGCGGGAAGTGGAGCTCCGGCAGGTGGTCGTAGTGTGTGACAACACACCATGTCACACACGTTTGGAAGCACTTGCGTCAGTCGAAGGATACGAAGGGGTTACCATTCTGAGATTGAGCCCATACTCCCCATTCCTCAATCCCATCGAAAATGTTTGGCAGGTGGTGAAGGCTCGAGTGAAGAATGAAATTCGAATGCAGTACGATGAACTTCTGACCGGGGATCCCTAGAATCTCATGATGCAAATGGAATGGAGGTTGCGGTTTCTGGTACGCATTGCCAGGACAGCAACCAGTGAGATCAGTGTTGTGGGATGTCGTACTGCGATTCGACACATCCGTGTACATTTTCCTAATTGTTTGAAAAACATGACGTGCTTTGATTACATTTCCGGCTCATCACTTTAGACATCTGATTGTATAGCATATACCACTAGGAGCGAGTAGGGACACGAGCAAATTCAAAGTCTCGGCGAAGTATGTATGCAGTTGGGCTAAACCAACTTACACTTAAACTAGGTCTCTTTAAGCTGCATAAATTTCATTCCAGTTTATTTGGTTAGTTTTGCCTATCTGAATAGTCTTCTATTAGCTGGCCACGTCGCTTACGCTAATTGCGCTTATCTTCGGTAATTTTGTTGCGTTTGTAGCATTTTTGAGTAACTTGTGGACATTTTTTCCTTATCACGGATTCATTGCTAACCAACTTACTTCATATGCTAACTTAGCGAAGAGTTATGCCACCGTATCTGTATGCATTATTGGATTTATGTTATTTCATTTTGTCGTTTCAAGTGATTGGCTGTTGCGTGCTATCCCCGGTGTGGCTGCGCTTGATGTGCATGTTGACAAGGTGCCTACCTGTCTATTACCCACTACCTCGTCCATACTGGCTCCAGGAGACAGTTGTTCGTTGCTGGGGGGGACGGGGTGCACGGTCCTTGTGGCCGTGCTAGGCTCGAAGAGTGGTTCCATGCACTCAGTGTGGAACGGACTACGGTCCAGCCACCGCCTTGTGTGCGCTTGATTCCCCAAATACAGTGTGCTTGTGTTTGCCTGTGAAGGAGTGTGGGCCGGCTCCGTTGATGAAACGTGGTTCCCATCCGCATGCCTCCCGGTCTTATTCCTTCGGGTTTACACTGGATATGGGGTGTGTGGTTGGAGCTGTGGGTGGTGCAGCGCAAGCCACCCGTGGTCCCTCTGTAGGCGCAGGCGTCCTGTGGCTTGCCACAGTGACAGGCAAATCCGAAACCGGATGCCGCCAACCATGGTTAGACATTCGTACGGGGGGTCGCAGCGATATCTGATGTCCAGCGTTAGTCAATGACACGGGACTGGCTTCCAATGAGACATGTGCGAGTGATATTTGTAACGTATCGTCTACTTCGTACTAGTGTGTATCGCGCCTTCCTCGTTCACGAAGAACCTTAGACAATGCAGATAGGGTTTCAGAATTCCGAAAACTAGGATGTCTGCAAAGTGAATTACCGAAATACTTAGAGTTATTGAAAGGCATCAAAAAATCCACAAGGGATTCATGCACCAAAAATAAGTGATATGTAACTCACTGTACCACCGGCAAGTGGATGAGTGTTATGCTTACGTTAGTGTGATGTCGGGTCAGAGTGCACTTTATACACTGCAGTTCTGCTTTCGGGGGAACGCCGTGGCGCCCAGGGGACATAGTGCGCGTGCTCGCGCTGCATAACCGGTTTCGCTGCCGCGTTGTAGTGCAACCGCGCGAGAGCTTGAGAAATAGATTCACACCTAAATACGGATGCGTGGCTTGCAATTATGGTTTCTCGCGTATCTCTGTTGGCTTTTGGTGAGCCAGTGGTTAACGATTTTTATCAGGACATAGCACGCTTGACCGCCATGGGTTGAGTTTGTGGTCGTTGATCGTGCCTGACACGTAAAACCAGCGCGGGCGAATGGCCGCCGATTTACTGAGTGGCATGATGATCAATGCGCAGTGTCATAGCACGTAGGGAATGTACAGCCTATGTTTACCACGATCTCAAGGGAAATAATTTCCACAAAATCACCCATATATTAACAGCAGCTGTGTAGCCATTGGTTATGCCGCCGGGAGCAGTCGTTCGTTTTCCGCACCCTTGCCAGTAGTTAAATGCGTAAACCACCCCATCAGCGAACAGCGGTTCAATAGGGCGTTTCATAGAACAACAACAATAACCGAAACATTTTAGAGTGCAGTTGCAACCTCGTAATCGTGCTCCGATCATCACAGATTCCCAGCGAAATGCCCCCAAACAGTGTTAGGCACATTAGGATTGCACCGAAGTCCGATCCCGGACCTTCGTAATAAGAACTGAACACTGACTATCCCATGATGAAGGACAAAAACGTCGTCCAATTTCTTTCTAATCTTATATGCGGCACGGTGTAATAGGCTGCTATTCACAATCAGGTTGTGTGACAGTGTAGGATTATTTTGCACTAAGCTGGGAATCTATGTTGATCGGAGCAGGATTACGAGGTTATTCACCAACAATATAGCTCAGATAACATCGAATGGGTGAATAAGAGGTAAGTCACGCAGACGGTCTGACACTGCCAGATGGATGGTATAGGGACTTTAAAAATTCGCTGTTCTGAATCTGATGTCCTATCATTACCAGGTTTTACAACGTAGAATCATGTTGACAGACTTCATAAAATTTGAAATAACAGATTATTATACACCCAAGTCGCGCTGAGATATATGTGCCTTACAATGTTTGGCACTATTTCGCACTTGTACGACTGGCAATGACATTTGTCACAAATGACACCAAGATTCCAGCGCTGATCGATTATCGTGACACCCGATCGTCTTGTCCACGGTATTGCCTCAGTGTAACACAGTCATGTGGACCACTCCGGCTGATGAGTTAATTTGTATCAGACAACGGTGCAGGCACAGTCCTCCGTGTGCAATGTGAGAACATCACTAGATCTACGCCAACTGCACCCCATCCGTTTGAAGATGCAATCCGGTCGAACGATGGATCATCCGAACGATCAAAACGGTATCCAAGTCGTGCTGGATAGCTGTTCTGGCATTTCAATCACATCTTTAAGATTGAATTTGCTGTAGGAAATGTTGACTGGAAACCTAGCGTGCGGTTTCCGAACATGACAGATCAACTTTCAATCGGTTAACGGATTAACGCGCCAGTACACAGGGGACATGACGTGCTCAGTCATTTCCTGCTCCCAACTATTCAACCATCCACGCTGATATCCCATACTGTGATATGTGTGATGGCTGTTCCACCCCGGAAATGCACTTGGTCCCACAATGCACTTTGCAAACAGTTTCTGAAACACGCACCTATATGCCGCTCATTGCAGGTGTGTTTTGAACACACGATCTGCGCTCACACCAGTGTTCCAAAGGAATGCGGTCATTCAGACAGTCGGCGACGTCCGTGTGAGCTTCACTTACATCGCTGTCCAAACCGGGTTTTCGGAAAGACAACTGCAACATACGTCGTCGTGTGCGTACTAAGGAGGGATTTACAGTGCACTTACGGGTGCCATTCCCTATCCTCTAATAACTGTTTTCTATGTGATGTGGACCGTCGAGAGCCGATAACACGAGTTTTGAGTGTTAATAAACTCCCTATGGCACCGGAACAGTACGAGTATAGCAGTAAAGGGACCATGAACTGTTTCCTGAAGCATCCGACTCGTTGCTGATTGGGAACACAGTCGACAGCCAGGTGGCTCAAACACCTTCTTAATGGTCAATGGTAGTCCACACAGAGGCGAGTACTAATCTAGGTTGTTCATCCACCTTCCGTTAGATACTTCATTCTGGTTAAAAAATGGTTGGTCACTTTATATGCGGAAACATTGGCTTTGTGGTATGTAATACATAACCAGATGGACAACGTCGAACTTCCCACGCTCTGATATGCTGCGCTGATTGTCTGCGGAACAAGCAAGACTCAGTCATACTTGCCCTCAGTAGGAAGGCATTACTGTGGGAGCACGCGACGGCGTACAAGCAGCCCGTAAGCCGCTCCCTGTGTAGACATCCCATTCTCAGTGTCGTCTTGCATCACTACTTCTCTACCCATAGCAAATCATGGTATCACCGCAGCATTAGTATACGCCTAACTGTGGTGTCACTATAATCTTTGGATTTTGTGGTCTACCCCCTACCTACCTACGGGACTCGTTCAGCATTCAATTAATTGCCCCTACTAAACAATACTCAGTGTAACTTTTACACGTTGCTTTGAGGCGCATTGCGTGCTAGCCGTGGAACAATCACTAAGACAACTCATATGTCAGCTACATTACCATCTTATTGTCCACCTTGATACCTCGCCCATCGCAATCGTAGGGCGCCAGAAAGATTTCTGCGCTGGTACCATCTCACCAGTGCATGTGCCTATGTCTACCGGTGCACATGCGATTTAGCGGTGTGACCAAAGTAACCTGTGGCCTACGCGCTTCAATGCGCCACTCGTATTGTGCCTAGTGCCCGGTGCGCGCCATGTGTTCACAGCACGCGATAGATCGTACGGACAAGCTTAGTGACACGGATCGTCGGCCGTGTCAGAATGCGAATAGCCAGTGACCCGATTCCATAACAGGCTCTGTTATATTGGTGTTGTGAATCGCGATCAAATTCCTTATCATATACTGACCCCGTTTCCTCTTAGCCTGCCGTGGGTGACCTCAGATGTTGACGAGGTACTACCCTCATACCCGCCGTCATGTAATCCGTCACCGCCCATGTACCAAGTCGCACACGAGCAAACTCCGGGCTGTAGTGATTCCCCTAACCCACCTACCCTACACATGTGTACACGTTGCTATGTCTACTATGCATTCGACATGTCATTGGCCCACGGCGCTTGCCTAAGGAACCACCGACACGACGGTGCGCGCATGTCACAGTAGCCTGACTCAACTTAGTTCATCGGAAGGAATAACCTGTTAGCGTACCAGACTAAGTTGATATCTGGTTAGCTTAAGTCGCTACCTGTATGGCCTAACATGACTCGGAAATGGTATAGACACCGGGGTTTTGACCTTCTGGGTCTCCTCAGTGATACGCCTTCCAGCGGACCCCTGCCGGGTTCCGCCCCCATGACTTCAGAATGTCAGCAGTCAGTGTCACTTCGCCATAGCTGATAACCGTGACAGATCGTGAGGCCTGCCCCTGTCCTTTGCACAGCGTAACTGACATGACAGTGAAAGGTGAGCCGGGCTATAGCATAGTCAACTGTCAATCACGCAGGTCCGCGGCTGTCACCCAAATTTCGCAGGTCGGCGAACAAATGAGCAACTGTATGATGCAAGTTATTAATAATGTGATCCACAGCAAACAGCGAGTAAATATAGGTAATGGGGCAGGCAGGTTAGCTCATGATATCACGTTCAAGTTTTTTTTATAATTCTAATGGGTCCGGCTTGTATTCTTATTTATCACCAGTATTTTGGGATCTGTGGCGGAGACGGTACTCAAACACTAGTTTGTGGAAGCGCATAGCAGATCTATCTTTTATGGCACCTTGATACGCGCGCATGCGTATCCGTGACAGATTTAGCAATAGAAGCCGTCGCTCTTTGCAAGATGGTTGAAAATGAATAGTGTAATACTCGTCGAGTAGAAGATGAGGAGTACTCAGTTGACCTTCTTCATAGGCATCTATGTGGTCATGGAGACCTTGAGATAGGCATGGCCAGTTAATGAGAGGATATAACAGGGGTCCAAGGAGTGAAAACGAGGACTTGATTTACTTTCCATCGTCGACTTCCATGTGGGCATGAAAGCCTCGTGGTCGGCGTGGCCGAGTAAGGAAAAAATATAATATTGGTCGTATGAATGAAGAAGAGGACTAGGTTTAACGCCCCTCTTTAGCTACCATAATTATTTGGAGGCCTTGAGGTTAGTATGGTAGGGTAAAGAGAGAAGGTGCTAAATTTTGGGAGATTGGGCATGAAGAGTTGGACATTGTTTCTTTCCTTTTGCATTCTTTGATGTCCTTTGATGTATTTAAGCGTACCACTAAGGTTTCCCGGAACTGCATTATATGCCCTTTGGTCCCTTATGATAAATCTGTCTTAGTGACATTCAGCTTGAAAAGTTTCATAGCTTTTGGGACTGTGAGAAATTTATCTATTTGTAAACAAAACATGTGAGATGTGCATGATCTAATGGACAGTGGGAGACAATTTCAGCTCAATGCATATCTAATGAGGAAAAGGTTTGCCTGCATGTTGGTGCGTGACTTTGAAAATGCAAGTGTGCAATTTTTATTACGGATAAGGTAACGTTTTGTGTGTTGCAATTGGGGAGATTATGCAAGTGTATGAATGCACCCATTACTTACATCCAAAGCAGCGATATGTCTAGCTGTATTCTACGCAGCCATCTATGGTCCAACATTAGCAATTTACCGCGTTCAGAGTATGTTAACCTCTGAGTAGAGCACATGACCTCTCATGTAAAACAACGCTGAACGCGCTCTAGTGTCGCTGTGTCACTCTGTCTTGCATCACCGAATACCATACAGCAGTACTCCAACATTGGGAGTGTGCAAGTCTCGTAGCATGGAAATTTAGCGTTTGTTAAGGTAAAGATTTTGAGAAACAGTGCATATTTTTCTCAGTTTTATCGACAGTGAATTGTATTTGTTCGGAGAAGTTCTGGCTGCTGGAGTAGTGAAGCCCTATGTTTCTTATTTGGTTATCATAAACTAGCGGTTTACTGAAGAAGGTGAGCGGTTGGACATTCATATCACATTTGTATGAGATGGCATGAATCTTTTCGAGGGAGAAATTCATTTTGGAAGTACAACACCATACTTCAAGTGCATTCAGGTCAGTATGTATGTTTCGAAACACGGACTCTTGATTCCTTGGATCAAATGTGTACACAACTTTTACATGGTCTGCAAACATGTAGGGCCTACCATATACAAGAACGTTAAAAATGTCATTTATATACATAAAGAAAAGAAGTGGTCCCAGAACGCTGCCTTGAATGGCGTCACTTGTCACAGGGGTGCGACCTGATATGTGATTTCCTATATTGACTGCTTGGGTTCTGTCGGTTAAGTATGAGGAGAACCGAGAAAGTAGTCAGCAATGCCATACACTGGTAGAGTGGTCAAAAGCCTACTACGAAGCATTTGGTCTAAAAGCATTTGCATGTCAAGGAATATGACAATTTAAGTGTTAGCACAGTCAACTGAGCATGCTATGTGGTTTAAGAAGTCTAGTTGGCAAGACTGAGAAGAACGCTGTTTAATAAAGCCATGTTATAATTGGCTAATTAGGTTCCTTGATATCAGCAAGTGAGAAGTTGTAGCCTTTATATTCTCCCCATAGTTTTATGAAGTATGCAACTATGGCTAATCGGGCGGAAATTTGCAGCATCCTGTTTTCAGCCTTTTGTATATCTTGGTACAATATCAGCGTGTTTCCATTAATACGGAACAGTGTTGGCCTTCATTGACAAGGTAAATATTTTCTACAAACGAATAGGGATATCCGGACCACCGTATTTCAGCAAACCTGATGGAATGCCACCAGGACCACCGTTAAGGGACGGCTTCATGGCGCTAAGTGATTCCCTTATTTCTGCTATGGGAAAGTCTACCGTCCACAACGGTGTAAAAGTATGACTACATTGCGTTACCTACTAATTAACGAAACCGGGTTGGCTGTTCGGCGCTCGGTTTTTTGAGGAAGACCTGAATGTGTTAATTGAAGCTATTTGTCTGTTAGAAAAGACAGCCACGGCGCATGATGTGAACGGCGTGTTCCTGTTTGGATGCTGCTTCTATCGCACGGTTGGTCCCAAAGCATTCCGAGATGTATGTTCGATTCGTATCCTGCCTTATTCCCCTGCCGCTGATAATTTTTATCATAGTGACAATGAAAATCATGGTATCTGGGTCTATCTCATTTAGACTGTTAAAACAATAATTTAAATGGGCACAAGCCACTTAGTCTTTATTACTCACTTTTCACCCATTTTGCCTGTAGGTTAGGCGTATGTTGCGCAGATTTTCATACAGTTTGGTTTTATTTCCTTATCTGCACTTCTCCACACGATCTGCACTCATTTCTGAGCCAGATCATCTGTTTTAAGGCTATCTACAGGATAAGCTTGTTTATGACGCGTAGCGGTGAGCGCCATAAAGAAGCTATCTTGTGATTTCCGTCTTATTTCCATAAGAGAGCCGCTATTTTGTGATTGCGCTGTTAGCATCATGTAGCCACCTTGATCTTACATGTTTACTATTGGTATTTAGATTTTACATTTGATCCATCCACCTCCCCTCATATTAATGATGACTGTACGATCGCAAATATTCACCATCACTCGACACATTAACTCTATGTGAGAAACACAGTACACTTTGTTTTTAACACCTATCGTTAATGACATCACGCTTGGTCACATCAACTAGACGTGTTCCTCGTCTGTATAACCCCAAACTAGGAGTCGGAAGGAACTTACCGAAGCCAGCTTTGAAGTGTGAGCGTTCATTCCTTTTGACCAACTCATTGGTTAAATTCGTCGCCCCTTCTACTCATCTAGACTCCGTTCGCGGGAGTTGTTGTGCTGCCATAGGAGCCAGGTGCGCGAAGTAATGGTGCTGAGCGACACACATGTGTTGTGGCACTGCCAAACGTCTATATATATATATATATATATATATATATATATATATATATATATATATATATATATAATGAACCTTCAAACAAATTCCTGATGCTCTCTTTACCGCAGGGGATAATCAACGGTGCCCTATCTGTGGCTTCAAGCAGGGTGGATAGGGGTGTGGACGCTACTGCTCAAGCCTTCTCGTCTTCTAACTCCTCTTACGCTTTTTCTCCCTTATGGTCACGTTCCAACTTCACTTTTTCCTCCAGTTTTCAACTCCCGATTCTTGGCCCTCCCCCACCATGCTTTGCTAGGCGTTTATCTTCTAGTTTCAACTCACGTGCAAACGCGGAGCGTCACACCTGCCCTGTCAACAGGCCCAAGTCCAAGCAAGCGGTCAAGCCCAGTTCATCGGCTTCCATTTGGAGCCCTCGATCCTCCTTCAGATTGGCATGCCTCAATGTACGCACATTACTACAGATTGGTCAACAGGCAGCACTTTCCCGAACATTGGAGACCCTCTCGATCGATATCTGCTGTTTATCGGAGACCCTCCTGCAAGACTCGAGCTCTGTGCTCACTCTGCAATCCCCTTCAGGTGACACCAGCAGTATTTGAGCCTATCCGGTGACGATGCAGCTTCGAGCACCGGCCAACCTGGTGTTGTCATTGCCCTGAGTCCCCGGGCTGAAGCTGCTCTGATTGATTGGATCTCAGTCAATAGCCGGATGTGGGCGGTCCGATTGGCTGGATCGTTCAAAGCTTCTATGTCGCACGGAACTCATAGGTGTCTGTTCGTCATCGCTGCCTACGCGCCCACAAACTGTAGCGATGATTCGGTAAAGAACGACTTCTACCACTTACTGACCTAGCTCCTTCGCCACAGAAGAAGCGCGGACACTTTAGTGCTTGCTGGGGATCCGAACGCTCAAGATTGAAAATTGTCCACTGATAAGCTGCGTCTGGGCGGTCAGCAGGGTATAGGCTCCCGTAATGATAACGGTGAGCGAATACTTCATTTGTGTGAAGATGCCCGCTTATTTCTTGTGAACAGTAACTTTCGACACAGCACCCGCCGGAGGGTAAATTGGCGCCCACCAGCATTGGACACAAATCGATCACCTCGCGAATAGTTATCGCTGGAGGGGCTGCATCCAGAACTATCGCTCGATTTGGAGCACATCTGTGGACATCGACTATGCGCTTGTATGAGTTGACATGCGGATGCGTTTTGGCGGACGCCCACGACGACGCTGTGAACGCATTGACACCAGGTAACTGTCGAAGCCAGCTGTTCTGAATGCGTATTGAAGTACGGTGACATGCGAGTTGAGTAAGCGCTCATTGGAGACAATTGAAGGTCACTGGTCGCATGTTCACCAGACCTTACTAGCAGCAGGCAAATCCTCATGTGGTAAGTCTAATCGCCAACATGGACATTGGGTCTTTTCGCGGTCTCTGGAGCTCATCGATGCTCGCCGGCGTATTCCGGCTGGAAGCGAACACAATGAAACTCGCAAAGAGCTCCGGGCAAAACTCCGTGCTAGCCTGAAGAGAGACTGCGAATCCTAGTGGTCTCTTCCTGCGTAAGAGATGGAAGTAGCCGATGCCCTTGGTAGTCATCGTCAGTTATTCCGTCTGCTACGGGAATGGGGCAGCAGGAGACCTGGTGTTAGTGAAACAATTTGTGATGAGAGTGGGCAGCCTATGCACAATTTGTCGAAACGTTTAGAGCGTTTGGCTGGGCATTTTGAAAAGCAATTAATTGGCCGGAAATATTCAATTCCTCACCGGCCACTGATCGCCTTGCTCCGTGGGCTGTCCCTATGGATCCACCCTCTTGCTCAGAGGTCGAATGTGAGATAGAACTGTTGAAGTTGACCAAAGCCGCGAGACCAGATGATCTTTCTCAAGCCCTCTTCAAATTCTGAGGCTCTACTCTTGTGGATGATTTACACGAATTACTAGTGAAACTGTGGGAGCAGAAAACTGTCCCTACCGACTGGAGCCGCTCGGTTATTGTTCCCATCCTCGTAGTGGACTCGCGCTCGGAATGCAGCAACCATGGAGGAATCAGTCTGATCCCTATCGCCTCCACATTACTTGCCTCTGTACTCCTTCACAGACTGACTGGCGCTCGTGAAAGCCGAATTCGTGGGGAGCAAGCCGCGTTTCGTCGGCGTCGTGGCTGCATCGACCACATCTTCACTTTGCGGCAATTGTTGGAGCACCGTCACATATATTGGCGGACCTTCGATTCGTTGGAAAGACGTGCACTTTGGGACTTTTTACTCAGTAAAGTTGTGCCCGAGAAATATGTAAATATTATCCGACCATTGTACGCACGTAGCTCATACAGGGTGAGAGCTTACGGCAAGCTGTCACCGCCCTTCAGTATCTTTAACAGTGTGAGACAAAGGTGTCCACTTTCATCTTTCCTCTTGAACTTCGCTATTGACGAAGTCATGGAGATTGTATTCACAGGACACGACTTAGAAGGTATGGATCTACATACAGGTGAACGACTTCTTGACTTGGAATATACTGATGATATTGCCGTCATGTATGACAGCGTCCAGACGTGCCAAGCAGCACTGGACAGATTAGCGCTGGCTGTCAGCCTCTACGGACCTTACTTTTCACCATCGAAGTGTAAAGCTTTCCTCTAAGGGCGGCATAGGTCACCTCCTTTGCTGACCTTTGGTGGGGATTAGCTGGAAGTCGTTCGGAAATTCAACTACCTGGGAAGTTGTATCAGTGCCCTTGGGATCGAAGACGAAATCACGAACCGTATAGCAAAAGCTCGAAGTGCTTTTGCTAATCTTCGCCACCTATGGCGGCTGCATGACATCGCTCACACGCTGAGCGGCAGAGTGCACAATGCAACGTTACGTTCGACCTTACTGTACGATTGCGAAGCGTGACCCCTTAAATCAGAGGACATAAAGAGGCTATTTACGTTCGACCATTGGTGCCTTTGCAGTTTGGCTCACATCTGGTGGGAACACCGCGTGAGCAACGAGCGTGTTCGGCGCCTTGGTTACGGTACAGGAAAAGGAACTGAACTGCTCAGCACCATCATTTCAAGCACCAGGCTCCGATGGCTCGGCCACGTGTTGCGCATGCCAGCCCACCGACTCCCGCGGCGTGCGTTGTTTGCTCGCAGGGATTGTGGATGGAAGAAGAGTGGTGGCCAAGCGATGACTTGGTCGAGAGGAATGAAGTCCCTGACTTTGGAGCTGGCCTCGCTTGGAGCTACTCGGCTCCCTGGTTGGGGTCCAGTGGGCGATGAACGCGTTTAGCTAGATACACTTGCTGACATGGTTAGGAGCCGACCTCAGTGGCGTTCGTGCTGTGAGTTTCTTTGTCCCTCTCCATTATTTTTAGCCTCCCTTTCCAACCATATTCTCATTTCGTAGCATAATGTAATTTTGCATCATACTCTTTCTTGTTGCCTATTAACCAGCTACTAGCTTTCCGGAACGATGCCCATCCGTTGTTGGTGGCTCTGCTGGCATCCAAGTATTGTGGCACAGTAGCTGAGGTGTTTTGCACCTCTAGCTAACATGTATGACGATACATTGATATATATATATATATATATATATATATATATATATATATATATATATATATACATATATACATATATACATATATACATATATACATATATATATGAACACTTGGCCAACAAACATTTGGCAGAGTGCCACAACACATGTGGAACATCGACAAGAATGAGAAAGAGTTAGAAGAAAGTATGCAAAGATCCATGGGCGGAGATGCACCATTAACGAGCCGCCGAACACTGATTAGTCGCGCGGCTTTCCCGTCAAGCATGAGTTAAACTGCAACCGCAATAAGGGTCAAATGCAATTCGCTTTTTTATGGAGCATCATTACAAACGCTGATGTACTGCTGCTGTTGCTTTTGCGCATTCTGCGTTTCTGGGCACAACTTTCCTTCTCATCACTTTATGTTAGAATCGCGGTTGTTGGGGTCTAGAGCCGTCAGAACAAAGACTTCATCACACCGGACAGCTGACAAGTCACACGAAGCAGCAAGATAGCTAACAGACAGGCCGCCTCGCTTGATCGGCGACCTCATGCACATGAACCACAGTAGAGCAGTTGGTAGTGTAGTCGCTAGCTCGGCGTAATCGACTGTTTCATAGCCATCTAAAGTTTTGAGATGCGAGATTACGTTCTCACCCAAATTTGCCTGATGCGTGGATGCCAGAGCATCCCTAATTCAACCTATGAAACTGTGCGGCCATTGGTTTTGTACTGGTCTGAACATTCGCTTCTATGCGTTATCTTATCCCTCGACTTTCTACCGACCAATCTCCAGGTACTGATACATCTTTGCAGTTTAGTTGCTACTCTACAATTCTGATGGATGTCCTCCGCAACCGTCTGTCAGATAACAATCTCACTCGCAAATGGAATTACTTTGATCTAGTTCGTGTCTCGTGTCTCTAACACCGTTTTTCTATAGCTTGGGACCTCATCACTTACTCAGTAGTTTCACATCCGGTTCCACCTTGGTTTAGGAAATGTGCGATCAAGAGGAACATCACCTACGGAAATTCCAGGAGTTGATTCCAAGATACAGGGTCAGACCTACTGCATTGCTCCCTTTTTGGAACCTTGCCGGCCTGCTTGTTGGCATCGGGAGCGCTGCACTCGGTCCTCGATATGCCATGGCATGCACTGTTGCTGTGGAATCAGTGATCTCGGAACACTACAACAATCAGATACGATCGCTTGTGGAACAGGACCCGAAAGGGTCCGAAGAGCTACTTCAGGTAATGTGTGACCGACCTTTGCGACGTCTTTCTTTCAGCTAGAATAACTATGTTGTGCTTACTACTTCTCTGCTTAATGGGCTTTATTAATCTCATTACGTTGAGAAACCGTGGCATCTCCATCATCCGTTGTAAATTACTGTGAACGCCTAAAACCCATTGGACCAGCTTTCGGTATTTAGTATTAACCTTGACTTTTCTATTTCATGTGTAAAATTTCAAGGGTGCAACTCTAGTCCATCGACTGCGACCTATGCACTGAGTTGCGGTGAATTCGGTCGTCTTCACCCCAACCGCAAAAATGTTATTAATGTTAAGTTTTGTGGTAGTAATTCGGGAGGAATAGATGAGAATTGAAGTTTTCGGATGGAGCAGTTGCATTTCAAAAGCAACAGAGCGAGTCCAAGGGCGCCACAAACTTCATAACCGCGTTCTGTCTGATAGTAATGATAGTAGTAGTAGTATTAATAATAGTCAAAATAGGAAAGAAAGAAAGGAATATATCGGCAGTACGCCGGCATGCAGTGCCGACGCTTCGCTGCCGCGTAGCCATCACCGGTCGCACATGTGCTAAGGATACTGCGAGGGTCGTCGTGCCCCTACACACGCTCAAACCGGCGCCGCCAGATTACAAGACAAGCTGGCTATATTTATTCTATGGGCTGACAGTAATAATAATCATAACAATAACAATAAGTCAATCCCTAGGCTAACGCAGGACAAGATTTAATGGCGTTTCTTCGTGCCATTTCTTCATATCCCTGGTCTACTGCCTCGCATTTCGACACCAAGTAGTTTACGCCTTCAGATTAGGCAACCAGGATTTAATAAATGTTATCGCATAAGACCTTCGCGTGCTTAATCAGGAAGATCTTGTCTGCTAGGTTTAATCTGAAATCCCACTAAAGAAGGGCATTTAAAACGTGGGTATCTAACTGAAACTCTCCGTACGTTTCTACTCGTCGATTCTCCTTCAACTGTTTTCTTTGTGCATGCGCCATCCTCTGGAATGTGTAATTCAACTCTGGCAATCATGATGTAATCGAGATCTAACTATTTTCTCGATCAGAAAACATCAGCTTTGTAGTATGTACCCTACGAGTAGCGACTAAGAATGTTAGGTGCATACAATGGACGATATCGACGTTTACCTTAAGACTTTGTCATGCCTTGTCGGAGTGTAAGCGACTTTGCTTATGCATGTTGTGGGTCGTAACAGCAATCTGAAAGAACATCTTAAGATGGCCGAACAACACAGCCGCCTGGAGTGTTATCGAAATGTCTTCTCAGTTGTTCTCTTGTTATGCTTGGAATGCCTTTCCAGAATCTATTATTTCGCCCCTACATTCAAACACCGCGTCGACAGTGTACTTGGCCAATTACACTACATCAAATAACTCACTCGAAAGCTCACACCCGCTTTAACTCTTTGAGTCCCGAATTAATTTGCCTATAGCTTTTTCATTATTTTTGTCATAAGGTAGATTTTGCTTAATAATAAACTTAATTAACACTCAAAACTTGTTATCGGCTCTCGACGGTCCGTGACATATGCTAATCGCCTCACAGCTTAGCTGGTAACGGCTTTAAGAATTAAGGCGTTGGCTCGGTTTACGGAATAGTTAATCGCTTCTCCTACCTGGGTAACTGAAAAGTTCCATGTGCAGACAACACACACATGAATTTACGTAATCCTCAGATCCTTTGCAGAATACATGCACGCCAAAGTTATCGGGAGACATAGGTGAAGAAGCCGCGGACTAGACTGGTGTACGAGTTGTGTTTACTGCGCGCGCAGAAGCAGCGCTACTTGTTTGGATTCTAATTAACGACTAATCCTGTGCAATTTAAGTAAAAGCCTCCATACGATTGTGCAGCCGTGAGGTAACCAACCACTTTTTGTTTGACGCAACAGTGCATGTTCCCACGAGTTACAGCCCGGACTCAGCTAAAGATGAGTTCTACCGTCAACTATCCTACCTACTCCATAACAATTATTGCAAGTATATGGTGGTTCTCATCGGAGACCTCATGTTTCCGTGTTCTTCCCTGATCTACACGTATCCAAATCTATTAGCCTTCTGCTCTTCAAACACAAACAACTTCCATAGGTGATTTCCGATCATCACTAACTCTACAACCGTACTCCCATGCGCCGCCAGTTCTCAAGCTCTCACAGGGTTGTTTCACTAAGCGGAAACGTAAGCATCTATGCCACACGACATCGCGCACTACTTTCGAGCAGCTGTCATGAGTACTGCATTTTTCATCCAGAGCGTATGGTGTACCATGACCACCCACGATGATGTAATAACAATATTTTTATTTACAAACCAGTAGTTTACTGAAAAAGTGTTTCACATATCTGATAGATGAATAACACGGCCGTAGTTCTTTACGACGTGCTGAACCATCTGCTGGCATTGATGCTGTGTCACGTATGCTTGTGATTCAGACACCACCTTCTCCAGAAAACGTGTCCGCCACTCGCCTTTGCTTAGAACACCTGCAGGGTCACCTATGAGCATTTCAGCATAGCGTGCTCTCATTACTTGCTTCTCATAGGACTTTATAATGCTCCAGATGCCCTCGATGGGGTTGAGCGATGGAGAGTATGGGGCCAGTCGCAGAAGTTTCCCTGATCGGTAAGGTTCCTTCAAAAAAACTTGCTCCAGGTCCGTGTGGCATGGCGCATTGTCGCAAAGCAAAAGACAGCTTTCGATAAATGTGGAGCCGTTAGTATCCAGCAGTTGACGCACCCACTGAGCACACCTATTTTTGTTGTAGCTGCCTCTTAAAACGGAGAAAGCTATCAAGGAATTCTTCGTCATGGCGCCGACTAGGTGTAGATTCTGACCCCTAGTATTCGCCATGGTACATTGCGCCCGAGTACCACGAAGTGAGCGCCCCCTGGTGCGCCCGCAGAAAAGGTTGAAATTCGTTTCATCTATCCACACTGGTTGTCTTCCTTCTGCCTCCAAATGCATCAGCTGCAGCACGAATGATTTCCGTCGCCTCTTGTTCTCTAACGTGTTCAGAGACTCCGGAATAGCGTGCAACTTCTTCATGGTTATTAATCGGCCGTCTAAGTACCTGGCGACCGTGCTGGTGCATACCTCAACTTCAAACTCCGCTTTCAACCGCAATCGAAGAGCTTCAAGGGTTATTGTTGGCTCCGCAGAGACCCACTCAACCAGAGCGTCCACATGACTATCTGCCAACGCTCTGCGACGAACCCCTCCATGCTGTCCCCTAGGTTCGGTTGACTCCCACATACGAATCCAGCTGCGGCAGGGTTACACATTCACGTTAAGCACACCAGCAACCTGCTTCCAATCCGCTCCCTCCTCATATGTTTTCATTATTCTACGCTTCACTTCCATGGAATGGTGAGCATACGGTCCTCTTCGTGCCATCACTTTTCGGTAAACTGCACGTTCACAGTATTACTGATAATTTATTTCTCCACGTCTCATGTTCCAACCCCCCCCCCCAAACAGCCTGTGTATTGGGGTCAACCGTTTGCCTCTATCCCATCTCGCGAAACTGGCTGTCTCATTGTCCCAAAGCTGGTCAGCTGTTTGCGGTCAGTCATCTGCCTGTCGGCGTTGCCTATTCGTCATCGCTGCAAGACCCCAGTGTGCAGGTGATTTTTCCTTGTGGTCACGAAACATAGCTGTCCCCCTACGGTGACTTGTGATACATAATGGCTACGGTCTGTGAAGTGTACGAACCACATAGGCTGTGGAGCCAAGTGTTAATCCGTGAGGGGGTGTATATCACCCTGGCCTCCAGGGGCAAGGAACGCAGGAATCCAACTGATGGTATTTCGTTCCCTCTTGCAGCACACCGGTTAGACTCGTAATCTCGGTTTCATCAGTGGTGTTAACCAAACCTGTAAGGTAGATGGAAGCGGACGATGTAACGCAACCTCCAGATCGAATGTGGTTGATAACGACCCCACCACACAAACCTAGTGTTTGAAAGGACACTGCAGGGAGTCCAGATTTCAGTTAAGATTGCCACCAGCATCGGAACACACCATAGGATAATGATGCTAGGTGAATCCAGTGTGGCAAGTATGATGAATGCGGTTAGGCGACGCTCTTTACTCTTCAGTTGCGTCTGCTCATTTCATAACTAGCAGGCCGGTCTTTCCGTCGTTTTACCAATAACCGAAAGCACGTTAAGATGTCGCGGTTCGGCTGTAACTCATTTCTACTTGTGCAAGTGAAGCGTATCACACTAATAATTTCATCAGAAAAGGTGGATTCTGTAGTCAGATTAAAATGTGACCGCACAGCGGACAAGGCACCTGCAACTGACCTGTTTACATTCCCTTCTGAGTGGGGGGAGGGCCGGAACCTGTAAACATTCTACTACATACAAGCGCGTGATCAGAAGGGCGTTAAGTACTTCAACTTGATCTGCTGTCCAATCAACAGCCTCGTCAATGGTAGTCGATCACCATGTGGTCAGTCTGTATCCACGACCGTGAGCAGCAGAGATCTGTGGCGCTCGACCTCCTCAATCCCGTAGCCTAAAGGTAACCACCTTGTCTCGTAATCTGACAACGATGGTTGGAACCTGGATCGGGACCGGGCGACTCTCGAAGCATCCTTAATCCACGTGCGACCGGTGGTGCTTGCATGGCAGCATGGTGTCCGTACTGCGTAACGACATACTGTTGATGCTATTCATTTGCTTTCTTAAGCCGTCATGCGAATATCATAGCAACCCAGACTACCGACATCTTGTTCCAAAGCTTCCAGCCTACCAACCGGTGCGCTGAGGTCTCCGATGAGAACCACCATATACTTGCAATAATTGTTATGGAGTAGGTAGGATAGTTGACGGTAGAACTCATCTTTAGCTGAGTCCGGGCTGTAACTCGTGGGAACATGCACTGTTGCGTCAAACAAAAAGTGGTTGGTTACCTCACGGCTGCACAATCGTATGGAGGCTTTTACTTAAATTGCACAGGATTAGTCGTTAATTAGAATCCAAACAAGTAGCGCTGCTTCTGCGCGCGCAGTAAACACAACTCGTACACCAGTCTAGTCCGCGGCTTCTTCACCTATGTCTCCCGATAACTTTGGCGCGCATGTATTCTGCAAAGGATCTGAGGATTACGTAAATTCATGTGTGTGTTGTCTGCACATGGAACTTTTCAGTTACCCAGGTAGGAGAAGCGATTAACTATTCCGTAAACCGAGCCAACGCCTTAATTCTTAAAGCCGTTACCAGCTAAGCTGTGAGGCGATTAATAAATATATAAATAAATAATTTATTCTCGTAATTGCGAGGCACACCAGCAAGGGCGTGATCATGGTAATACAGACATGGATGATGGGCAATTGCACAAATTAGTACATTTTGACAAATAGCATAGGAATGTGTGTGTTGACATGTAAAATTATGTTTAGCTGTGTATTTGGAAGGGGCCATGTTGTGTGAGTAGGTAAATGTGACTCTGTGTGTGATTTTGTTCGTTGTGTTCACCATCAACGTAAGGAATCAATGGAACGCTTTGAATTGGATGACGTTCGTGATGTGTGAATGATCCTCCGGAAAAGGGAAGAGGCAGTGAGTTTATTTAGGGGCGGGTCCCATCCGCCACGTCACAGTGTTGTTAACCGGATACCTGTGGTATTTTATAGGGAGAACGCTTACCAGGCGAAATCCCACCACATCCTGGAACACTGCCGCCGAAAGATTTGCTGGAACGGAAGTTACCCGAACCACCCAGTTGGCACCACGAGGAGGTTGTTCGGACCGTCGAGAGCCGATAACAAGTTTTGAGTGTTAATAAACTCCCTATGGCACCGGAACAGTACGAGTATAGCAGTAAAGGGACCATGAACCGCTTCCTGAAGCATCCGACTCGTTGCTGATTGGGAACACAGTCGACAGCCAGGTGGCTCAAACACCTTCTTAATGGTCAATGGTAGTCCACACAGAAGCGAGTACTAATCTAGGTTGTTCATCCACCCTCCGTTAGATACTTCATTCTGGTTAAAAAATGGTTGGTCACTCACTCTATATGCGGAAACATTGGCTTTGTGGTATGTAATACATAACCAGATGGACAACGTCGAACTTCCCACGCTCTGATATGCTGCGCTGATTGTCTGCGGAACAAGCAAGACTCAGTCACACTTGCCCTCAGTAGGAAGGCATTACTGTGGGAGCACGCGACGGCGTACAAGCAGCCCGTAAGCCGCTCCCTGTGTAGACATCCCATTCTCAGTGTCGTCTTGCATCACTACTTCTCTACCCATAGCAAATCATGGTATCACCGCAGCATTAGTATACGCCTAACTGTGGTGTCACTATAATCTTTGGATTTTGTGGTCTACCCCCTACCTACCTACGGGACTCGTTCAGCATTCAATTAATTGCCCCTACTAAACAATACTCAGTGTAACTTTTACACGTTGCTTTGAGGCGCATTGCGTGCTAGCCGTGGAACAATCACTAGGACAACTCATATGTCAGCTGCATTACCACCTTATTGTCCACCTTGATACCTCGCCCATCGCAATCGTAGGACGCCAGAAAGATTTCTGCGCTGGTACCATCTCACCAGTGCATGTGCCTATGTCTACCGGTGCACATGCGATTTAGCGGTGTGACCAAAGTAACCTGTGGCCTACGCGCTTCAATGCGCCACTCGTATTGTGCCTAGTGCCCGGTGCGCGCCATGTGTTCACAGCACGCGATAGATCGTACGGACAAGCCTGGTTAGTTAGTGACACGGATTGTCGGCCGTGTCAGAATGCGAATAGCCAGTGACCCGATTCCATAACTGGCTCTGTTATTTTGGTGTTGTGAATCGCGATCAAATTCCTTATCATACACTGACCCCGTTTCCTCTTAGCCTGCCGTGGGTGACCTCAGATGTTAACGAGGTACTACCCTCATCCGCCGTCATGTAATCCGTCACCGCCCATGTACCAAGTCGCACACGAGCAAACTCCGGGCTGTAGTGATTCCCCTAACCCACCTACCCTACACATGTGTACACGTTGCTATGTCTACTATGCATTCGACATGTCATTGGCCCACGGCGCTTGCCTAAGGAACCACCCACACGACGGTGCGCGCATGTCACAGTAGCCTGACTCAACTTAGTTCATCGGAAGGAATAACCTGTTAGCGTACCAGACTAAGTTGATATCTGGTTAGCTTAAGTCGCTACCTGTATGGCCTAACATGACTCGGAAAGGGTATAGTGCTTTATCAGACTAGCCTAAGCCTGCTGATTGGGAGTGACGATGGTGAAGTAGCTGAAACATACCATATAACTGGTCAACATATGAGGTCAATCGCGGTAACATTTTTCAGCGCTAGTCACATGCTGGTACATATCCTTACAGAGGGCATAGTAGGTGCATGAAGGGCGGACGATCAGGTCATGGTAGTATGCGATGAAATGGATGATCGTTTGGGACAATGAGGTCAGCGTAGCATTTCACTCACAATGGAATAGCGAAGGCTATCACATAGAAAACAGTTATCAGAGGATAGGGAATGGCACCCGTAAGTGCACTGTAAATACCTCCGTAATACGCGCACGACGACGTATGTTGCAGTTGTCTACCCGAAAACCCGGTTTGGACAGCGATGTAAGTGAAGCTCACACGGACGTCGCCGACTGTCCGAATGACCGCACGCCTTTGGAACACTGGTGTGAGGGCAGATCGTGTGTTCAAAACACACCTGCAATCAGCGACATATAGTTGCGTGTTTCAGAAACTGTTTGCTAAGTGCATTGTGGGACCAAGTGCATTTCCGGGGTGGAGCAGCCATCACACATATCACAGTATGGGATATCAGCGTGGATGGTTGAATAGTTGGGAGCAGGAAATGACTGAGCACGTCATGTCCCCTGTGTACTGGCGCGTTAATCCGTTAACCGATTGAAAGTTGATCTGTTATGTTCGGAAACCGCACGCTAGGTTTCCAGTCAACATTTCCTACAGCTATCCAGCACGACTTGGATACCGTTTTGATCGTTCGGATGATCCATCGTTCGACCGGATTGCATCTTCAAACGGATGGGGTGCAGTTGGCGTAGATTTCGTGATGTTCTCACATTGCACACGGAGGGCTGTGCCTGCACCTTTGTCTGATACAAATTAACTCATCAGCCGGAGTGGTCCACATGACTGTGTTACACTGAGGCAATACCGTGGACAAGACGATCGGGTGTCACGATAATCGATCAGCGCTGGAATCCTGGTGTCATTTGTGACAAATGTCATTGCCAGTCGTACAAGCGCGAATTACTGCCGAACAGTGCAAGGCACATATATCTCTCAGCGCGACTTGGGTGTGCAATAATCAGTTATTTCAAATTTTATGGCGCTTGTCAAAATGATCCTACGTTATAAAACATGGTCATGATAGGACATCAGATACAGAACAGCGAAATTTTAAACTCCCTATACCATCCGCCTGGCAGTGTCAGACCGTCTGCGTGACTTAACACTTATTCACCCATTCCATGTTATCTGGGCTATCTTGTTGGTGAATAACCTCGTAATCCTGCTCCGATCAACATAGATTCCCAGCTTAGTGCAAAATAATCCTACACTGTCACACAACCTGATTGTGAATGGGAGCCTATTACACCGTGCCGCATATCAGATTAGAAAGAAATTGGACCGCGTTTTTGTCCTTCATCATGGGATAGTCAGTGTTCAGTTCTTATTACGAAGGTCCGGGGTCGGACTTCGGTGCAATCCTAATGTGCCTAACACTGTTTGGGGGCGTTTCGCTGGGAATCTGTGTTGATCGGAGCACGATTACGACGTTGCAACTGCACTCTAAAATGTTTCGGTTATTGTTGTTGTTCTATGAAACGCCCTATTGAACCGCTGTTCGCTGATGTGGTGGTTTACGCATTTAACTACCGGCAAGGGTGCGAAAAACGAACGACTGCTCCCGGCGGCATAACCAATGGCTACACAGCTGCTGTTAATCTATCGGTAATTTTGTGGAAATTATTTCCCTTGAGATCGTGGTAAACATAGGCTGTACATTCCCTACGTGCTATGACACTGCGCATTGATCATCATGCCGCTCAGTAAATCGGCGGCCATTCGCCCGCGCTGGTTTTACGTGTCAGGCACGATCAACGACCACAACCTCAACCCATGGCGGTCAAGCCTGCTATGTCCTGATAAAAATCGTTAACCACTGGCTCACCAAAAGCCAACAGAGATACGCGAGAAACCATAATTGTAAGCCATGCATCCGTATTTAGGTGTGAATCTAATTCTCAAGCTCTCGCGCGGTTGTACTACAACGCGGCAGCGAAACCGGTTATGCAGCGCGAGCACGCGCACTATGTCCCCTGGGCGCCACGGCGTTCCCCCGAAAGCAGAACTGCAGTGTATAAAGTGCACTCTGACCCGACATCACAATAACGTAAGCATAACACTCATCCACTTGCCGGTGGTACAGTGAGTTACATATCAATTATTTTTGGTGCATCAATCCCTTGTGGATTTTTTGATGCCTTTCTATAACTCTCAGTATTTCGGTAATTCACTTTGCAGACGTCCTAGTTTTCGGAATTCTGAAACCCTATCTGCATTGTCTAAGGTTTTTCGTGAACGAGTAAGGCGCGATGCACACCAGTACGAAGTAGACGATACGCTACAAATATCACTCGCACATGTCTCATTGGAAGCCAGTCCCATGTCATTGCCTAACGCTGGACATCAGATATCGCTGCAACCCCCGGTACGAATGTCTAACCATACGTACGTGCATACATATTTCGCCGAGACTTTGAATTTCCTCGTGTCCCTACTCGCTCCTAGTGGTATACGCTATACAATCAGATGTCTAAAGTGATGAGCCGGAAATGTAATCAAAGCACGTCATGTTTTTCAAACAATTAGGAAAATGTACACAGATGTGTCGAATCTCAGTACGACATCCCGCAACACTGATCTCACTGGTTGCTGTTCTGGCAATGCGTACCAGAAACTGCAACCTCCATTCCATTTGCGTCGTGAGATTCTAGGGATCCCCGGTCAGAAGTTCATCGCACTGCATTCGCATTTCATTCTTCACTCGGGCCTTCACCATTTGCCAAACATTTTCGATGGGATTGAGGAATGGGGAGTATGGGCTCAATCTCAGAATGGTAACCCCTTCGTATCCTTCGACTGACGCAAGTGCTTCCAAACGTGTGTGACATGGTGTGTTGTCACACACTACGACCATCTGCCGAAGCTCCACTTCCCGCTTCAGCTTGTCTAAAATGCCTTGCAACCATTCGAGAAGTAAGGAGCCAGTGAATCAGCCTCTCCGGGTAGTCATTGAAACTTTTCCATCCATTGCACCGATGAGATGCAAGTTCAGGCCTCTACTGTTGGCTACTTTGACACAGGTCCTCACTCATCTGGGCGCCGGACGACAAGTAGGTTTGCATTAAACAAAGTTTGTCTCATCGATCCATATGAAGAACTTACTCTCACTTGCAAGTTCGAGAAAATTTTGAACAAACTCCTTTCGTACCTCTTTGGTTCGATCATTGTTCATTCATTCTAAAGTCTGATAGGTGTTCTTCATAGTTAACAAACGGTCATCCAGGTGTCGTGCGATTGTAGACTGAAATGTTCGTATTCATAATGGCACGTACTTGGACTCGCATTTCGTGTAGTGTTAGAGTTGCGTCCTTCGCGATCCACTCCAGGATGTCATCACTCTCTTCCTCCGACAGAATGCGCTTACGACCGCGCGCCTGCCTAGTACCCAGCTTCTAATCAAGAGAGTGACGAATCCAGGAATAGGCAATTTGATACTTCACATTGTTCACGGTGGCCACGAGCTGCCAGTCGTCACCGTTGACGAAGACATCCACAGCTCGGTCAGGAATGTCTGACGAGATACTCTTTCGAACACGAGTAGGCATGTTGACCATGCTGGAATGAAAGACATCCATTTAGTCATAGGCTTATATTCCGGCCGTTCATCGCTAGCAGACCAATTGTGGTCCAGCATTTTTGGAGGTGAGGGGGACGCGTAGTAGCTCGTGGCACCGCCCATGTCCATGGACTCGATGTTCATTCACAAGTCTGAACTAGTCAGTAGGCAGCGCGCTCACTTCACTTGACTCAGGCATCAAACACTAGCACCCAACCGAGCGTGTTCGACGCCTTGTTTACGGCCTAGGAAAAGGGAATGAACCGCTCAGCACCGTCATTTCACTCACCAAGCTCCGATGGCTGGGCCACGTGTTGCGCATGCCAGCCCACCGACTCCCTCGACGTGCGTTGTTTGCTCACCGGGGATGTGGGTGGAAGAAGAGGAGAGGTGGCCAAGCGATGACTTGGTCCAGAGGAATGAAGGCCCTCACTTCGGAGCTGGCCTCAGTTGGAGCTTCACGGCTCCCTGGTTGGGGTCCAAAAGACGGTAAACACGTTTGGCTGGATACACTTGCTGATATGGCAAGGAGCTGACCTCAGTGGCGTTCCTGCTGTGAGTTTCTTTGTCCCTCCCCACCCCTTTAGCCTCCCCCTCCATCTACGATCTTATTTTGTAGGGTAAAACGTAATTAAATTTTTGCTTTTGCCTAGTAGCCGGCTAGTAGCTTACCGGAACGATGCGTATCCGTTGCTGGTAGCTCAGCTGGCATTCAACTGTCGTATTTATTTTTCCTTTATGTATTGTATGTATGTATGTATTTCCTTTATGTATTGCGGTACAATAGCGGAGGTGTTTTACCATCTCTAGCTGACATGTATAATGATGATGATGACCCAGCCAATGAGAGCACACTTGAGGTCAGTGGATTGGCTCAGAGCGGCTGGCGAATCGCACATGGTTTTGCGAAATCGTGCACTTTCTTTGTAAAATGTTGCGTTTGCTTTGCAAAAGTTGGACTTTATATAAGTTTGCGGGAAATGGTATAGACCAAGCCAGCGCTTGGCTACCTCTCATCTTAGCTTCCATCCACAACCGCGGCGCGTAAACAAGGCACGTCGCGGGAGTTGGTGGACTGGCGTGCGCACATGTGGCGCAGCCATGGGAGCCTGGTGTGTGAAATAGCAGTGCGTAGCGGTTCGCTTCTTCATCCTGTGTCATAAACAAGGCGCCGAAAACGCTTGCACAGCATTAGAGTTAGCTACATTGCCCGTATAAATGTCAACGGTGAAAATTAAAAATATTAGAAAACAGTGACTGTGGAGAAAAGTGAGAGACAAGTAGTTACCAATCTCTTGGCTGATTATGCTCCATTAGTTTGTAGCAACAGTGTTGTGATAAACATCCTTACCTTTATGATCGGCGCAACGTTTGATTTACCCAAAACAAACAGTTGTCCTTCATAGATTTTCCGAGCACCAGTTTCACCGGCGTGATCAACACGAATAATCTTATCCAAGAGAGCCGATCGAGTGAGTGCTCGGTAACCCGGCATCTGTGCAAAGGTGGACATTACACACGAAAATAAATGATAAATCGAAAACCCAATGCTAAACAGTCCAATGCATTTACAATAAAAACTACCGCTCAAACACTGAAGAAAAGGACGTGCAAGGTTATGAGTTATGTGTGGAAGTGGGAGAGGAAAGAGGTGTAGCCAATTGTGCACAGACAAAAGTAACTCTAAGGTAGTAAACTGTCAGAAAGGAGGTGTGCAAAAGAAAGTGAAGACCATTTCAAAGTATGTAAAAGACGTTAACAAAAAGAGACCATTAGGTGCTAGTCCGCTGGACGAGCCTGTTTCAGTGGTATACTTTAAGGGCAAATACAAAGTAAAAAATAATATAAGTGAGGAGTTAGGTAAAATACCATTACAGCAAAGTAACTCGGCCAAAAGACCGTGTCAACTCAGTCTCTATGAAGCATACAGGCATACGAACGCCCCGGTTGTTCGGTCAGTAATCGAACCAAAGCTCCGTGCCTTTGGGTGTTCAGTTTAACACTTTTGAAGTATTTTTGCTGATTCGTTCCACAAGTTTGCAAGCCAAAGTGTCTAACTCTCGCTGCGGGAAAGAATCAAACGATCATTCCACCCTACTGAGCCTAGTCAGTGGTGCGCAGTTCCTAGATACCCTACAGGGAACCGAGCCCATGATCGCTAGCAGCTTATGCCAATGAGCCACTGGGGACCGTAGCAGACCGTCATAGCTTACAAGCCAACTGGGATGGAGCAAGACCTATATTCCATTCTCATGCAGTTTACTAACTTTGCAGAGAACAGTGGCTGCCCTCCAGAGGTCACGACTTTCAATACACAGAAGTACGGATAGCACCTGAAGACTATGGGTGCAAATTGTTGAATACTGCCGAGCGGGAAGATTCTGATGAAATTTTATGTATTAGTACATTAGCTCACTTATGAAGAAAAGTAGGACGTCGGCCCACTGCCATGATCTGTACGGGTATCATGTTCGGACCGATGACACTCGAAGTTCTCTACGCCGTAGCTAAACGCAAACCAAAGGGACTCAAGAAGCGCCTGTTGGCAAATTCGGAAGCAATAGATATTAAGCTGCTGCAACCGGAGTTGTGCAAGCAGAGCACGCTTGTACAAGCGCTCATGCTGCCTTGGTCGGAACGATTGACGCGGTCCGTACCTACCCATGTTCAGGACTAACGGTGAGCTTTGCCCCCACGCTGAATTGCAGACAGTGAGGAGCTGCGCCCAGGAGAACGACTTCTTGACTTAGAGTATGCTGATGATATTGCCATTATCCGTGATAGCTCACAAACGTTCCAAGCGGCACTGGACAGATTAGCAATAGCTGTCCGTCACTTCGGGCTTTGCTTCGCACCCTCGAAGTGCAAAGCCTTCCTCCAAGATTGGTCTGGACCGCCTCCTACGCTGACCGTTGGTGGGGATCAGCTAGAAGTCGTTCAAAAATTCAACTATGTGGGAAGTTGTATCAGCGCCCGTGGAACCGAGGATGAGATCACGAACCGTATAGCAAAGGCCCGTGGCACTTTCTCTAACCATCGCCACTTATAGCGCCGGCGGGACATCACTCACCCAGAGGGGCAGAGTGTACAATGCAGCGGTACGTTCGACCGTACCGTACGGATGTGAAACCTGGGCAATTAAAGCAGCGAACCTGAAGAGACTAGTTACGTTCGACCACCACCATCATCATCATCATCCAACACGTTAGCTAGAGGTGGGGAACACCTCAGCTACTGTGCCGCAATACAAAGAAAAAAGGAGAGAGAAAAAGTATTCAACTGGGGCAAGCCGGCTGAGCTGCCGGTAACGGATGGGCATCGTTCCGGCAAGCTACCAGCCGGCTACTATGCATCAAAAAAATTACTATGTAAAATTATATAAGGTTAAATAGTGAGATCGTGGTTGGAGGGAGAGGCTAAGAGGGATGGGGTGGGACAAAGAAACTCAGCACGAACGCCACTGAGGTCAGCTCCTAGCCATATCAGCAAGTGTGTCCAACCAAACGTGTTCATCGTCTTTAGCACCCAACCAGGGAGCCGAGACGCTCCAACCGAGGCCAGCTCAGAAGTGAAGGCCTTCATTCCTCTCGACCAAGTCATCGCTTGGCCACCCCTCCTCTTCTTCCATCCACACCCCCGGCCCGCAGACAACGTACGTCGCGAAAGTCGGTAAGCTGGCATGCGTAACACGTGGCCGAGCCATCGGAGCCTGGTGCGTGAAATGACGGTGCTGAGCGGTTCAGTTCCTTTTCCTGTGCCACAAACAAGGCGTCGGACACGCTCGTTGCTCACGCGGTGTTCCCACCAGATGTGAGCTAAATTACGAAGGCACCGGTGGTCGAAAGTAACTAGCCTATTCAGGTCCGCTGCTTTAAGTGCCCAGGTTTCACAACCGTACAGTAGGGTCGAACGTACTGCTGCATTGTACACTCTACCCATTAGGGCAAAAGTGATGTCGCGCCGCCGCCATAAGTGGCGAAGGTTAGCAAAAGCGCCCCGAGCTTTTCCTATACAGTTCGTGATCTCATCCTCAATCCCACGGGCGCTGATACAACTTCCCACATAGTTGAATTTTTGAACGACTTCTAGCTGATCCCCACCAACGGTCAGCGTAGGAGGCGGCCCAGACCAATCTTGAAGGAACGCTTTGCACTTCGAGGGTGCGAAGCAAAGCCCGAAGTGACGAACAGCTATTGCTAATCTGTCCAGTGCCGCTTGACACGTTTGTGATCTGTCACAGATTAGGGCAATATCATCAGCATACTCTAAGTCAAGAAGTCGTTCTCCAGGGAGCAGATCCTCACTTCTAAGTCGTGTGCAGTGAACGCGATTTCCATGACTTCGTCAACATCGAGGTTGAAGAGGAAAGGTGACAGCGGGCATCCTTGTCTCACGCCGCTGGATATATTAAAGGGCGACGACAACTTGCAGTAAGCCCTCACTCTGTCCGAGCTACGCGCATATAATGCTCGGATAATATGCACATATTTCTCGGGTACACCTCTCCGGAGTAGACAGTCCCAAAGTGCATGTCTATCCACCGAATTGAATGCACCTTTGATTTCGAGGAACACGACAATGGTGGGCCGCCAATATATGTGACGGTGCTCCAACGACTAACGCAAGGTGAAGATGTGGTCAATACAGCCACGACCTCGACGAAATCCGGCTTGCTCTTCACGAATCCGGCTTTCAGGAGTGCAGGTCAGTCTGTGAAGGATAACAGAGACAAGCAATTTGGAGGCGATGGAGATCAGACTGATTCCACTATGGCTGCCGCATTCCGATCGTGAGCCTCCCTTGAAAATTTGAACTATGATATAGCAGCTCCAGTCGGTTGGGACAGTTTCCTGCTCCCACAGTTTGACTAGTAACTCGTGTAAATCATCCATAAGAGCAGGTCTCCCGAATTTGAAGAGGGCTGGAGGAAGATCATCTGGTCCCGCGGCTTTATTTAACTTCAACAGTTCGATCTCACGTTCGACTTCTGAGCGAGTGGGTGGATCCAAAGGGAGTTGGGCGATCAGTGACCGGCGAGGAATCTAGCAATTCCAACCGAATGAATTGCCTTTCATTGTGGTCAGCCCAACGCTGCAAGCGTTTTGACAAGTTGTGGATAGGCTGTCCACTCTCGTCACGTATAGTTTCACTAACACCAGGTCTCCTGCTGCCCGTTTCCCGTATCAGACGGAATAACTTACGATGGTTACCAAGGGCAGCGGCCATTTCCATCTCTTAAGTAGGATGAAGCCACCAGGATTCGCGGTCTGTCTTCAGGCTAGCACGGAGTTTTGACCGGAGCTCTTTGCGAGTTTCATTGTGTTCGCTTCCAGCCGGGATACGCCGGCGAGCATCGATAAGTTCCAGAGACTGTGGAGAGACCCAATGTCCATGTTGGCGATTAGACACCCCACATGAGGATTTTCATGCTGTTAGTAAGGTCTGGTGAATATGAGACCAGTGAGCTTCAGTTGTATCCAGTGAGCGTTTATCCAACTCACGGTTCGACCACCGGTACCTTCGCAATTTAGCTCACATCTGGTGGGTACACCGCGTGAGCAACGGGCGTGTCCGACGCCTTGTTTACAGCACAGGAATAGGAAATGAACCACTCAGCACCGTTATTTCACACACCAAGCTCCGATGGCTTGGCCACGTGTTACGCATGCCAGCCTACCGACTCCCGCGACGTGCGTTGTTTGCGCGCTGAGGGTGTGGAGGGAGGAAGATGAGGAGTAGACAAGCGATTACTTCGTTGAGAGGAATGAAGGCCCTCGCTTTGGAGCTGGCCTTGGTTGGAGCGTCTCGGCTCCCTTGTTGGGGCCCGAAAGACGATGAACATGTTTGGCTGGACACACTTGTTGATTTGTCTAGGAGCCGACCTCAGTGGCGTTCGTGCTGAGTTTCTGTGTATCACCCCATTCCTCTTAGCCTCCTCCTCCAACCACGATCTCATTATTTAGCCTTATATAATTTTGCATAGTAATTTTTTTGATGCACACGAGCCCGCTGGTAGGTTATCGGAACGATGCCCATCTGTTACCGGTATCATCATCATCATCATCATCATCATCATCATCATTATACATGTCAGCTAGAGATGGTAAAACACCTCCGCTATTGTACCGCAATACATAAAGGAAATACATACATACATACAATACATAAAGGAAAAATAAATACGACAGTTGAATGCCAGCTGAGCTACCAGCAACGGATACGCATCGTTCCGGTAAGCTACTAGCCGGCTACTAGGCAAAAACAAAAATTTAATTACGTTTTACCCTACAAAATAAGATCGTAGATGGAGGGGGAGGCTAAAGGGGTGGGGAGGGACAAAGAAACTCACAGCAGGAACGCCACTGAGGTCAGCTCCTTGCCATATCAGCAAGTGTATCCAGCCAAACGTGTTCACCGTCTTTTGGACCCCAACCAGGGAGCCGTGAAGCTCCAACTGAGGCCAGCTCCGAAGTGAGGGCCTTCATTCCTCTGGACCAAGTCATCGCTTGGCCACCTCTCCTCTTCTTCCACCCACATCCCCGGTGAGCAAACAACGCACGTCGAGGGAGTCGGTGGGCTGGCATGCGCAACACGTGGCCCAGCCATCGGAGCCTGGTGAGTGAAATGACGGTAGCTTAGCCGGCTAGCACCAGTTGCATTTTGTTCTCCTTTTTTCTTCTATGTATTGCGGAACAGTAATTGATGTGTTTCCCACTTGTAGCTAACGTGTTGGATGATGATGATGATGTGAGCTTTGTCACCAAACCAACCGTTCCTTTATGGTTAGGTTTGCCTGTTAGTGTTTGGGGTGTGAAAACGCGTGATGTTTACCACCTGATTGCATTGACTGATCTATCGATTGACTCGTTGACCTTCCGTTGAACTGTGACCTAACCATTCACTACTGCAGCTTTAGATAGCTTCTCGTGTTGCATCAAATTTTCTCATAATTGTAAATGCCTGAGGAGAATTATCGAAAAGAGATCTCTTCGCAGAAACTCCTCTCCTTCTAATATTGAATGGGCATAATACACCAATCAGATTAATTTATACCTAGGCCCCTTTTTGAATAGAAGCATGAACTTAAGCTACGCACCACACGATTAGTAGTAAGTTTCAATTCTTTAGTGTTATGTTCTTGGTGTTCCCCAATTAACAACGATGTCAAGACGCGAGAGGTGAAAAGACAAAACAAGTGCTGATGGAAGCTATATCTTTGTGTAGGAAAACTGGAAAACTGGAGATGGAGCGCTGTACAGTGGAAAGGAGAGAGCGTCACAATCCAAGACATGATCAGTGACGAGCTGAAATAGGAAAATATAGCTGCAGTTATAGAACACAAATGAATGAATTGGCTTGGAGGCAGCCATCCTAATACCTCTCCCTGAGATTGGATATTTGTATGACTGCTGTCGTTGATCTAGCCGCATAGGTACACGCTACCGTCTGATTGGATCAGTCCACCTTCTATGTGTGTAATCGACCGTATGCACTGGCTCGCTGACCACATTCGGAGACTTGGGCTTCGGTAAGGGCTCAAAGATACTTGAGGGAAAGTCAATAAAAACAGCAGGATCGTGAAACGTTGTTGTTTGGCAGAGAGACAAAAGCAAATGATTGGCGTGGTGGATACCATAGAGAGGAGTGTGCTTCCACTTCATAGGTATCCTGTTCAGTGCGGCGTACAACCAGACTCTGTGTCCACTTTTTGGCACCATCACGATAATCCCTAGATGACACAGATTGTGTGACGTAAGAAGTGCGATTCATGGCACTGTGATGACAGTTGAGTTGGTTGTCTATGCGGAGATATCGGCCGATCGGCAGACTTAAGGATGAACGAGTGGCATCGACAGGCAAGCGTAGTTTTTGTTCCATCAAACCTTCGTCCGGTGATTGTTGACCTATTGCGACCCGGGTAGAGTACGACTCATCCGCATACTGTCCTATCATTAGGGACGAGGTAGAAAGTATTGAGCGGGTACAGCATGTGACCACTGCGCTCATCCCCGGTTTAAGTGTGTCGTACGAAGACCGATGCAAAAGACTATCTTAATACCATGCCTTATCACTGATTACGAATTGACCTCATCATGACGCACCTGAGATTACATTCTGGTGATTAGCCCGTGTTGAGGATGCTACTTCGTAGGTGCAAACCAAGCAGTGCACGAGGACATCGGTACAACCTTGTAGTACCGGATTTGAAGCGGGTCGCCCACCAACTCTGTTTTGAACGAAGAGTGGTGAATAGGTAAAACTACCTGCCGTTACACCCAGTCGAGATCATTAACCAGCTGATCGCGCTGTTCGCAAAAATCTGGCAGGAAGAGAAAGTGCCTTCCTATTGGGGCGAATCAGTTATTGTTTCGATTTTCAAGAAAGGCGCTCGCACTTCATGTGTAAATCATCGCGGGATCAGTATTATTTCGGTTGCCACCAAACTATTGGCATTCATTCTGCTCCGCAGACTATCCCAGTATGTGAATCATACTACCGTGAAGAACAAGATGGTTTCCGCCCTGGCCGCGGATGCGTGGATCAAATCTTCACGCTCCGCCAACTCCAGGAACATCGCCACACTTGTTACAGGCCCACTATCGTTGCTCTTGACTCCGTTGATCGACCTGCTTTATAGCGTTGCTTGCTAAAGAACGGGGTGCCAGAGAAATATCCCGCCATCTTACCAGCACTTTACCTTCATACATCCGGCAGAATGAGGGTCTATGAGAAGTTTTCCTCCAATTCGCTGTCAAAAGCGATGTGCGACAGGCCTGTCATATGTCCCCATTCCTCTGCAACTTCGCAATCGAAGACGTTCTGTCGAACGCCCTAGAAGATTTCCAACACTTTGGCCTAGAGCTTCTACCGCGTGAGCGCGCGACCGACTTAGATTATGCTGATGATATCGCCTTACTTAGTGACGATCCTCAGGGTATGCAACTCATTCTGGATCGTTTGGCGGTTGAATCATCTAAGTATGGCATGAGGTTCGCCCCATCGAAGTGTAAAGTACTGCTCAAGGATTGGCTTTCACCTGCTCCCGTGCTCACTCTCGTAGGTGCACAACTTGAACAGGTAAATAGTTTTGTCTACCTTGGAGCTGTATTTCTGCTGACGGTCTTAGCAACAAAGAAGTTTCTCTTCTCATCGCTAAAACTCGATTAGCATTTGTCAATCTGAGGCACTTGTGGCGTCGTCGCGACGTCTCATACTCGCTTAAGGGCCGCGTTTACAGCGCATCAGTTCGCTCAGTATTGTTGTGTGGGAGCGAGTCCTGGTCGATTTGCATGGAAGACATGCGTCGTCTTTCTGCCTTCGATAACGGTTGCTTAAGGAGAATCGCTCGTGTTTGGTGGCAACATCGAGTTAATAGTAATGACGTTCGACGTCGCATCTTGGGGAATGTGAGTATTCCCTTCAACAAACTGGTTTTGTTGCGCCAATTGAGATGGCTCAGTCACGTCTTACGCATGGCACCTGAGCGTCTACCGCGTCGCGCTCTATTCGCTCGTCAAGGACCTGGCTGGAGGCCACCGTGTAGTGATCAGCCTTCTACATGGCGGCAGCACATGAAATCGCTGACGCCGTGTCTAGCCGCTGCTGGATCCGTACGTCTTCCAGAATGGGGACTCAAAGATGACGAGTGCCAATGGCTTGACACTCTTAAAGACGGCCCACAACCGGAATCAGTGGAAGAATTGTGTACAGTATTATATTGATTAGCATGTTTAATACTTTAAACAATGAAAATGACAAAGAGAAAAATCGACGTGTGAAAAACAAACCAAAAATGCTTTGTTCTACTTTTTGTCGAAATGTTACTTTCTCCCTACGACATATTAGCTGAAGTGTGTTGCTCACCTTCAACTATTGTGCCACGATGATTATGACGCGATGACTGTCCCTTATCCGCTGATCTTCAGGGTTTTATGTTGGCTCTGTGTCTAGTTGCTAGACTGCTGAGATTACCACTACTACTACTAGTCGAGGCAAAGTCCGTGTCGGAATTCGAGAAATTCCCGGACAAACACTGCGATATATCGTGAATGCTCTTCAACAGGAAAGATGTTTGTACCTAAGGGATCTTAGATGCAGCTACACAGAGACATATTGCTGTTTTCATCAAGTATTTAGTATGCAGCAAGAAAGGTTAGGTGAATTCCCATGTAGTCTCCTCTTCTTTGAGCTCACTTGTAATATGCTCTGAGATCCGTGGAGTTGAGGTCAACTGTGTACTTTTGCATAGAAGTGAAAGTGGGACATACAGGAACCCAAGTATTTCAATCCAAATAAGTTTAAACAAGTTTAGAGTGGGACAGTCGGTGATATATCACCTGAGAACTGCACATTATTACAAACATGTCGGAGGTCAGTTCTCTAGTAAACGTGCATGATGGTTAGCGATTGATAAAGCAGGTTTTCCGATTACTTCCCAGGTGGAACGCGATATCAACATAATGTCCGAAGTTGAGTCACGCTGAAGGTGGACTGGGATATTATCAATGGAAACAGATAGGTACTTTCTTTTGGATTCAAAACCGACTTTGAAAGTCGCAAACAAATTAGATTGAGGACGTTTTCTACATAGTTGACTTTTGAATATTTCTCTGGCTGAACAGTGGACGCTCTACTGAGTTGTTGGTTTCTTGGCATTTCTGGGACAACAGAAGCCTTCTTTGTGGCCCCACCATTGACACTTCCAACAACCGTGTTTCTTGAAAGTACAAAAGCGGGCGTAGCGCTATTCGCCATATGACCAACAAGGAGTTGGTGGTTTTTGTTGGACTGGACGGTTTGTGATTCTTGCACCATGGCGGTATCGTGCTTAAGACTGAGCAGATGTTGATAATCGATGGTGAGAGAATTTTCGGTGATGTCCGGTTGGTGTTCAAGTTCGGAAAGCAGTCGAGTGCGGATGTCCGACTCTTGGGGAGGATGAAGGCCAGAAACAGAGATCAAACATTTAGACTGGTACTGTGTGAGCGTCCGTAAGTGTAATTTTTTCCACGCACGGTTTAGGATGGCTTCATAAACGACGTAATAGTCTGCATCATGCTTCGCCAAGTTGAGACAGTTGTACCAGAACGTTGAAGATCGAAAGCCGATTGAAAAAATCTCGCGCAGCTGTTACACTACGTGTACAAAGTCAAGGTTCTTGGAAAGAATGAAGTTAATAAAACGATTGTGCTCGACGGTCCCAAGCTTCCGGATTAAGAGTCGGGATTTCCACGAGTCGTCTTTATGAAGGAAAGACAGTACGCCGGTACGCAGTACCGACGCTTCGCTGCCGCACAACCACCACCGGTCGCAAACGCGTTAAGGATAATGCGAGGATCGCCGTGCCCCTACGCACGCTGGAATCCGCACCGTCACAAGACAAGCTCGTTACCTTTAAGCTACCGGCCGGCGAGTCATCTATGTCCGTAAACTCACTCTAAAATGTATCCTTCCAGAGTTGGTATCACGAATTAAAACTAAGACAAGAAGTAGACTCGTAGTAAAACTCCGGGATAGAAGATGCAATGGTACAGATTGAGGATACGAAGATGTTATCTGTTGATGGAACCGTTGGTTGTAGAGGGAATGAAGAAGAACTTCAATGAGTCGTCCATCGCAATGAGGCTGGACCTTAAAGTAGTGCGATGGCTTGCGTGCCTCAGAAATCCATTGAACTATGCTGGGTGGTGCTTTTTTGCACCTTCCGAGTCACTCATAATAGACTGGTCAATGGTTAGAGACCACACAAACTCAGCCTCCTGGTCCTCCAGGTTGGGGTTGGAATGAGGGTGTCTCCTTAGTCCTTAAAACGGACTCCTTGTAACCCACCGCCAAACCCGCTGCTCGCAGTCAGTTTTTGAACTAAAGGCTTTGGTTGAGAACCCTAATCGTTCTTCTCTCTAGGCCTGGGCAGCATGACAGAATCCTACCCATGCAATACAATGGAATTTACCTCAAACAATTTACTGAGGCTCTGGCCGTTGCAGAGTATAATCAGCGGTGCCATTTCTGTTGCACCATACAGGGTAGATAGAGGTTTGGATGCTACTGCCCAAGCCTTCCAATCTTCTTATTCCCCCTCTTACAATCATCTGCGGATAGCGGCCTCCGGTCGGTTATTTTTGGCTGTGTTGACAAGGTCACTTTGTGTTGGATTTCTTCGTTCATTGGAAGTATTTCGTGGAAATTTAGATACAATTCAGTTTAATTTCTGATTCTGAATTTTCCGACAAGAAATACTTGTGTTTTCATCGCTTGATTTCGGCGAGCTTGCTATCGCCATTCTCTCCGACAACTGGCCGCCATCTTGTTTTCGGATTATTCACAATGCCGAAGCAGTCACCCTGTGGTGCTTGTTCCAAGATAGTCGGATACCGTGCAAATGCCCTCATGTGTGTTTTGTGCCAAGTTAAATACATTTCATGTGTTGGAGCATGTGTTGAGCATTTTCATCATCTTCGTGAGATCCAACACGATTTCGTTCAAATTTTATGTGAAAATTGCAGAAACAAGGTACATCCAGGAAGAGTAAAGCCGACGTGTATTCTTCATCATTCTGTTGCGAACAGCTCCGTGTGTTTGGCCCAACAACCTAGCCCGGAGAGCCTTCAGGTTTCAGCTCAGGCTTCCTCCTCTACTCGTGCAAACGCACCGGCAGGAAGTCCAACCGTTGTGTGAAGCCCAGTTTCACCTGGAATAAATTGTTTACCTTTGTTATGTCCAACGGACACTGATGTCCCAGCAGGTGAAAGTCTGAGTGCTGAAGACCAGTGGAAAGAACAAACAACGAAATTACGAAGGAATGTTGGGCGTTTAACTTCTGTAAGTCCACAGTTAGCCAAACCACGTGAGGCTGGTAGTATACTTCGCGCTGAAAGGTCAACCTCGTCTGACCAGAGGCGTTATAACCCAGTAATCTTCCACGCACCGGAGTCCAGTGATCCATCACCCCAAGTGCGCTACGATCACAATGTCGAGTTTTTACAGTCTAATTGACAGACTCGGTAAAAGTGAGTCAAATTACCGGTCTTGGAAAGCAAGGTGATCAACAAAATCGGCCTATGAGAATCACTTATGTGGACGAAACCAGTCCACGACTGATCATGTCCCGCCTAAGTAGGCTGAAAGGTTTGAAGATTCATGTTCGTCTAGACCTGGGCCCAATAGACAGGGAGCGCCTCAAGTCTGCCATCATTGAGCTGAAAAGACGTACTGGTGAGGGGGAAACAAATCTGCGTATCGTAAATTTTCGAGTGGTTTTCAACAATCTGCGAATCAGGATAAACAGGCTGCTCACACTTCAAGCATGTCCGGCGGCTTCTGCTGCGGCCTGAGAGTAGCCTCCACAAACGTTTGCACTGTTATGAACAAGCGCGATGAGCTTTGTTGTTTCGTTGTGTCTGAGCGGCCAGACGTAGTGGGACTCGCAGAGACATGGATGCATTCAGAGTTATACACCCAAGAACTTGAACTCAACGGTTACTCGTGCTTCCGATGCGATAGATCAAAAAATGCCCGCAGTGATGCCTTGCATTACATCCGGTCTTCCCTGGGTGGGAGACTTGTGAGCACCTACCGAAGTGACGATGGTTTGTGTGAGCTACTGTGGTGCTCCATCCGCCTCAGGCGCGGAGAACTACTTGTGGACGCAGTCTATCGCAGACACCTGAGTAGTTGTTTGGATTGGCTGCCCCAGCTTAGAACACACATTATTCGTCCACAATTTCTAATGGGCGAGCTTAATTGTCCTCGAATACGATGGCCTGATGCCTGATGCCTGGACATAGTGAGGTTGAAGTAAAATTCGTGGATTTGGTACTTGAAACTGGTGCATCGCAACACATATGCCAGCCAACACGCATAACAAAACGCTCAACCCCGTCCTGTCTCGACCTGATGTTAACGAGCTACGAACAACGAGTGCATGACGTTCGGATCTTGGAGCCCCTGGCTACAAGCAACCACTCAGTGCTCAGCGCCATATTCACGTCCGCTGCAACCAGCTCCCAACTACTGGAAAACGGACTTCGATAGTCTTGATCGAGCCGCGAGCCAACTGGATTGGTCTCTCTCACAAACTGCATCTGTGGAAGATTGTTGGATATTTATAAAAGAGAGATTGACATCATTGTGTTCCAAATTTGTGCCATTGAAATGTCGAAAGGTTGGACCGATTAAGCTTCATTAGTTTGACAAGGAGTATGAAAATCTGACTAAAAGGCGAAGCAGACTGTGAGACAAATTCCTCCTCTCTGGCTCTGCCAATGATTACGAAGGGTATGAAAGTCAGCGGAACCTCTGCAACAGTGCAAAAAGCAATAACGCCGACATTTCGAAGAGCAGCTGGCAATCGCCGTGAAGACCACCCCAAAGAAAATCTCTACTTACGTGAAGCGACGCCTGAAGTCGGCAGGTGATGTGCCAGTGCTGGATGGCCCGGACGGACAGCCCCTAACGTCCAGTACTGAGCGTCCGTTGGCGTTGGTGGCGCGCTTCGCTTCTGTATTTGCGAATGACCAAGTGTCTGTTTCCAGTTAAACGTGTACCGCTTTTACCTAATTCAACAGTCTGGATTGCGGCGTTGAAGAGGTGTGTCAAGTACTCGCCAACCTTGACGGCACCAAACCTGCCGGGCCAGATGGGCTTCATCCACTGATTCTCAAGCCTCTTTCAACCATCATCTCTCCTGTCGTGACTGAACTTTTTAACAGGTCACTGTCCGAAGGTTCGTTGCCAATTGACTGGAAATGTTCGGTGTTGAAGCCTATTCGTAGCTAAGTAGACAACTATGGCCAATTTGTCTGACACCTACTTTGTCAAAGGTCGCTGAGAAAACAGTGAAAACGGGATTGCTGCAGCTGCTACAGTCAAAAGAGGTTCTGACGCCCGCACAGCACGGTTTTATGCAAGGCTGTTCAAGCATTATCAACTTGCTTGTGACGAGGCATGAGTGGTTGAAGGCAATAACCAAGGGGAAGTCTGTCGAGGTGATATTCATCGACTTCAGTAAGGCGTTCGACAAGGTCAGCCATGAGACTCTCCTTCACAAACTCAAAAGGCGTGGTGTCGGTGGCTCACTGCACCGGTGGGTCCGCGACTTTCTGGTTGGACGACAGTGGAAGGCACAGGTCGACGACCATCAAACTGACTGGTATGCCTCTACAAGCGGCGTGTCTCAAAGCACTGTGCTGGGACCCACTCTATTCCTGATCCACATCAACAATTTACCTCAGCTTCTCCGGTGGCCGTGTGCCTTGTTTGCGGACGACATGAAGATTTGGAGAAAAATTGACGCTCCCGACAACTGTGGCCTACTTCAGCAAGATCTCAACCGCCTATCCACATGGTCTGCAGAAGTTCTTCTCCCGGTCAACCCAGCCAAGTCTGTATTTATGAGCCTGGGGAATGGTGCTGACGGCCGAACCTACACCCTTGACAGTCAACCGCTATATCCCACACCCTCCGTGAAGGACCTAGGTATACTCTCACCTTACGATTTGAAGTCCGTGGACAACACGAACAGGCTATATCGTAACGGACTGCGCATGCTTTGGGCGCTCAAACGTAGCTTCGGCACATGGTCTGAAGTGGTTGCCACTCGCCTCTTCTCTTCTATCATTAGACCAATGCTAGAATAAGGTCCGCCCGCCTACTTTCCGATTACCCGAGGCAAGGCACAAAAGATCAAACGGGTCCAACACGGTGCTACTAGGCTCATCCCGAGTTTACGTGGCTTGGGGCATGAAGACCGGTGCGAGAAACTAGGACTCTACACCTTGCCCTACCATCGGGTGCGATTCGACCTCACTATGACCTACCGTATTCTACATCACGGTGACTTCCCCCTGCTGAAGCCAATGCTGCCCTTATGAGGGCCATGCAGCACACGCGGACACAGATACAAACTTGTCGTGCCGGATGTGAAACGTGGTCCGCACCCATTGTGCTTCGAACGGAGAGTGGAAAATAATTGGAACAGTTTGCCTGAACATATGATGGAGGCAACATTTGTGCAGCAGTTCAAAACGTTGTTAGCTTCATATTTTACCACTATTCGATTCAGAGAAGGATTGCATACTTACGATAACATGTCACATTTGTGAATAATGCAATACCGTGAGTCAGATATTTTAAATGTTACATGAGAACGACAAAGATATTCACGGCTGACAATTTTTATAAGGTTTTTCATCATATTTCGACAGAGTTGTACAGAATTCATCTCTACTTCCACTATAATACAGCATACAGTATTCTTACGCATTTCCACTCTTATCGTCAAGTTCCAACTTCAGTGGTACCTCCCTGTTTTCAACCCCAGTATTCTTGACCCTCCACCACCTTGCTCTCAAAGGCGTTCACTCTCCGATTTCAAATCACATGCAAACGTGGAGCGTCATCCCTGCGCTGTCGACAAGCCAATGTCCAACCAAGCCGTTCACCCCAGTTCATCAGCTTTCATTTCGAGCCCTCGATCCTACTTCAGACGCAAGTCTCAAGGTACGCACATTGCCTCAGATCGGGCAAATAGCAGCACTCTAATCGAGGTTTCGCTACTACTACGCCAATGCACGCCACCCGACTACGCACAGATGATGTCACCTCGATCGGCAACAAACACCTGCAACAAAATTGCCAAACAAAGCGAACAGTTCAACAACATCTGAAAAAAGTCTTCAATACCATAACTTTCAAAAACATCAGAGACACTCTCGATCGATATCTGCTGCTTATCGGAGACCCGCCTGCAAGACTCGATATCTATACTCACTTTGCGTTCCCCTTCGGGTGACAACGGCAGCACATCCTCATTGCGTCTATCCGGTGACGATGCAGCTTCGAGCACCGGCCAAGCCGGTGTTGTCATTGCCCTGAGTCCCCGGTCTGAAGCTGCTCTGGTTGATTGGATCCCAATCAGTAGCCGGATGTATGCGGTCCGACTGGCTGGCTCGTGCAAAGCTTCGGAAACGCGTGGTACTAATACCTGTCTATTCGTCACGCTGCTTACGCGCCCACAAACTGTAGTGATGATTCGGTAAAATACAATTTCTAGCACCAACTGGCGAGCTCCTTCGACACAGAAGAAGCACGAACACTCTACTGCTTGCTGGGGATCTGAACGCGCAAGTTGGAACATTATCCACTGATGAACTGCATCTGGGTGGCCAACACGACGTAGGCTCCTGTAATGATAACGGTAAGCGGTTACTTCACTTCCGAAAGATGTTCGCTTATTTTTTGCAAGCACTAATTTCCGACACAGCACCCGCCGGAGAGTGATTTGAAGCCCACCAGCTATGGACGCAAATCGATCACATTGCGATTAGTTACCGTTAGCGAGGCTGCACCTAGAACTGTCGCCAGATTTGGAGCACATGTGTGGACACCAACCATATACTTATATGTGCAGACCTGTTGATGCGTTTGGGCGTATGCCCAGGACGATGCTGTGAGCGCATTGACACCAGCCAACGGACGAAGCCAGCTGTTCTGAATGCGTATCGAAGTACGCTGACACGAGCACTGAGTAAGCACTCATCATCATCATCATCATTATACACGTTAGCTAGAGGTGTAAAGCATCTCAACTATTGTGCCGCAATATATTAAATTAAGAAAATAAATACCACGGTTGCATGCCAACTGAGCTACCAGCAACGAATGGGCATCGTTCCGGAAAGTTGCCAGCCGGCTACTAGGCAACAAGAAAAATTATTATGTAAAATTATATTACGCTACGAAATGAGCTCGTGGTTAGAGGGGGAGGCTAAAAGGGACAGGGAGGTACAAAGCAACTCACAGCAGGAACGCCACTGAGGTCGGCTCCTAGCCATATCAGCAAATGTATCCAACCAAACGTGTTCGTATTTCGGACCCCAACCAGGGAGCCGTGACGCTCCAACCGAGGCCAGCTCCGATGTGAACTCCTTCATTCCTCTCGACGAAGTAATCGTTTGTCCACCCCTCCTCTTCTTCCATCCACACCCCCGACGAGCAAACAACGCACGCCGCGGGAGTCGGTGGGCTGGCATGCGCAACACGTGTCCGAGCCATCGGAGCCTGGTGCGTGAAATGACGGTGCTGAGCAGTTCAGTTCCTTTTCCTGTACCGTAACCAAGGCGCCGAATACGCTCGTTGCTCACGCAGTATTCCCACCAGATGTGAGCCAAACTGCGAAGGCACAAATGGTCGAACGTAACTAGCCTCTTTATGTCCGCTGATCTAAAGGGCCAGGTTTCGCAACCGTACAGTAAGGTCGAACGTACCGCTGCATTGTACACTCTGCCCCTCGGAATGAGAGTGATGTCGCGCCGCCGCCATAGGTGGCATAGACTAGCAAAAGCACTTCGAGCTTTTGCCATACGGTTCGTGATTTCATCTTCAATCCCACGGGTACTGATACAACTTCCCAGATAGTTGAATTTTCGAACGACTTCTAGCTGATCCCCACCAAGAGTCAGAGCAGGAGGCGACCCCTGCCAACCTTTGTGGAAAGCTTTGCACTTCGATGGTGCAAAGCAAAGCTCGAAGCGGCTGACAGCCACTGCTAATCTGTCCAGTGCAGCTTGGCACGTCTGGGCACAGTCACAGATGAGGGCAATGTAGTCTACGTACTCAGTCAAGCAGTCGTTCTCCTGGGCGCAGATCCACACTCTCTAAGTCATGTCCTGTAAACACAATCTCCGTGAGTTCCTCAGTAGCTAAGTTGAAGAGGAAACGTGACAACGGACATCCTTGTCTCACAACGCTGGAGATATTGAAGGGTGGCGACAGCTTGCCGCAAGGCCTCACTCTGCCCGAGCTACGCGCATATAATGCTCGGATAATATTTACAAATTTCTCGGGCACACCTTCCCTGAGTAGAGTCCCAAAGGGCACATCGATCAACGGAATCGAATGCACCTTTGATATCGAGAAACACGACAACAGTGGGCCGACAATCTATGTGACGATGCTCCAACAACTGACCCAAGATGAAGATGTGGGCAATACAGCCATGAGCCCGACGAAACCCAGCTTGCTCCTCATGAATCTGACTTTCACGAGTGCCAGTCAGTCTATGAAGGGTGACAGAGGCAAGCAATTTAGAAGCGATGGGGATCAGACTGATTCCTCCATGCTTGCGCATTCAGAACGCGAGCCTCCTTGGAAGATGGAAACAATAACGGAACGGCTCCAGTCGGTTAGGACAGTTTCCTGCTCACAGTTTCACTAGTACTTGATGTAAATCATCACCAAAAGCAGAGCCTCCGAATTTAAAGTGGGCTGGATGGAGATCATCTGGTCACGCGGCTTTGTTCAACTTCAACAGTCCGATTTCACGTTCCACTTCTGAGCGAGAGGGTGGATCCAAAGGGACAGTCCAGGGAGCAGAGCGATCACTGGCCGGTGAGGAATCGAATAATTCCGGCCGATGAAATTGCTTTTCAAAATGCTCAAAACGCTCTAAACGTTTCGACAAATTGTGGATAGGCTGTCAACTCTCATCACAAATTGTTTCACTAACACCAGATCTCCTGCTGCCCGTTTCCCGTATCAGAAGGAATAATTATCGATGGTTACCAAGGGCTGCGGCCACTTCAATCTCTGACACACGAAGAGACGACCAAGATTCGCGGTCTCTCTTCACGCTAGCACGGAGTTTTGCCCGGAGCTCTTTACGAGTTTCACTGTATTCGCTTCCAGCCGGAATATGCCGGCGAGCATCGATAAGTTCCAGAGACCGCGGAGACCCAATGTTCTTATTGACTATTAGACTTACCACATGAGGATTTGCGCTCACTGGATACAACTGAAAGTCACTAGTCTCATTTTCACCAGACCTTGTTAGCAGCAGGCAAATTCTCATGCGTTAAGTCTAATTGCGAACATGGGCATTGGGTCTCTTCGCAGTCTCTGAAACTTATCGATGTACGCCGACACATTCTGGCTGGAAGCGAACACAATGAGACTCGCAAAAGTCCGGGGCAAAACTTCGTGCTAGCCTGACGAGAGACCGCAAATCCTGTTGGTCTCTTCGAGCGTCTGCAGTGGAAGTGGCCGCTGGCTTCAGTAACTAGCGCAAGTTATTCCGTCTGATTCGGGAAACAGACAGCAGGAGACCCTGACGTGACGAGAGTAAACAGCCTATCCACAACTTGTCAAAACGCTTGGTGTTGGGCTGAGCACTGAAAGACAATTGAACCGGTCGGAATTATCAGATTTCTCGCCGACCATTGATTGCCTTGCTCTGTGGGCTGTTACTTTGGATTCGTCCTCTAGTTCAGAAGTCGAACGTGAGATCGGACTGCTGAAATTACGTGAAGCCGCGGGACCAGATGGTCTTCCTCCAGCCCTCTTCAAATTCGGTAGGCGTGCTCTCGTTGCTGATGTACACGAAATACTAGTGAAACTGTGGGTGCAGGAAACTGTCCCAACCGACTGGAGCTGCTATATCATAGTCCAAATTTTCAAAGGAGGCTCACGATCGGAATGCGGTAGCCATAGAGGAATCAGTCTGATCTCCATTGACTCCAAATCGCTTGCCTCTTTCATACTTCACAGACTGACTGGCACTCGTGAAGAGCAAGCCGGGTTTCGTCGAGGTTGTGGCTGCATCGACCATATCTCTACTTTGCGTCCGCTATTGGAGCATCGTCACATAGATTGGTGGCCTACCGTTGTCGTGTCTCTCGATATCAAACCTGCCTTCGATTCGGTGAATAGATGTGCCCTTAGGGACTGTCTACTGATGAAAGGTGTGCCTGAGAGGCATGTAAATTTTATACGAGCAGAGTGAGGGCTTACGTCAAGCTCTCGCCGTCTTTCAATAACTCAAAAGGCGTGAGACAAGGATGCCAACTGTCACCTTTCTCTTCAACTTAGCAATTGACGTAGCCTTGGAGACCGCGTTCAAAAGACAGGTGTGCAGTTGCTCCCAGGAGAACGACTTTTTGACTTTGAGTATGCTGACGATATTGCCCTCATCTATTACAGTGCCCAGACGTGCCAAGCTGCGCTGGACAGCTGAGCACTTTCTGTCCGTCACTTCGGGCTTTGCTTTGCACCATCGAAGTGCACAGCTATCCACAAAGATTGGCAGGGGTCGCCTCCTGCGCTGACTCTTGGTGGGGATAAGCTAGAAGTCGTTCGAAAATTCAACTATCTGGGAAGTTGTATCAGTACCCGTGGGATTGAAGATGAAATCACGAACCGTATGGCAAAAGCTCGAAGTGCTTTTGCTAGTCTTTGCCACCTATGGCGGCGGCGCGACATCACTCTCATTCTGAAGGGCAGAGTGTACAATGCAGCGGTACGTTCGACCTTACTGTAGGGTTGCGAAACCTGGCCCTTTAAATCAGCGGACATAAAGAGGCTAGTTACGTTCGACCATTGGTGTCTTTGCAGTTTAGCTCACATCTGGTGGGAACACCGCGTGAGCAACGAGCGTGTTCTGCGCCTTGGTTACGGTACAGGAAAAGGAACTGAACTGCTCAGCACCGTCATTTCAAGCACCAGGCTCCGATGGCTCGGACACGTGTTGCGCATGCCAGCCCACCGACTCCCGCGGCGTGCGTTGTTTGCTCGTCGGGGGTGTACATGGAAGAAGAGGAGGGGTGGACAAGGGATTACTTCGTCGAGAGAAATGAAGGAGTGCACATCGGAGCTGGCCTCGGTTGCAGCGTCACGGTTCCCTGGTGGGGGTCCAAAAGGCGATGAACACGTTTGGTTAGATACACTTGCTGACATGTTTAGGAGCCGACCTCAGTGGCGTTCCTGCTATGAGTTGCTTTGTACCTCCCTGTCCCTTTTAGCCTCCCCCTCTAACCACGATCTCATTTCGTAGCGTATATAATTTTACATAATAATTTTTCTTGTTGCCTAGTAGCCGGCTGGCAGCTTTCCGGAACGATGCCCATCCGTTACTGGTAGCTCAGTTGGCATGCAACCGTGGTATTTATTTCCTAATTTAATATATTACGGCACAATAGTTGAGGTGCTTTACACCTCTAGGTAACGTGTATAATGATGATGACGATGATGAATGCTTACTCAGTGCTCGTGTCAGCGTACTTCGATACGCACTCAGAACAGCTGGCTTCGTCCGTTGGCTGGTGTCAATGCGCTCACAGCATCTTCCTGGGCATACGCCCAAACGCATCAACAGGTCTGCACATACAAGTATATGGTTGGTGTCCACACATGTGCTCCAAATCTGGCGACAGCTCTGGGTGCAGCCCCTCTAACGGTAACTAATCGCAAAGTGATCGATTTGCGTCCATAGCTGGTGGGCTTCAAATCACTCTCCGGCGGGTGCTGTGTCGGAAATTAGTGCTTGCAAAAAATAAGCGAACATCCTTCGGAAGTGAAGTAACCGCTTACCGTTCTCATTACAGGAGCGTACGTCGTGTTGGCCACCCAGATGTAGTTCATCAGTGGATAATGTTCCAACTTGCGCGTTCAGATCCCCAGCAAGCAGTAGAGTGTTCGTGCTTCTTCTGTGTCGAAGGAGCTCGCCAGTTGGTGCCAGAAATTGTATTTTACCAAAGCATCACTACAGTTTGTGGGCGCGTAAGCAGCGTCACGAATAGACAGGTATTAGTACCACGCGTTTCCGAAGCTTTGCACGAGCCAGCCAGTCGGACCGCATACATCCGACTACTGATTGGGATGCACTCAACCAGAGCAGCTTCAGACCGGGGACTCAGGGCAATGACAACACCGGCTTGGCCGGTGCTCGAAGCTGCATCGTCACTGGATAGACGCAATGAGGATGTGCTGCTGTTGTCACCCGAAAAGAATCGCAAAGTGAGTATAGAGATCGAGTCTTGCAGACGGGTCTCCGATAACCAGCAGATATCGATCGAGAGGGTCTCTGGTGTTTTGGAAAGTTGTATTATTGAGGACTTTTTTAGATGCTGGTTGAACTGGTCGCTTTATTTGACAATTTTGTTGCAAGTGTTTGTTACCGATCGAGGTGACGTCATCGGTGCTTAGTTGGGTGGCGTGCAATTGCGTAGTGGGAGCGAAACCTCGATGAGTGTGCTGCTGTTTGACCGATCTGTGGCAATATGCGTACATTGAGACGTGCATCTGAAGTAGGATCGATGGCTCGAAATGAAAGCCGATGAACAGGGGTGAACGGCTTGGTTGGACATGGTCTTGTCAATAGGGCAGGAATGAAGATCCGCATTTGCATGTGAGCTGAAAATTGAAGTTAAACGCTTACGGTTGTGAAACCTGGCCCCTTAGAGTAACGGACATAAACAGGCTAGTTACGTTCGGCCACCGGTGCCTTCGCAATTTAGCACACATCTGGTCGGAACACCGAGTAAGCAACGAGCGTGTTCGACGCCTTGTTCACGGCACAGTAAACGGAACTGAACCGCTCAGCACCGTTATTTCACGCACCAGGCTCCGATGGCTCGGCCACGTGTTACGCATGCCAGCCCACCGACTTTCGCGACGTGCGTTGTTTGCGCGCCGGGGGTCTGGATGGAAGAAGAGGAGGGGTGGCCAAGCGATGACTTGGTCGAGAGGTACGAAGGCCATGACGTCGGAGCTGGCCTCGGCTCCCTGGTTGGGGTCCGAAAGACGATGAACACGTTTTGGCTGGAATCACTTGCTGATATGGCTAGGAGCCGACCACAGTGGCGTTCGTGCTGAGTTTCTTTGTCTCACCCTATCCCTCTTAGCCTCCTTGTCCAAGCACGATCTTACTAAATAGGCTTATATAATTTTGTATAGTAATTTGTTTTTGCTACATAGTAGCCGGCTGGTAGCTAACCTGAATGATGCACATCCGTTACCGGTAGCTCAGCTGGATTGCACATGTTGCACTTTTCCCTTTTGTGTGTATTGCGGCACAGTAGCTGAGGTGTTCCCTAACTCTAGCTAACGTGTAAGGTAATGTAAAAAGCAAGGTGGTGAAGGGTCAAGAATTGTGGGGTTGGCAACAGGGGGATAAAAGTGAAGTTGTAACAGGACGAGAAGGGTGAAAAAGCGTAAGATAAGGAATAATAAGGCGAGAAGGCTTGAGCAGTAGCATCCAAACCCCTATCCACCCTCCTTGATGCAGCACATAGGGCACCGTTGATTATCCTCTGCAACGGACAGAACATTAAGAAATTGTTTAATGAAGGTTTCATAGCATTTCCTGAGTAGAATACTATCAAGTTACCCAGGCCTAGAAAAGAGAACAATTAGGGTGCTCAACCCGTCTTTGGTTCAAAAACCTGAACGCAAGCAGCGGGTTTGGCGGTGGGTTACAAGGAGTCCGTTTTAAGGACTAAGGAGCCACCCTCATTTCAACCCCAACCTGGAGGACCAGGAGGCTGAGATTGTGTGGCCTTTAACCATTGATCAAACTGTTGGGAGTGGCTCTGAAAGTGCAAAAAGCACCACCTAGCATAGCTCAATGGATTTCTGAGGCACGCATACCATCGCATCTCGGCAATGTCCCACTTCATTGTGATGGACCAGGCGGCAGGTCAAGGACTGCATCGTGACACGCCTAAAGGGAACATTTCATGATGAAGTAAACGACGAAATTGAACAAAAACAAAAATGGGGGAATCGGCCAACCCTGAGGGACGCCACCAGTTGTCAGGAAGATCGCTTGGTCACCTTAGACCGTGACGCGGTCCAAAGACCGAGCCTTGCGGCACGACACTGAAGATAGATTGCCTAAATGATAGGTCGCGTCCCATCCGTACATACTTTTCTCTAACATCCAAGAATGCAGTCACCCAGTGGAGGGCACGGCCGAATATACGGTAGTAACTTAGCTTTTGCGCAAGTCTCACATGGAGCACCGTGTCAAATGCCTTCGAAAAGTCAACGAAAAGGACGTCCAGTGGGTGGCCGTTATACACTGCATCCGCCCAACTTTCGCAAACTACCAATAAATTCGTCAGACACGAAAATCTCTTTCGGAATCCGTACTGTGCATTGTTAAGTAAGCCAACATGGCCGTAGTGTGAGATTAAAACAAGAAAAAATGTACAATCGGGCAGCAATGAAATTGTACATAAAAGATAGTAATTGTCTTTTGGGGTACTACAGAGCTGCTTCCTAGAATTCTGAACAAAAGAATCCTTCGATATTGAAAATGATGGATGAATGGAAGCTTGTCGCGCAATATCGTGCCGAGTAACAGGGAAAGAACATTTGTGTCAAATAGGGATTCGTCGAAAATCGTAGTCCGCTGTGCCCTTAGTTATTGATTGCGTGGCAGGGTGAATTTCGGCGAGCAGCTGGAGCGGGCTTTTCGGACTTCAAAATACTGGCTAGTCCAGAAAAAAGGCCGACGGGACCTTAACTTCCGCTGCTGCCAAACGGTGAGTTTGGGAGTGGCCACTTTCCACGCCGCACCTCGCCCCGCGAGATAACGACCCTCGTCCCATGAAGAAATGTCCCGTGTTCGCGTCCCACTCCTCAATGACTGCGAGGATTCTCGAAAAAGTTGCACGTGAGGGCCACTCAATCGAAGGGAAGGGTCGGGGCATGTTTGGACAAGAAAACAGAAAAACGCAAGCAGATTACGCCAAAGAGAACGGACGAATGGTTTAGGTGCAAAAATGTTCAGATCCTTTTGCTTTTGGATATATTTAAATAGGTTTTTCAGAACTTTTGGTATTTTTGTTTTGAAAACGTTAATCAATCAAAAACTGGGCAAATATCTACGATATCTACAAGCCTAAACGTACTTACACTGTACATAGTCAGAAATGCGAACGGGATTACGAACCCGACCACAGCGGTTGGTCGTGAGAGGCGACAGGTTAGTTTCAAATGTCGGGACGACTGATATTAGCAATCCGGGACCGTAGTCTGGTTCGACGACATTAGGAGACTGAAAAATAATGCGGTTATTTATAACGTAACACGAAGAGTTGCTAGACGATGTAGGCGAGATGGTTTCCTCTATTAAGGCTGGTTTTAGACGGTTGATGGTGACGATTCCGCGTCGGTCACTGCGGTCAAGCGCAAATGTTTTACTTGTTCTGTTGACTACTTTGAAGAGTCCGATGTACGGAGACTGCACACCGCCTACGCGAAGCAGTACGTAAGAGTAAGTAGAGAGTTTTATGGGCACGTACATCGGCGTCTTCTGCAACCGTGAAACGGGCGGAGGCAGCTCAGGCATCTGTTGATCTACTCTATCAGTGTAACTTCCGTAGTCGAAGGATGAAGTGGACGATGCTGGTTCTATCAGCTGTCCGGGCAAACGCAGCGTGCAGCCGTAGACTAGCTACGCTTGTGTTGCGTCGAATTCATTTTTTACTGTTTCTAAGGGCTAAGAGGGTGAGAGGAAGTGTTTCAGACCATGAAGGGTCTGCGTGCGCTGGGAGCACTGCCTTCAGTTGTCGATGAAAGTGCGCTACCATGCCGTTAGCGGCTGGATGATACGCCGTTGTCTGGACGTGGCGGCAACCTAAATCCTCAAGCAAGGTTGCACTAATGGACTAGAAATGTGACCCTCAATCGGTGGTCACGATTGCTGGACAGTCGTACTGATCTACGCAGCGCTCTAAAAATGCCTTTGCTACGGTTTCCGAAGAGCTGTTCGGAATCGTAATAGCCTCCGGCCACCTGCTGAATCGGTCGATGCAACTTAGTAGGCATACCGAGTCCTTCGAAAGTGGTGGTGGACCTACGTGGTTGACGTGCACTTAATGAAAACGTGTGTCTGGCATCGAAACGTGCTTAATGGGCTTTTCATGTGCTTTTGCGCCTTCGCACTTTGACATGGAAGGCAAACAGTTGCCCAAGTACGAATGTGCCGATTGACATCGCGCCAAACTAATCATGTGGTTACGAGTTTAACCGATGCATGAACGTATGGGTGAGACAAGCCGTGCAACGAGTCGAACACGTTCCATAGAAAATTCGCGCCCAGATAAATGGTAAAATATAGTTCCGTAAAATGACATCAGCGGAACGAGTCGTGTCCAGTGAGGGAAATCTGTGTAGTAGATCAACTTCAGGATCACTGACTTGTGCTGCGGCGATGGATGCCAGGTCGATAGCAGTGCCGGCGTCAGCGGAGATCGCTTGAATTCAAGAAAGTGAGTCAGTGACGACATTGTGCACACGTGAGATGTCGTATATCGATCGTAAACTAAGCGATATAGTCTAGGTGGTGCGACTCTAGGAGTGTATCGGTCGGTTACCGAGTCGGGCAAGTAAGTCAGGGGCTTGTGGTCGGTGAAGACGGTAAAAGTGCGGCCTTCTAAACCATGTCGGAAATGATGTATAGGTAAATAAATGGCTAGCAGTTCTCTACGTGTTGTGACGAGATTCGGTTGGTAGCAGGCCTTCTGAGAAAAACGACAACGGCTGATAAGCGTCACCTAATTTTTGCTGCAAGATCGCCCTAACTGCTATGTCAGAAACGTCAGCATTGAATGACAGTGGAGCTGTCGGGTCCTGATGCGTTATAGAAGCTATGTTAGCGATAGCTTCATTCAAAGCCTGGAATGCGTTGCGTGCTGCAGCAGGAAAATCGAATTCCTTAAGCTTCCCTCGGAGATCCGTGAGGGGGTTGCATAAGCGAAACGCAGGTAGTTATGAAACGGCGAAAAAATTGACGAGGCTGTCAAGACGCCTTATATGCTTGAAAGAATAAGGTTCGAGGTAGTCCATGAGGGCCTTAATTTCACCCCGTAGCGGCACGATGCCTGCAAGTGAGAGCTGATGGTCGAGAAAACTGATGGAATCGACAGCAAACGAACACTTTCTGTGTTTCCTGATACGTCGAGTTGGGAGAGACGGTCAATAAGTGCTTGTACATGACGAAAGTACTCGTCGCGTGAGAAGCTCGCGATCAGTATGTCGTCAAGATATGCGTAAGCGAAGTCTAAGCCAGGACAAACTTGATCGAGGAAATGTTGGAAAGCTTGTGCGGCGTTCTTCAGACCAAACAGCGTGCGCAGAAATTCGAAAAAATGACAAATGGAGTCGTCACGGCAGTTTTAGCGATGTCCACTTCGACTACCGGAATTGGGTTGTAAGTGTGTACTAAGTCCGAGAACTCACCGTTTTGTTCTCGAAAATTTGGTCGAAAGAGAAGGTTCCATCATCTTGGGGTGAATCGATAGTCGTACCCATCTTCAAAAAGGGCCTGCGCACAATCTGCTCCAACTACAGAGGAATAAGTTTAGTCCCCGTCGTTTGCAAGCTGCTGGTGTCCATCTTACTTCGCAGGCTATCCCCAACACGCGAATCGTTGCAACGAGAAGAACAAGCTGGGTTTCGCCCTGGTCGCGGCTGCATCGATCAAATCTTCACACTTCGCCAGATCCTCGAGCTCCGCCATGTGTATCAGAGGCCAACGATTGCTGTGTTCCTGGATATCCGTGCAGCCTTCGATTGTGTCGATCGTACAGTACTGTGGCAGTGCCTTCTGAGGAACGGTGTCCCCGAGAAGTTCGTCTCCATACTGCGCGCTCTGTACAGTCTGACCTCGGGCAGGGTTAGGGCTTATGGCATGCTTTCGCCTACCTTTGTGGTCTCCAGTGGAGTTCGACAAGGATGCCCTATCTCTCCGTTCCTATTCAACTTTGCCATTGAGGATGTCCTGAAGAACGCTCTGAGCGATTCGTTGAACGCTGGCGTTGAGCTCCTCCCAGGTAGTCGAGTTGTTGATTTGGATTATGCTGATGATATCGTCTTGCTAGGTGACGATCCACAGGTCGTCCAACTTGCATTAAACCGCTTGACGATTGAAGCATCAAAGTATGGTATGTGCTTTTCGCCATCCAAATGCAAGGCTCTCCTTCAAGACTGGCAGGTGCCTCTGCCTGCACTCACGCTTGCTGGTGAGACACTGGAGGTTGTGGAGAGCTTTGTCTACTTGGGAAGTTGTATCACTGCTGGCGGGGCTGTTGGAGACGAGATTTCGATGCGCATCTCGAAAGCACGCCTCGCTTTTTCTAGGCTGAGGCATTTGTGGCGTCGCCACGACATTCGTCTCTCCATCAAAGGGCGGGTCTATTGTGCAACTGTTCGTGCTGTACTCTTGTACGGATGCGAGACCTGGCCCATTCGTAAAGATGACTTGCGCAGGCTATCCGTCTTCGAGCACCGCTGTCTGCGGTCCATTGCCCGTGTGTGGTGGCAGCACCACGTAAGCAATGTGGAAGTTAGACAGCGTGTCTTGGGACGTGGAAGCCACTCGCTCGAGGAGCTCATCTCACTGCATCAACTGCGGTGGTTGGGACACGTATTGCGCATGCCTGTCCAGCGTTACCCCCGTCGTGCGTTGTTTGCACTTGCTGGACAGGGCTGGAAGAGACGGTCTGGTGGACAGCCTACAACATGGAGAAGCCGCATGAAAAAGTTGACGAAACAATTGGCCTCGGCCGGTTGTTGTCGACTACCTGGTTGGGGTCCGAGAGACGAGGATACTTGCTGGTTGAAAACCTTGGAAGTTATGGCTCAAGATCGATGTCAATGGCGGACGTGTGCATCAGTGTGTTGCGGTGTCCCTTCCTCCTCCCCCTAAAAACGAACAAACTGAAAAAAAATTTCAAAAACTGTGAGTGGTAAACTTGACAAAAAAAGCATTTCTTGTTGCTCTTTTCTTATTATTCATATTGTTTTCCTATTCAGCCATGATTCCGATGGCACAATATCTGTACCACAGATTGTGTATAATATATATATATATAAGTCGATTTTGCCAAAAAACATTTTTACTTGCTAGAGTTGCGATGAAGTCTACGATGTGCGGGATAGGATAACGATCAGGTGTGGTAATGCCGTTTAGAGTATGATATTCGCCTCAAGGGCGCCAGTCCCCTATGGTCTTCTCCGGAACCATCTGGAGAGGAGACGCCAATGTGCTGCTGGATAGTTTGATGATACCGAGCTGAAGCACGTAGTCGAACTCAGCTCTTGCGGCAAGTAACTTGTCTGAGACGAGTCGTCTTGGTCGGGAACTCGTTGACAGGCCCCGCGTGATTATGTGATGAGCGACCTCTATCATGATTGGCGGAAGCTATGCAGCTGGTTGTACTAGTCGCGGGTATTCAGACATTAGGTTCGCATAATCTGTAGGTAGGTCGGCGATTCGGAAAACGGGACCGATGGTCGGGGTGTCTGAAAGAACGCCTTCAACTCCTAGTTTAGTACAGGCATCTAATAGTCAGTGGGGACCAACATCAACAAGAAACCCAAAATGGCGGAGGAAGTTGATAACGATAATTGCAAAAGGTACAGACGCAACCGTTAAAACCCACCAAAAAGCTCGACAGAGATTGGGGTCCAGGTTTATCATGTGCTGACCGAATGAAGCTATCGGAGACCCGTTGGACGCACGCAAGCTGTACGTGGGCTTTGACTGCTTTTCATTTGTGTTCGCAGCGGTGAGGTTGACTTCCGCTCCCGTGTCGATGAGGAAAGTGATGGAAGAACGTCGATCTTAAATGTAAAACAGGCGATCTGTTTTGTAGTTGATGGATGCGGGCTATTCGATTCCCTTATGAGACTGATCCGTGCCTAATGCAGGGAGCCCGACGTCTAGCTTTCCCATTATTTTGACGGTGATACTAACATAATTCTTCGATGGGTTTGATACTATCGGACTGAGAACATGCCGAGGAAACGTTGCGCGTCTAGGTCGAAAGAGAAGTACTTGGCGCAGGCGAGCAAGTGTAACATTCGTTTTTCATCGCTGAAAATATGTCACCAAAGCTACTGGTCGTATGCTGCAAAAGGTGGTCGAATGCAGGTCAGGTCAGGTTCCCAGAACGGTACATGCTTCCGCCTAACGAGCGTCCTGCTTCTTTCACTGGCAAGCAACCAAGGCCCCCGGTACTTTGACCTCCAATTGAATTTCTTGCTTCTGCAAAGAAAATGAAGCAAAAAGAAGCAATCTTGTACGTTCATCCTTCATGAGTTCTCTGTAACGAGCAGCAATAAGTTTACAATAGTTCTGGAAAATGTTCTAACCAACATCTGTCTAGACCTCTCTTGAAGGCGTCAACCGTTGTACAGTTCATCAACGAAGGGGGAAGCTTGTTGCAACCACCAACAAGGCGGTTCGCGAAGTATTTCCTCATGATATCTAGTCGAGACCTTCGACGCCTGAGCTTAAGATGATGACCTCTCAGGCGATCTGATGTAGCTGGCGCAAACAGGTCGGCAGACCTGATACCACTGATGCTCTTCATGATCCGAAACACCTCTATTAGACCATCTCTCAATTTACGCCTTTCCATGGAAAACAATCCCAAGCTCTTTAGACGTTCATCATAAGGCTATTCATATTGGCCCTCAATCATTCTAGTCGCCAGTTTCTGCATCTTCTCTATACAAATAACATCCTTCCGGAGATACGGCGACCACGCTTGGATACAGTATTCTAAGTGAGGTCGTACCACCGCTTTACATAATGGGAGGAATAACTCCGATCCAGTGTTACATAAGATACTACTGAGGCGGAAGGGTTCCTGCCGGGCTTTGTTGGTAGCATGCTGACATTGTACCGAAGGTTTGAAGTTATTCGTAACAATGACACCTAGGTTCGTGCTTTGTCAACAGGCTGCAATGTCAGTGTCTGCTATGGTAGCTAATTCTTTCAGCGGCTTATGTGGAAAAATTGACAGCATTACCGGCACTGGCTCTGGGAGACGTGCAAGCCAAAGCTCCATTAACTTTTCTTTGCTCAGGAATAAGGGATCAGCAACGCGCTAAATTTCGCGGAGCATGTGCTTCGCGTCGACGGTTTCCTTGCCGGCACGAGTTTCCGTTGTGCATCTTTGAGCGTCCTACGGGACTCCGTTTAGAGTCCCGATTAGACATTTATTGGACGCAAAAATTACGCTCAGAAAAAATGCGCAGGAAAACGGTTTTGAAATGCAGGCAAACTAGTGCACACCTAAGCAAACATGCATGCTAGGTTGCAAGTGTGCCAGTACACAAATCGCGTTACTATGCGCCTACGTAACCAATGCGAAACAACGAAGTGGGAGCTACAAACAGTTCATTAAGTTGTAGAGGGCAGAAGGGAAGTTCCATGTTAACTCCGTCGCCTCCAGATCAGCATGAGAAGCAAATGCGAATAAGCGACCCAGCAGTCCTAAAGGGACCAGGGAAGTCACAGAGGAGGTGCTGCTCAGGCATCTTGAGCAGATGGGAATTCAAGTTCAAGTTCAGTTAGGACCGGAACGATAGGGTAATCCCGTGAATGTTCCTTCTTTCGCGTATCATCGGATCGGGAACTGACAGGTCTGCTTGAGATATTGAAAAGCCTGAAACAGAGACCGCATCACACCCTGTCCAACCAATTATTGCCCACATTTTCCTGCCCAACAGTCCCTGCCACGCCGGTTTATGTGAAGTAAAAGAGTGAAGGGCAAGCTAAGAAAACAAGAGGAAGGTCAGCTAAATAATAATAACAAGGTGTGAGAAGAAATTTAAAAAATAACGAAGGGAAAGTTGAAGATACAAGTCGGTTAGGAGGTGGAAGTTTTGGCACTGCCACCCAAGAGCATCTAACTGATGCTCGAAACCCTCGACCGTAGACTCCCTACGACGTACTCCGAAAGCGAGTTCCGAGGTTCAAGCGAGTTTCCGTCCTTACCCGGTCAGAACGCAGTTTGTACAGCTTCAACGGGTGACCTCAAAGACTAGGCAGCTTGGTGGGACTAAATAGCCAGGACAAGTCTGGACCGATCTTAGCTGTTAAGATACGGTAGGTGAGGATAAAGTCTCCTCTAATTCTGCGGTAGTGCATTGAGCACATACCCAAGCTAAGCAAACGTTCGGGATACGTTTGCCCCCGTAATCCCTACACTAACCATGTACCCACTCGCAAAATCCTCTCCAGTTCCATATTGTCCCTTACAAGACAAGGTGGACAAGCCTGGATACAGTAGTCTAAGTGAGATCACACAAAAACTGAGAACAATTTCACAAAGATATCGGCCGTTAGGACACCGGAGCGGCGAATAAACCACGTCATACGGAACTCTCTACAAGCAGCCTTCCCCCAATTGTCCCTAGAGTGAAGCAATGAGGTGTGGATGATACCTAGATCAACCTGTTGAGTGACAACAGGGATTCTACTCCCACCAACTACATACCAGCTACTAGCATCTCCAATGCGGAAGATAGAATATTTCGCCTGATTAATAGGCATCAAACATAAGGTTGACCAATCCCAGAGCCTATCCAAGGCACTCTGAAGTGCCTCAGAGCCACCAGGGATATCCACAATATTCCAGAGCTTGAGTTCATCAGCAAACAATAGCGACGGTACTTCAAGCTCCTGGGGTAGGTCATTAACACAAATTGCGAAAAGCAACGGCCCTAGAACCGAGCTCTGTGGAACGCCACTAAGAACAGCTTGTCTAAGCGAAAGGCTACGCCCCACGCGTACACACTGTTCTCTCCCCACCAGGAAAGCAGACACCTATTTAAGGGCGACTCCAGATATCCCATGCGATTTCAACTTTAATGAGAGTCGTTGATGTGGGACAGTATCAAAGGCTTTCAAGAAGTCAACGAAAAGCACGTCGATAACGTGACCGTTGTCTACTGCTTCAGCCCAGCTTTCACGGGCTACAAGTAAATTTGGCAAACAAAATATCCCTTACGGAATCCGTGCTGTGCCACACTGAGGTTAAACTTAACCAGGTGATTATCCACTGAATGTCTGACCAATTTTTCAAACAACTTAACTACTACGCATGTCAAGCTGACAGGCCGGTAGTTCGTGGGCGGAGCTCAGTCACCGCTCTAAAAAAAGCGGACAGATGATTGCTTCCTTCCATTCCGAAGGTAAGGCACAGCTGTCGAGCGATATTGTAAACATGCATGTCAGAGGGCCACTCAGCTCAGCGGCCAATTCATGCATTAGCTACGGATGAATTGAATCAAGGCCAGAAGCTCTGGAAGGATTTAGACCTTGCAATAGCCTGAAGACTAGTATCTCCGTTATGCTGATTTCAGTTAGGCAAGAATCCTCCGGGACTTTTGTGACCAGCTCAACCTGAGGTAGAGGCCACACGAGAAAAGACACCAGTATACTGTACGATGTGTACAAGCCTTATCATAGTCGGTATGCAAATGGGTCCCGTTCGTTCGTAGTAAAGCCGGTATGGACGAGTTTGTACCGCTGCGCCTCTTTACGTATGCAAAGAACTTTGGATTTGTTACGACTGCGTCAGCCAAATCCTCCTCGTACTGAAGACGAAGAGTTCTAAGATGATGCTTACATTTATTTCTAACCGCTCGATAGCTTTCGTAGGTGTTGGTTGATGAAGCCGATTGGTAAGTTCACCAGCACTTAGAGCGCTTCCTGAGCAGATATTTACCTGTATGATCTATCCAAGGAGGCTGCGCCCGTGTTACCCGTCTCTTAATGAGTGGGATGTGGGAAGCAGAGATCTCGGTGAGGTATGCCTTAAA
>OX104063.1:125970984-126017090 GCA_944474145.2 Dicrocoelium dendriticum | reverse complement strand
TGCGTGACTAACTTAAACTGGTGACCTCTTAGCGAAATGTTTTGACTGAGTATTAGAAGGGAATGGCATGGGTGATTTTGGTTTCTCACGATCTGGTACACCACTATGAGATCGTCTCTTAGACTCCGATAACGTCCACTATATATTTTGAGAATCTTCAGTCTGAGTGTGTAGGGGAGGCTGATCAAACCTCTGATGCTCTTCGTTGCCCTACGTTGTGCAGTATCGAGCGCGGTGAGATGGTGCTTGAGCCAGGGTTGCCACGCTTGAATAGCGCATTCCGCGTGCGGCCTCACGTACGCACTAAGCGTTTTTGGAAAGACTGAAGGGTCAAACTTTCCGAAAGCTCTGCGAAGAAAGCCGAGGTACTGGTTTGCTTTCTTAGCTGCCTTTTCAGTCTTCCTCAAACAGCCGAGGTAATCTTGAACTATCACGCCGAGATCGCACTCGTGAGAAGCCCGCTGTCACTCGTGAGAAGCCCGCTGTAATTGGGAAGCATACCTCATGGAATTCTGAAGGTTTCCATTTTCAAGTGCGCGAGAGATTGGTACCAGGTATGCGCACCCAACTAGCAGTTTGGTATTATTCATGGATGTTGTTTTCCACACAGACTCGTCGAGTGATGATAGAGCCACGTCATTACATTTTAACGCAATCAAGTTTTGTATGCAGTAAACGATGCAACTACCTCTTCGTTCATGAAGACGGTACCGTCTGAATAAGTTATAACTTTCGTGGTCAATAGGCTGGTCTGTAACATCATTTATGCACCACAATTCAGTAATATGGAAGAAACGAGGCTGATGAACGGAGATAAAGAAATGGAAAAAAGGGTTTTATGAATCAAAGAACCAGCATTAGAAGACATTGGTTTGAGGGAGTCATCTTAACAAGATTGACTTGTAAGTTTACGCAACTCAGTATTTGACCAGCTTGTTGCCTAGGTTACACGTGGATCTACGAGACTTGGAAGTCCCTACTTTCAATATGTAATGGTGGGGGTGTAGCGTGTTTTTCCCACAAATATATGTGGTTGGAAATGAACGGAAGTAAAAGTGTACAATGCTCGGTGGAACCTCATAATGGCCGCGTAAATGTATGTTGGTGTTCAAGAACTTTTGCGAAATTAGCTCGCAGATGCCTATAACCCATAGCAGAGGGCTAGTGTACAGGGTAGAGAGGCAACCCCCGCGTATCCTATACTCCAAGTGTATTCTGTGGTAGTGATAGGTTATAAGCTGATACCACCTGAAGCGTAAAGCCTACTGAAAGTTCGTAAACACTGAAGGGTGTTCGTTCAACACCCGAAAATGAGGTTCATTTTAGACTTTTACCCACGACGCATTTGACTTCTGTAGTAAGCTATCGACAGGGACCCCATGGAACCACATATCCGATTTATATGCACCTGTGCTAAGATGCGTGGCTATCGGGAGAGAGAAGATACTCCAGCATACTTTGATTGTAAGCGTTATAGTTGGAGGCTGATAGGAGAGACATCCGTTGGCAACTGCGTACTCATGATTAAGAGCGTGCCCCAAGTCTCTCGGGGTTGGATAGAAAGCCCATAACCTAATGCCTGATGATGATATGAGTCAGTAAATGTTTTTCATCATTATGCTTGGGAGTTCTAATAATTCTAGTGTAACTACTTATTTGTAAAGAATTGTTCACCATGTTTGCTGGTGGGGTAAATACGTTGCTGTACCTAGTTACCCTTCGTTTGTATTGGTTTTTGTTCACGGTTTCTCGCATAGAGGACTTAATTTGTTCAAACATATCTCTTCGCTCGCCGTTGGAGGATGGCACTTTGTAGACAGCAAGTATGCAGTTAAGCGTTTCTTGTTGACTTCAAGCATCGGGCTGTGGTTGGTGGAGGAATTGGTGACCTTAGCTGGTATAAGGAACAGGTCAAAATTTTGACCTATCATGCTACAACTCGCTTTATGGCGGAGCCAACAGGTGCTGTGTCCAAAGGTTTAGAGCCTAAAAGTTCAGAAATATTCTGGCAGCGAAAGGTCTAAATCTACATTATGTTGGTAAGTAGATTCCGCACAATAACTATGGCTAACAAGGTTCGGGGGACGAAGTGTGTTATAGTATTGGAGGTGAACCTTTATTTCTCGCTGAAGTGATATCTGATCAAATTTGCGGATAACTCTTTTGAATACAATGTTTGCATTAACTAGATGTCTCCTCGTTTAGAGTTCGGCGTGACATTTTACTCCACATTTAAGGAGAATGGAGCATCCATACTTTAAATTTCGTTTTCTTAGTCGCATTAGGCGATTGCCTGTTCCACTCAAACCGCATGGGGTGAGTAGAATGCACCTTACGGACTCCAAGGAATTTCGCCAGGGATATTGAAAATAAGCACATTTCGAAATCGATTAGTTCTTTCGGGTATTTCTGTAGTAAGCGACAAGACAATTGATGAGCCTCCTTGCTGGTTATCAGCCCTAGGTTTATCCGGCACACCTATGATACTGATGTCAGCTTATCGATCACCTCACTGATGTCTTTGAGTTTTTCGTAAAATATAACTGCCGCATTTGCTAGCTTAATGACTTTGTTGGCAATCTCAAGTGCTGGATTTAGCATCTGAGCGGCACATTTATATTTTACGGCTTTTGCAAGTTGCTGCTTACGTGTATCCACCTTAGTATATACAATCAAATTCGCTGTCCGGTCACGGGGAGACATTTTTATGGTTAGCTTCTAATGTCCATCTGCTCTAACCGTCATTTGAGTCTATATAAATATCAGTGGTCCGAATATAAGAAAGCTAGCAGGCGAAACCCATATAATTGGGCGACGATGGTAACCGGTTTAGATTCTGCGCCGTCGGTTGAAGAGCAACAGTTGTACGCGAGTGTTTTCGGCTCACGCTAATCGATTGGCCGTCTCGGTATGGTTACCGATGAGCACCGTTCCCGATGGTTGAGGCAAGAGCTCGCAACTTGTAGGACAATAGTTTATTGATAAGTATAAAATATCCACATGTATTGACTGCAAATTAGACAGCGCTACGACACGTGCTAGCCAGGGATGGACCTCTGGGCACTGCGCGATGGACCGGCGTAGTGAAACCAATCGTGGCGCTGTGTGTAATTTTTATGGATCAGACAAACAAATTCATCAATATGCATTGTACACCTAAAGATACAACAAGAGGATAATTATATTTAATATTTCCACTACGTATTCAAACCATCCGGGGAACTTCAGTCGGCTACAAAGTCTACTACCCGTTTTTTAAACTACCAAAAAGAAATAAACTGTTCAAAATTACGTACGATATACAAATCAGTTTCGCAACGAGCACGGAGCCTCCACTTCACATAGTACCTGCTCTCTCTCTCTCGCTCTTCGAATTATAGTCCTAAAATGTCACATGGATACCGGTTTTAGTTTCAGTCGATCAACAAGTAAAAGGAATGAGAAATGTCGCAAGTGCACCAGTTGTTTCGCAGCTGCGAAGCGTCTTAGTTATATAAACACAAAATCTAAGTGCTCGGCTTTTCTTTAGAATGTGAATCCCAGTAATCGGTTCTTACTCTGCCTATTACGATTGGTATGTATCGGGACTGAAGTACATCAGGGTAGATTTCGCCAATACTGCATTTGACGTGGAGTTCCAAAGACTAAACAAATGGTACAAACATTAAACTACTTACTTACTTCCTCGTGACCAAATAGTAGTAGCATGCTGTCGCAGAAAAAGTTCAAAATTTCAACCGTAAACATGTCTGACTAAATTATCTTGAGAAGGTGAAATATGAAGCGGAAGGAGATCTATAATTAAGCGAGACGTAACTAGCAAAAATTTATGCTTCCTAACCTGGGACCTAAATGCGATATGACAATCTTCCAGGCTAAGTTCATGTCGACTGCATAAAAGTTATTAATTGGTATCGATGCCTTCCTTTATGATTGACTTTCAAATACTTATAACCCTTTCTTGAAAGGACTGTGCGCCACTACTTCCATTTGCAACACTCTCAAGCCAACCTTCATGTAGGCATATACTCGTTTGCCGCTTATCTTCTTCGTAATGAGCTCGCATTTTAGCATTCCCCAATTCCGGTTCAAAACTTCTAGTTTCATGTGCAGCCACCCGAATGTTTCTGACTCTCTCCGACTGTATTCCGAATTGATACCTCGCCACTTCACTGCATACGAGTATGAATTTTGGCATTTATTTGTCCTTTCTATTGTAAAATGAAAGCCCATCTGCAAATGGATGCTATAAAGTTTAGCAGAGTAAGTAAATATGTAGTAGGAATAGCTTAGGGGTTCTATTTTCTTGCTAAGTAACAGTAACTCCATTTTCACTGAACAATATAAATTGTTCTACTTGTACGTGCGTTGTGGTGCTCAAATAAATCCACCTTTGTTGTGGCTGTCGAGGCTCATCGTTGTCACCGTGTCATTTGAGCAATGGAACCATGGGTTTGTATGGATAAAACTGCTAAAGCTTAACAGTCCCGTAGGATGATCACGGTAAAAGTTCAAAATATAGCAAAATTAACAACAAAACTAGCTTTACACCGATGGACTGACGGCAGCATGCGTAGTATAAACCATAAATCCAGTATAATCCATGAGAAATGACGGCAATTGAGATTTGGTAAAAGGTCGTCTCGCATTCTGGTGTACACATAAGGGAGGTGAAAAAGGTGGAAGAAATGTTAGGAGTTGACCGGATCCTTGTGTTTATCCGTGGGTAATGATCAGATAAGATGGTGCAGCGAGCTCAGCGCACGGTCAACTCGAGCTTTGAACTCTGTCAGCCTGGGAGCACCAAAGACAGATTACGGTAGGGCATTCCATGTTTCGTAAACCTGCACTGAAAGGAAATTCCGAAGGCATTACAAACGACTTTACTGATCTGCCTACTTGAGATGGTGGCCACTGAATTTGCTGAGGTGACTGAGCTTTAGCAAACGGCGACACGTGTGATTTGAGTTTCTCAAAATCTTCTACGTCAAAATCAGGTTTCCGCGAAATTGCTGACATTGTCTGCTGAAGACTGAGCACTAGAAGCCTTCACTTATACGGCAAAGTATACAAACCTTGGACAGTTTTGCTTGCCTGAAGTTAAAGCGTCTCCAAAACGGTGAGGTTTCTCTTCAACCATGGCTGTCAGACCTGTATTGCGTATACCACGTTTAGACATATACATAAGCTGAGAAGCTGGGAAAATATCGATGCATGCAATCGTCCAAATGCACGCTTTAGGAAGCCCACATTTAGGATACCACTTCTTGACGTCTTTTCGACCTGATTCAAATATCCAAGGTTGTTCTTAAAGAAAACGCCAAGATCCTTTTCCACATAAGACGTGTGAAGCTCATGGTTCCTGAGTTTGTAAAAGTACCCAAACTTATATCGTAGACGCGGCACTATACATTTGTCCATACAGAATGTTAGTGGATTCTGGATTGACCAGGCGTATACTTTATCCAGCTCGACCTGTAATATGGTGATATCATCTGACGTATTGAATGCCATCCACACCTTAATCTCATCGGCATAAAGCAGGCAGCTCGAGCTTATGAGACGTGGGATATGATTAATGTGCGTCGAAAATAAACACGGTCAGAATACCGATCCCTAGGGTGCTCCGTATTTAACTGGGATAGGATCTGATATGGATGCACGTAGTAGTACCTGCAAGCGTCTCTGTAAAAATAAGCTTTTGATCCAACCTACCAGGGGATAAGCAATACTAAAGGTCTGGAGTTTGAAAAGCATTATGTCATGGTCCAGCCGGTCAAACGCCTTTGAGAAGTCGAGGAAAAGCACTTCAGCACCTTTACCAGAGTCCACTGCATCGGTCCACCTGAATCGTGCTAGTAGTAGATTTGTAGTGCACGATCGATTTCGTCGGAGGCGATGCCGTTCCGGTGCGAGGTGGTTGAATTCTTCTAAGTAGTCAGTTAACGTGTCATAAATAATAGCACCCGTGACCTTGGAAATAACCGATAGCAAGATGATGGGACGATAGTTAGCTGAATTAGAATGACTACCACCATTGTGAATAGAAGTATTCATCCCGTGTTTCCACATGTCCGGCACGTACATTTCATCAAAACAGTGTGGGAAGAATGGAGACCAAGGCTCAGTTAAACTCTCGCTTACCGTCGCTAGCGATTGCGTGTGTATATTATCAACTACCGGAGAGCTGTGTTTGCGCATACTCAACAGCTATTTTAGTAGGGCTTCTGCTGTGAACGGTATGTGAGTGTTGCGGGGTTAAATAACCCTTGTTATCTAGTTAAGTGGCCAGTGTTTGCGCTGAAATGTCGCGGAATATTGCATTCGCTGGGTGTTCGCCGCCTCCGTCAGCTTCCGCGTCCATCCGTTCACTTTTGAAGAAGAGGAATTCTCCGTTTCATCTTACCTAGCCTTTAACGTGGTGATATAGAAGCTTGTGGTTTGATTCCATCCAGTCTCCCAAGTTCTGCTAATACGCAATTCTATCCTCGCGAACAACCTGAGTACAGTGGTTGCCTTGGGTAGTATAGACCATCCAGGTATCGGTGCCCGGAGAGAGTTTGTAGATTTGCCAGGCTGATTTGTGCACCGTTATACACTTGCATGTCCTGCTTCGCACAAACGAGACCATGTTACTCGGGTGGAAGGCAGTAGTTGCAGATGTTTCAGCAACCAGCGAGTTAGGCTGCCTGAGAAAAATTTCCCGTACGCTAGCCGGTGCCTGGTCAGTCAGAAAGGTCCGATTGATTGTCTCACCTAGTCGAGTTAATATGTCGTAGGGTGTATACATTCGCGTTGCGTCGGCACTTTCCACGGGATATTCTGCACAGCAAACTTGTTCCAAAAGTAGAACTGCGTGATCGCTGCAGCCTAATGAGTCTTCGAAGATTACTCTCTTACTCATCGGTACATTTTCAGTAAATATTTGAGCCAGTATAGATGGCTTATCTTTTTCCCAGAATCAATTGGGATTGTTATTGTGACCATAAAGCGCTAAACTGGAGACAATCTCGTAGATCCGCCTTAAACTTTTCTCCAGAGGCAGCTTGAAATTCCAGAGCGTGGAAGCTGCAATCACTAGTAATAATAATGTGTCTGTACTTCTTGATTATCACCCGTTCTAGTTTGGATGCCAGAAAGAAGTCCATCTCCGGCGTGGATGATGGAGGGGGCAAGCGATCGCTTCCAAAAGGTGTCTTTGCCTTTCAAACGTAGAAGGCATCAAATGGAATCCTGTACCATGATGTCCGAATCCTCTGTAAGCTGACGTTGGAGATCACCGCGGAAGTATAGAGCTATCGCCCCACCTTTGCTGGGTCAGTCGTGTCGAACAACGGACATGCCTTGCAACGCGATCTGGATGTCACTTATGTCGAGACATGACCATGTCCCCGTTATAACGATGAAATCACGGGCATTTGAACCTTAAGGCAGCCGCAATTCGGAAAGTTTACTCAATAAGCCTTGAGTGTTAGTGAACATACAGAAAAGCTTCTTGTATGTCAAAAGCTCCCGACTAGGAGCATATGAAGGATGCGGATTTGTGCCGACTGATGAGAGGCAGGTACTTACCCGTTTTTTGGGCGACTTGCCAAACCCCGACACAAATGCAATCTGATTTTGATCTCACTTGCACCAGTTGTATGTGGTTCATCGGTGGCTTCCACGATAGCAACGGGTCAGCTGGCAAGTTTTCTGAACCGCTGTTGTAGCTATGCTGAGTACCGCGTCGTTTCATTTTCACGAGGACAGCGAGTGTCTGCGGTTCTCTTACTGCTATCTTCAGTCGTAGTTTCAAAGAAGTGTCTTGCACAGTATATGCAAGCTGCCGATTTACTTCTCCACCATCTGTTGTGACTGTACGATTAGTTTCAGTATCCTCGGGCCACTGTCTTTGTAATGTGGCGATGAAGTTACCCCGTAATTGGCTGAAGTATGACGTCGCCCGTACAGAGAGCATCACGGATTTAACACCATTCTTCCAGGTCATGAGCAAGAGCTTCTTCGTCACTAGATGCCGGTAGCTTGGGCACGCCATGAACGAAAATGGCTCTTTTAATTCTATCGATGTAGTATTCGTTCGAAGTACTTTTTTCTCGCTGGTGTTCGCTCCGTAAAAACATCTGGAAATATGCGTATCTTACGATGTTCAGTTCGCAAGCATTATGCTGACTAAAGCACCGTCTCGACATCATTGGTTGATCCCAATGTTAATCGCATTAGCCGGGATTTCAGTATTGGATGGAGATTGGATGTCTAGTGATGCGCATTAAGTTAATCAGCGTGGCCTGAACTACCATCCGATAACAAAAGAAATCCCCCTGCTTTAAATCATCCAGCTATCTACCCCTTAAGGAATGTACCGAGAACTCAGGAACATTGACGTAAGTAAGTCTCAAGGCACTGTATTTCTTTTTGGTCTTCGGTGATGTGGGAGGCACGGCGATCGAGGGCTTTGGTGACGTCGCTGCAGCTTGCACCCAGTCCTTGATCCGTTTTGCGGCTGTAATGCGTGTGGCTACTTATGTTGCACTTTGATTATATCGAGCAGCAACGGTTGCATAATTGATTCGGTCTTCAGAGGGCTGTGGACTTCTATGGTCAATCGGAAAGGTAGGTTTTACCGGTGTTACATCAATTGATAGACTGGATAAGAGGATGTCGCAAGTGGAGCTAGGCGTGCTACTATCGTTCGCGATGACGATTTGGTGCGCCATTCCCAAGGTTTTGTATATCGTGGGGTCGTGCGAACGCCTGGCCTTTTTTCCTGGTTTCCAGGTAAAAATTGAAGAAGACGGATGGGGGTGCAAGCTGCTATACTGCAGCCTCGCGCGAAGAAATTTTCACATTTAAACGGTGCTCAGTTCCGGCGATTGGACAGTAGTACCCATGTGGTAATGCTAGTACACATATTATAAGTGGAACCGTTGTACACTTAGGAGCGAAACGAAGTGAGCCCGCCGTGCTATTCTATTTCTTTATTTCGATTCTACAGACTGACGCAGTTCAGATGGTAACGAATAACGCAGTGGGAACATGTCAACCATGCTTTTATTGCCTTATTACATGTCTGATTAGCACAAAATACTTCATTTATGGTCACCGTTGTTGTCGCCATGATGGCCGGATGGCTGTTATCTGTTTATAGGTAAGCAACAGCTCACTGTCGGCTAGCGCTCGGTCGCCAATCGTCAGGTCAAGGCAAGATGAGTGGCTCACCGTGCTTTGCGTGTTGTGTCCGTGCGTTATACGATCACGGGTTCGGAGTCAGGTGTAGACTATTATCGTGTTGGGCAAGTCGGTTGATGTCATCAGCTGAAATCGGGAGCGGCGAAGTTTAGCCATTGCTCCACTGGCGAGGGGCTTACAGTGGGAACGTAGTTTTCACTGTAGCTATAATTCCCTATGATGGAATGGGACGACTGAAAGCTTAATCGAAATCTTGGAGACTCCTCTATTGAAAGAGATCATACTCCTGAACATCTCTCATGACCCTGTCAGAGTGCTAATCGTGCAATCCTGTGCTCTGTGCTAAATTGCACTTATCCCCTCACATTACTGCGCCATCTCTTCGGAAGTACGCTCGATCGATTCCGATCACTGAGCTCTATCCAACGGGGTCTATATTTTCAAAGTAAGTCCAACGACACGCTAGTACACCACAAACAAAATCTTCGGAAGTCTATTCACAAAGGCCAACTTGAGTAACGTTGCTTATTTGAGTTTCATCAGTACCTTTAGGATACCATTCGACAGAGCTTCTTTAAGCCTGTCAGACAATATATAACTTAGTACTGTGCACCACTGTATCTCATAGGTACAGGCATTTTGTCATCTCACGTTACCACCATATTTTTACGTGCATTTCACTGCACAAAGCCTGTGTGATTTTGGCTACTCGTGCGCCTAGTGACGCACCACCACCAAACCCGCTGACCGGAGCAGACAACTGAGGCAGCCCAAACGGCGTGACCAGCGCAACCTAAAAGTGCATACCGACCATTGAGCCATGGGCCGGATAAGTTTGTCAACCTGGAATCCGGTGAGCAGCAAATCGTTAACTGTAGCTCAGACAAGCGGGGAACTGAGATCCGCTCGAAAATCACGTGTTCGTTCTGTGCCAATTCCTACGACGCAACAAATGTGAACATTACGCTTAACGGAGCTAACAGCGTATCGGCAGATAGGTTGTGGTTCTGTGATTTATGTTTATATAGTCTGACAATTAAGGTTGTTTAAACGCTTACGATGTGTGAAGCGTTGGCTGTTATGTCGGCAGACCAAAAGGAACTGATCGCGGTATTGGGAGGGAAAATCGCAGAACTCGAGTTGCAGATTAGTGCATTACGTAGCCCGAATCCCCGACCTGTTAAAAGTCAAAAGCTCTGTAGCAACAATGCTACACAGTCCAGCGAAAGGCAAACACCGTTAGTGAAAACAGCAGTAAAAACAGGCCGGTTGAACAGTCTCCCAAGTCTCATCTAATGCTCTGAGGCATGCAGAGTTACGCACAAATTGCACGATCACCTCCGTCAGTAGCTCGGCAACAACAATTGACCCCTACAGATAGTGCGACTAACGGCGTTGCACGTACAATATCTTGCTGTAGCCTTGGCTTATCGTCCACGGAAGACAAGCCAGACACCCCCACTCGACAAACCTACACTCACAAGGAACTGCAGAACAAACAATTACTACCCAACCAAAAGCCGATGACAGTGATATGTTCAAACGTCCCAGAACCCACTAGCGAATCGTTAAAAGGTAGACAAGCTGAGGAGCAAAACCGCTGCGCTGAAATAACCTGCGCACTCGGACTGAAAATTCTCCCAACTATTCTTACACGCCTTTCACGAAATGCATCATCTCCACACGTAGCGGAACCTCGGTTACTGCGAGTAACGTTTGGCGACACGCGCGACCTGGAAGATGTTATCCTAGCAAGCCACATTCTATTGAACTCTTCTGTCAGTGTCCGCATTTTTCCTGAGGCCATGGCAGAAAGACAAAAGCGGAAATCCAACCCTAGTTCGTCACGTCAAAATGAGATGAAGAAATTGGTACTGGTTCATGGTGTGCCAGAATTGAAGCATGACGATAGCACTGGACGGCAGAAGCACGACATCGAAGAATGGAGGTACATCGCAGAACTCTACGACATGCAGAATGTCGTGGCTTTTGACATCACTCGTCTAACTGCTTCCACAAACTACCAAGGTAGCGGGCCACGAATTTTGAAAGTTACCTTGGCTGCGCCCGAAATGGTATCAGTGGCAATCCAGACATGGCATGACAACAGGAAACTTGGGCCACCAGAACTACGGTTAAGACCATTCCGGCAATTAGTACAAACCTGATACAGATGAGCCAGCATCAGTTGTACCTATCTCAAATCAGCCAAACGTGCAAACAACCGTTTCAAAAACTTCAGCAGACTGGCACTATGTGTACCTGTCACTCAGAGCGAACCAAGCTCCTAATTCGTCAACATATACCATGATGATACACCAACACTCAGGGGTTGTATTCTAAGCTCTCGGAACTGCGCCATCGAAATGAAACAACTTGGGACCTCATAGCAGTTACTGAAACTTGGCTCTCAAACAACATACTTGATCCAGAGATTGAACTCAGTGAGATGTCAGTCATTCGAAATGATCGTCCATCTCGCGGTGGCGGTGTTGCTCTCTACTATCGAGATCATTTGAAATGTAAGGCTCTTACCGCAAATTCCCTTGTTATTCCTGACGCACTATGTTGCCGACTTCACCTAGCAGGTCGAGATGTTGGTTCACAGAAGACGAGTGATGCTTGCCTCTTAGCAGTTATCTATAGGCTTCCGAACTCATCAGCAGACAGCGATAACATTCTGTTAAATGCCCTCCGCTATGCTGCTTCACAAAAGTACTCTCACCTTCTTATAATGGGTGACCTTACTGTTGCTTCAATAGCATCAATGTCTCCTAATGGGCCATTATTTAAGTCGAAACTCCTCGTATTCATGGATATAGCAGTTTTGTATAACCACTTGCATCGACCTACCAGACACCGCGGTTCAAACAAGCCATCACTCCTGGATTAAATCCTGACTAATGAAGAGTTGATGGTTGAGTCAGTAGAATATGATCCTCTACTGGGCCGTAGCGACCATTTAGTCCTAACGTTTGGTTATGTGTTTTGCTAGTATTGTTGAGAAAAATGAGCGACTCAACGAACTATCACGGACTATTTTAAGCTGCGCAACTTAGCAGCAACCGTTGACTGGGACCTACAGACGCACAGCTCAGCGAATGACGCGTGGAATTAATTGAAAGACAAAATTAACTGGGTCATAAAATCAGCATCGAAGGTTGTACCTTTACTAGCAGCCAGCCTGACCAATACGTGGATACGGAGCAGAACACGTAAATGGATCAACAGAAGAGATGAAATCTGGAAACAACATTTGCTATGCCCATGTGATATCACATGGCGGAATTACAGTCATCAGAAACTACTGCATGTCGCTCATTAGAGTCAATAAGTGTGAATGGAGGGAGAATATAGTGCTGAAATTTACGAGTAACACCAAACTACTATACAGATTTGTGAATGGTAAAAAGAAGATTAAGCCCGGAATACCACCACTCATGACGGCCAGTGACCTAACCACTGCTGCTGTGAATGCAGCGAACGCTCTACTCCTGCATTTTGGCTCGGGAGCTACAAATACCATGGAACCTTCGCCCAATCAATTCCAACAAATGTCGTTGGCTTATCCAGCGTCACCTTTATTCCAGCAGCTGTTGCAAGCAAATTAAAGTCTCTCTGAGAGTACAGGGCACCTGGAATTGACATGATCTGCCCAAAAGTACTGAAAACCCTTTCTTCCACCATAGCAGCACCACTTGCAACCTTTGTTTCAGGGTCTGTTTAACTCCCATATACTCCCATCTGAGTGGAAAAATGGAATTATCAATCCAATATACAAAGGAGGTAAACGATCGGATCTTGCCAACTACCGACCTATTACTCTGCTTTCTGTTTTATCAGAAGTGATCGAATCGATAATCGCAGATAAACTGACGCGATACTTTGAAAGTCTACAAATATTTTTTAATGCCCAACATGGTTTCAGACGCATACGATCTTATCTCACCAATCTGCTGATTACTCGGGACTCATGGACCAGGGCGGCTGATGAAGGAGTCCCCATAGATGGGATTTATTTGGATTTTCCTAAACCATTCGACAGGATTAATCAGTTCTTTCTCCTCCAAAAGCTTGCTACCTACGATATCAACGGTTCCCTGCTCACCTGGTTAGAAAACTACTTACACGACAGAGCAATCAAGTTAAGGGTAACAGACACTCACTCTGCAAGCCTGTGCTTCTCCAGTGATGTACCACAAGGATCTGTCCTCTGCCCGCTACTGCTTTTAGTCTACATCGATGAGCTTCCAGTTGACATTCTCTCTCCAATGCAAATATTTGCAAACGATGCTAAAATATAGAGAGCAATTCGCTCAGCATCCGACCGTGTCTACCTCCAGGAAGATCTGACCAGGATTAACTAATGGACCGAAAGGAACCAGCTCCCACTGAACCCTGCAAAGTGCCACCTGCTGATGGTGCGCAGCAGCTTCGCCAACATATACCTTTCGGGGCAACACGTCCTGCAACACGTGACTAGTGAACGCGATTTAGATATAATCCTGCAAGAGAGTCTTGGCAATTCGCTCCAATGTTCGAAAGCAACAAGTGTGTGAACTTGAAGTTGAGCTTTCTGAGGCGAGCTTTCGGCACCTTTGAGTGACGGTTAGTTCCATTACTGATTAAATCCTACAATCGCCCTCACGTTGAATATGCAATTCAGGCCCGATGTTCATCGTTAAAATGAGACATTCGCCTATTAGAACAACCCCAAAGAAGAGCCACAATGGCAACGCGTAAACTATCCTGTCTAAGTTACGAACTGCGTCTTCGTGTACTCGGTGTGTTCTCATCAGAATACCGACGGCTTCGCAGAGATCTTATTCTCACATACCGGATACTAACTGAAGCGAGCTATTGACACAAGAGCTGCTTCAGACCATGTCAAGAGCGATGCGTAATCGAATAGAAAAACAATCGAATATTTGCAATCTCTCTGAAACCACTACTTGTCGACCGTTTATAAGCATATTCCAAGAGTTTGAAAACAAAATTTAGTGATGTTTGTGGTGAAAAGTAAGACAAATGAAATCCATTTGGGCCTTTGCGATGTGGGCATTTAATAAATTCAGACGATTCACCGACTAATCTGTTTTCCGTGCTAGCCGATGCGGGGAAAATAGGCAGCATCTGTTTGCACTGGAACAATTGAACAGGGGTTTATGACGGGTAAATCGCATAGGTGAAACCTGTTCCGTAATACTACTAATGGAAGAAATTGCAAAATCGAATACTAAACAAGTGGATCAAATAAAATACGCGTTGGTGAAGTAATGGTGTAAATTATACTGCGCTGTACAGCTAGTGTTGTGGGAGTGAGGCGCTGACATGCAAAAACGGAGTAAAATATCATTATGGATTTTGTCCATTGCAAATTATCGGATAACTCACATTGCTGCACATATTTACGTGCCTCACCGTGGGTTATAGATTCAACGAACTTAATTGACCTGCATATAATCCAATGATATCCTTACATAGAACAAATATATGGAGCTCAATGCGATATCCGAGCATTTTTTGAAAATGGCTCTCCTGGGAGCACATATAACTGAGTTTAGAAGTGCGTTCCAGGGTTGGTAGACCCGGACTCCACGCAGTAGACCTGTGCACGTAATACTAAGTTTAAACATTATTGTTGATACATGTAGTTCCTATATACTAAAGTAAGTTTGATGATTACATCAAAAAATTTCTGTCACGCTATTGATCGTATGCCAGCGAATAATTGTATGGCATTCGAGAAATGGCGTGCTTACAGCGGCTATGTCCGTTCCTTACTCAACTATTGCGAAGATGGGAGTAGTGATTTGAGTCAAGCCACATCAGAATAAGTTAACCGTTGCATAAGTGATGTGATATGCATAGCTAGTTGTAAGGATGATCGCAACAACCGAGAAGTTAGTTGAAGTACAACCGCGTTGCGAACCCAAGTATCATTCCAAGAGTCTCGTACGGTATGGATAGGATAAGCATGTTCATATTATGGATCCTTGCACGTAATTCCTTGTCAGTGACGAGAATGAAGGTGGTTCGCTGTTCGTTCTCAGTCTTGGATCTGTCCGACGACGATCCGCGGACAGGTCAAAATAAGCAGTCCGTCGAACATTTGAGACATTCACCCTGTCCTAATGATTCCCACCTCGCCATCAAGCAATCATTGCCAACATTCACCCATAATAATCTCCAAACTACCCAGGTCGATTTCACGCCATATGTTTAACACGTGTATTGCTACTGGCAGATGTCTGAGTGCAACTCTTTATCCATGCCCGATTTGGTTAGCCGTGATATGCGAGTCTTGTGCTCTGAGAACTCGATACATAAATAACACCGGTTTTTCCTCTGTAGTAGTGAGCATAGACCTCGCAACTTATTTTATAACCGCAGTTGATTGCCAACTCCGCTGAATTCAGTCTTTCAAATAACTCCGTATCAAAAGGTGCGTTTCACATTTTAGGAAAATCGCCCTTACATTCTCCTTGTGTCGTAGTCTACGGATGGCTTCTAAAATTTCTTTCTTAGAAGTAACTCTTACCTTCCTCTTCCACTGTTGTACGTCGTAAATGATGGTGTAGTATTCTGTGTAACTAGGATCTTACCAGACACCTCGGAAATCTGCTGAATAATAATGAGCCCATTTACACAAGCCCAGCAGCCGTCACGTCCGCTTACTTTGAGCGCAAGTGCAGGGTTCGGTGAAACAAAAATGTGGATTCCAACAAATACTGCTCATGGAGTGTCTGAACAATAACGCTGCAATCCCACCATATCAATTGGTTTACGATATATCAATGTTGCGTTACAGTAAACCATGTAGTCAATGAATAGTGATATGCCACTACACTATTTAACTTTTATAGCAATATGCCGTCTTAAAAGGGAGCTAAATTTGTGCAGACGATCATCTTTCTTATCCCATTTTGCATTTAAAAGATTTATATTCGCACTTCGGTAACAAATTTTCTGCGCGCTACAGGTACTGTAAGTGTGTTTATTTAAAGTTTCCAAGCACATAAATAGCAATATGGAGCATATTCGTGCTTTCTTATCGAGTATCTTTTTCTGAGTGCATAATATCGATTAAAAACGAGCAACATCACTAAGGTTGGTTGCCAGCAGCTGGGAAAAATAATGGACCAGAGGCAGCTGACAAATGTGACAAGCTGTTTTATCTGACAAGTCCGAGGATCGTCAGCAGACAGACCCAAGGCTGAGAACGGACTTCAAACCACCATCATTAGTGTCATTGACAAGGAATTACTCGTGAAGATCACGTACTGTGAACCAGTCTGAACCTGTTCATCCTGAACGGGACGCTAAGAATGACACTTGGATTCATAGCGCGAGTGTACTTCAACTAACTTCTCGGTTTTCACCATTGTCCGTACAACTTGCTGTGGATGGTACAACACCCCTCCAGTCATCTAGCTAGCAAGAAAATAACTTCGTATCAAACTATATGTGTGTCTAGTTCCCAACAACGAGCGCTTTTATTATACCCTTCAAATGTGCTATTTGTTCCCTGTTTTGGGGCTGATATCCAGGTATTAAAAGCGGGCAAAAATATGTCTTCATTATCATAAGTGATACACCAAAATTAGAGTAAAGTAGTGGGGGACTAACCATGTCATCACATAGTTGGCCTTTAGAAGCTGAGAAATGCTGTCTCTGAAATCAACGCTACGGGCCTGGTCAAGTCAACCAAGGTGTTTCAGCGAGACAGAGTGATCAGATGTCAAGGCGTCTTGGTCCAACTCTGGAGCCCGAACTGGGTGCAAAGTGTTGTCGGTGGTCAGCGCATGAGTGTGGATGTGGATGGGAAGGAAGGCTTAAGTGCACCTAAAAGCTGATCGCATTGTTCCCGGCTAGTCATATTTCACCGTTATTTGTTCGATACTGAATACTGACTGTGAAGTAGGACCTGTTGTTTTGTACCACAGATTCAAAACCTAACTATAATCTTTGTTCGCAGGTAATAATAAATAGATAATAAATGGTTATATTTACCGACAAACGGTACACGGCCCCATAGGCGGGAGTGATCGCAAAAGAAGAGCTAATTCTTCCAGAATCAGGTTATTCATCACCTGCACCCGGCCCGTAGCTTAAAGGTAACAAGCTTGTCTTGTAATCTGATGTCGCGGGTTCGAGCCTGCTTAGAGACAGGGCAACGCAGGCAGTTTCTTTAGTCCACGTGCAAATGGTGGGGATTGCACGGCAGTGAAGCGTCGGTACTGCTTACCAGCGTACTATTGATGTCTTTCTTTTCTTTACCGCTGATGCAGCAAACATGTCCTAGTGACAGAATTCACAAGAGAATTGACACGCAGATGTGTACACCCAACATGAGACCTAAGCAATTCCTTTACTTTTTTCAGCCACTGACCGAGTAGTCAGGGCTTCGTTACCACATGCGATTAACTCTTTTAGTAATCGCACTTTACATTGGGATTCATAAAATTTCACAGAAGTACAAAAAGTAAGCGTTTCATTTTACCACATCCGTCACTGATTTGACGCTGCTCTGCACTAATGGGGTTCTTCCAAGATACGTATTCCAAATTTAATTTCAAATGCCGTGATTGGTGCTTTTCACTAAGTACCTGTCATATGCACCTAATTGACAATCGTTGCTACTGTCAACTCGAAGAACATCTCATTATGAACTTCATCATTTAGTTGTTTTACAATGCTAGGAACCCTGCGAGACCTGAAATTCCTAATGCAAATATATAGTAGTCAAAAACAAGTATAAGCAAGCTTTTCTTTCTTTGTTATGTTTTTCGGCTCGTTGTGGAGAGCTAGGGCGATAATCGCAATAAGAACGACGTGGCTCATGGGTTTACTACAGAACTATCAGCCGGTTGGCCAGTTGACTTTATTCACGTGCCTGCTTTCGGGATCACCGAAAACTGCTGGAGTTGGTGAGGATGTTGAAAATTCGACGAAGTCATATTATGAACTGTGCGTGCCGCTAGATAAATTTTGTTTTACCAATTTATTGAAAGCAGTATTTGGCGCGTAACTGAAGTGTCATTTAATGGTAATTACCACGTGGCATTCTATGCAGCTTAAAAGTAGGACTACTTCGAATGGCTGATCACCCCGAGTTATATTTCCCGCACTCACCGAGTGCCCAACCAGGATGTTCAGCGCGTTTTGTGGCGAACTTCAACGTAGTCGCTTTGACATCATAGTTCGATGGCTTCCGAGTCCATAAGAAGCCTTCCTTTGATTAAAAATACCAACCGGTGGCTCAGTGACTCAGTGATACACGTGTTTCTTTCAACCTTCATGCCGCAATAATTAATATACGACATCAATGTTAATCCTGCTTAAAAATTCGTAGCACAATTAGCCCAAGTGCGATAAAAATGTAGATTTCGTGAATACCAAAAAATGCGCCTATTAAACTTTGCAATCTGAAACCAATGGTTACGGCTACCGTGGACAAACCGAAGGACTGACGGCAAACTTTGGGGTACATTTTATGATGAACCTGCAAGGCAATAAAGTAACCTACATACATTTTATGCTATGGTAGCACGAAGTTAGTGATTGCGAAAGTCTAACTTCCCACAACGTCAATTAGCTGAAATAGGAAAGTTTAGTGGAACGACCGATTGCTAGTCCAAAAGTCAGATTGATGCAGTGGAAAGCTCATTATCTGACCATAAAACAATGGGCTAGCAAGTCAAATAAACGAAACCTGTGATGTGCGTGTTAAGCTGTTGTGCGATCGAGTCCGACCGATCAACTGGCAGATTTCATTACAGCCAAAACACTTCAACCTACCCCGGGGGTGCATAATGGAGGAAGTAATTGCATTAGAATTTTACACAAGAAAACCAGGCAAATTTCTATATTGCCACAAAATCGCCATCGTCATTCAATAGATTTGGCTTGGATTTTCCTCAACAAACTTCCCTCAGGATATATACCAGCATCCTTGAGATGCTACTTTAGCTTCCTCTGTTATAAACCCAGTTCCGTTACTCAACGCATTATTCTATATGGTAAAAGCTCAGCAATTTAGCTCCGCCAACTCATGCGCGCTTGAACATTCAACTGTATTGTAAGCTAGCAACTAATTCCACACCTAAAAGAAGTCGATCAAATACCATTAAGTTTCATTTTAGTTGCTTCATTCCGCTCTATTTATTTAGACGGCTCAAATTGAGTTCATCACCATTAGCGGTTTCCTCGCTCTATCTGAGCACCAGGACCGAGTAGTGCCTGGCATAAATGAATTCCTGATTAAGCTATACTTCTCGATTAAACAATGTCAAGCGCTGGGTGGTTAGGTTGTCTTCAGCGGTTCGTCTTCAGATCAGGATACAAAGGATTGGAAATGAATCAATAAATGAGTTAAACTCATCATAACTCATTCACACAATGATCGCCTTCATATTGAACAGTTGGACAGTCGCTTCATGCTTTCGGTGTAACTATTGTGTATTACCGGTAAAAAAACAATACTTAACAGGTCCAGTGTGACGTAAATAATGGGGGAACTAAAATATATGATAAATGAAAACGTGTGGTGGACTCACCATACATAAGTATAGAAGAACGGATGTTCGCGTCACAACAATATAAGCCCATAAATCCATTGGTTACGATTTTGGAAGCATAATTTTGCGTTTTGCGGCCCCATTGCTAATTCAGTATATAAGCTGATATGCCAATGTTACAATACTTCATCAAGCCGATTTGATATATAGCTAGATTGATGCAGAAGCGACATAATATGGAATATGGTTCCCATGGCAATGAAGCTGGACCTTACCGTTTGGTGCGATGGTTTGTGTACTTCAGAGACCCATTGAGCTATGCTGGGTGGTGCTTTTTTGCGCCTTCAGAGCCACACATACAAGAGTGGGCTGTGGTTAGAGGCCAGACAATCTCAACCTCCGGGTCCTCCAGGTTGGGCGTTGCAATGAGGGTGGCTCCTTTTTCCTTAAAGCGGACTCATTGTAGCCCAACGCCAAACCCGCTGCCTTGCGGTCAGGTTTTTGAACTAAAGGCTTTGGTTGAGAAAAATCATCCTTCTCCTATCTATACCTGGACAACCTGACAATATCCTTTCAACGCAATACAATGAAGTTCACTTCAAACAGTTCCCTGATGCTCTGATCACCGCAGAGAAAAATCAACTGTGCCATATCTGTTGCGTCGAGCAGAGTGGATAGGGGTTTGGCTGCCAATCCTCAAGCCTGCCCATCTTCTTATTCCCGCTCTTACGCTTTTTCATGCTTACCGTCCCGTTCCAGCTTCACTTTAATCTACCTTGGCTTCAACCCCAATTCTTGGCCCTCCCCCACCTTGCTTTTATAGGCTTTTACCTTTTAGTTTCAACTCACATGTGAACACAGAGCGTCACTCCTGCCCTGTTGACAAGCCCATGTCCAAGCAAACGGCCAAGCCCAGCTCATCGGCTTCTATTTGGAGCCCTGCATCATACTTCAGATAAACATGCCTCAGTTTACTCACATTGCCACAGATCGGTCAACAGGTAGCACTGCCCTGAGCTTAAGAGACCCGCTCGATCGATAACTGCTGCTTATCGGATACCCGCCTGCAAAATTCGGGCTCAGTGCTCACTTTGCGATCCCCTACAGATGACACCGGCAGCACTTTCTCATTGCGCCTATCCGGTAGCGATGCAGCTTGGAACACCGGCCAAGCCGGTGTTCGTATTGCCCTGAGTCTCCGGGCACAGCCTGCTCTGGTTAATTGGATTATAATCAGTAGCAAGTTGTGTGCGGTTCTATTGGATGGTTTGTTCAAAGCTTCGAAGTTGCGTTTTATGAACAGGTGTCTATTCGTTTTCGCTGCCTATGCACACACAAACTAGCGGTGCTTCGGTAAAAGACGACTTCTACCGCCAACTGAAGGAGGTTCTTAGCCACAGAAGAAGCTCGGGCACTGCTGTGCTGACTGGCGATCTGAACGCTCAGATTGAAAGATTATCCACTGATGAGCTGCATCTGGGCGGCCAACGTGGTGTAGCATCCCGTAATGATAACGGTGAGCGGTTACTTCATTTATGTGAAGACGCTCGATTATTTCTTGCAAACACTATTTTCCGACACAGCACCCGTTAGAGGGTGACTTGGCGTCCACCAGCCTCAAACCAGCTATGAACGCAATTCGATCACATTGCGAAACTTTACCGAGTTAGAGGCTGCGTCCAGAATTGTCGCACGATTTTGAGCACATGTGTGGACACCGACCATACATTTGTATGTGCTGACATGCGGATGCGTTTTGGCGGACGCCCACGACGACGTTGTGAGCGCATTGACACCAGCCAACTGGTTAAGCCAATTGTTATGAATGCCTATCAAAGTAAGCAGTCATGCGAGTTGTATAAGCGCTCACTGGGTGCATTTGAAGCTCACTGGTCTCAAATTCACTAGACCTTACCAGCAGCAGGAAAATCCTCATATGGTAAATCTAGTCGCAAACACGGACATTATGTCTGTTCGCAATCTCTGGGACTTATCGATGCTCGCCGACTTATTCCGGCTGGTAGCGAATACAACGGAACTCGCAAAGGGCTCCGGGCGAAACTGCGTACTAGCCTGAAGAGTGACTGCGAACCCTTCTGGTCTCCTCGTGCTTCAGAGATGGAAATGGCGCTGCCCTTGGTAACCACCTTAAGTTATTCCGGCTGATACGGAAAACGGGCAGCAGGAGGCCTGGTGTTAGTGAAACTATACGTGACGAGAGTGGACAGCCTATCCACAACTTGTCAGAACGCTTGGCGCATTAGGCTGAGCAATCGGAAAGGTAAGTTAATCGCTCGGAATGGTTAGATTGCTCGCCGGCCACTGATCACCCCGCTCCCTGGGATGTCCATTGGATGCACCCTCACGCTCAGCAGTCGAACATGAGATCGGCCCGTTAAAGTTAAACAAAGCCGCAGTACTAGACGATCTTCATTCAGCCCTCTTCAAATTCGGGGGACCTGCTCTTGTGGATGATTTACGCGAGGTACTAGTGCAACTGTAGGAGCAGGAAACTGTCCCAACCGATTGGAGCCGCTCCGTTATAGTCCCTATTTTAAAGGGAGGCTCACGATCAGAATGCGGCAGCCATAGAGGAATCAGTCTGATCTCCATCGCCTCCAAATTGCTTGCCTCTGTCATCCTGTACAAACTGACTGGCACTTGTGAAAGCCATATTCGGGAAGAGTAAGCCGCTTTTCGTCGACGTCGTTGCTGCGTGGACCACATCTTCACTTTGCGTCAGTTGTTAGAGCACCGTCCCACATATTAGCGACCCACCATTGTCGTGTTCCTGAATATCAAAAGTTCATTCGATTCCGTAGATAGAGGTGCACTTTGGGACTGTCTACTCAGGAAAGATGTGTCTGAGAAATAGGTGAATTTTATCCGATGATTTTACCCGCGTAACTCAGGCAGAGCGCGGACTTACGGCAAGTTGTCGTCGCCCTTTAATGTCTCCAGCCGTGTGAGACCAGGATGCCGGCTGTCACCATTCCTCTTCAAGTTCGCTACTGAAGAAGTAATGGGAATCTCTTTCACAGGGCACGGCTTAGAAGGTGTGGATCAGCTCCCAGGAGAACGACTTCTTGATTTAGAGTATGTTGATGATATTGACTTACTCTGCGACAGCTCCCAGAAGTGCCAGGCGACACTGGAGAGATTAGCACTGGCTGTTCGTCACTTCGGGCTTTGCTTCGCACCCTCGAATTGCAAAGCGTTCCTCCAAGATTGGCCTGGTCAACCTTCTACGCCGACCCTTGGTGGGGATCAGCTAGAAGTCGTTCAAAAATTCAACTACCTAGAAAGTTGTATCAGCGCCCGTGGGATTGAGGATAAGATCATGAACCATATAGCAAAAGCTCGAAGTGTTTTTGCTAACCATTGCCACTTATGGCGGCGGCGCAACATCACTCTCCCTTTGAAGGGTAAAGTGTACAATGCAGCGGTACGTTCGACCCTACTGTACGATTGTGAAAGCTGGACCTTTAGGTCTACGGATATATGGAGGCTAGTAACATTCAACCAACGGTTCTTTCGCAATTTAGCTCACATCTGGTGGGAACATCAAGTTAGTAATGAGCGTGTTCAACGTCTTCTTTACGGCGCATGAAAATGAAATGAACCGCTCAGTACCGCTATTTCACGCACCGAGCTCCGATGGCTGGGCCACGTGTTACGCATGCCAGCCCACCGACTCTCGCGACTTGCGTTGTTTGCGCGCCAGGGGTGTGGATGGAAGATGAGGAGGGGTGGCCAAGCGATGACTTGGTCGAGAGGAATGAAGACCCTTACTTCGAAGCTGGCCTCGATTGTAGCGTCTCTGCTCTCTGGTTGAGGTCCAAAAGACGATGAACACGTTTGGCTAGATACACTTGTTGACGTGACTAGGAGCCGAGCTCAGTGACGTTCCTGCTGTAAGTTTCTTTGTCCCATCCATCCTACTTAGCCTCCCCATCCAACCACGATCTCACTATTTAGTCTTATATAACTTTGCTTAGTAATTTTTCGCTGCATACTAGCCGGTAGGTAGCTTACCGGAATGATGCGCATCAGTTACCGGTAGCTCAGCTGGCTTGCATCTTGTTGTAGTTGCCCCCTTTTCTCCTTTATGTATTGCGGCACAGTAGTTGAGGTGTTTCTTACCTCTAGTTAACGTGTATAATGATGATGATAATCAGATAACGTTCAAAGGCTGACACAATCGGAAGCAGAAGAAATTTCCACGTTATTTTACCCGGCTATACTGCAGTTTCAGTTTCAGTGAAAGACGTTATATGTTAGTGTTGTGGTTGATTTCCAGCAGCTGGTGGTAAATATGGTTTGGGTTCTTCAGTATCTGATAAACCATTATGAGTTCCCCCGTAAACGTCGATATGGATTGTTGCACATAGTTAGAGACTTCAAGCTAAGCTGACAGGGCAGATGAATGAGGCCCCTAATGTACTTGGTTGTCCTTCCATGGGCCGTCCCGAGAGCAACGAGATCCATTTTTTGCCACATATGCCACACTCTGTTGACGCATTCCACGTGCAATCTTACCTAGATATTAAACATTTGCGGGAAGGTTAAAGGATCGAACCGACCAAACGATCTACGAAGTAGGTCAAAGTGTTGCTCGTGGTTCTCAATGCCTTCTCCGCTTGTTTTGAGAATCCGAGATCATCCAGTATCCATACAACCAACTCACGCTCCTGAGAGTCTTACCGCAAGGTGTGCTCTCTAAGCTTATAAAAGTTCACCAGCTGTTGACGCAGGTGAATCGGCTTGCACTTGGCTGCGTTGAAATAAAGTAGGTTCCTCGTTGATCATTGATGAATTTAATCTAGGTCATGTTGGAGTAGAGGGTGATCTTTCATGTTACCATTCGCCCGCCATATGTTGACATTCTTGACGGAAAGCAGGCAATTTGGGGAAATAACTCTTGAAAGATCTTTGGTAATCACTAGGAATAGGCTCTTTCCCAGTACTGAAACCTGTGGTACATCACCTTCTGTTTCAGTCGGATTGGAGGGTGAAGCCCTAACACGCACTTGTATCCTCCGTTTGCGAAAATATTGTCAATGTAGCCAAGAACAGGCTCCCCTATTCCACAGCTGTGTAGCCTGTGAATTAGGATACGGTGAACCAGCTGGTCAAAATCTTTGGGGAAGTTCAGATGGATGACATCGGCTGCGACCGGACACTCAGCCACTTCTGTCCAACTAAATCGTGCCATCAGAAGGTTGTTATTGCATGTCCGATGTTGACGAAAGCCATGCTGCTCCGGTGTCAAGATGTTGCCTTTTTCCTGGTAGTCCATCAGAGCCTCAACGGCGACTGCTTGCACCACCTTCGTGAACCTAGAGAGGAGAGTCATTGGGCGATAGTGTGCAGGACCTGAACGGATACGGCCTTTACAAGGTGGGGTTATAAAGTCACGCTTCCACTTAGTGGGGACTTACTGTTCATGGAGGTATCTTTGGAAGAACTGTGACAGTGATTCAGCTAGCTTGGTGGCGGCAACCTTCAGTGATTTTAGGCAGATGTTGTTGGCCCAGGGCGAGCTATGATCGCGCATTGAGAGTAACAGTTTTAGTATAGTTTCTGGGTTGAAAATTACACATGTAAACCCTGGCTTCGGTAAAATGGATGAGGGTATGTGAGGGGGGCCGGATGCTACTTCGAAATCCGGAGGTATTTTAGCCGCAGGACTTTGCATCCTTCGTCGCACAACAGTCCTGAAAACCTTTATTTCTAGAGAAAGCGTTTTATTTGCTGTTTCCGGAAAGAAAGAACAACAGTTCACCATTTTTCCATAAGTTGATAATTATCTGGCCAAATCTGCTTACGAATTCAGTTCGGCACTTGACAACTGTTCTGTCATCTGAGATTGTTGTTGCTTACTGAGTACTGTCAGCCAAAAAAGGTTAACGAACCATGCCGAGTTCCACCTACAGATATGCATCTTCTGGTTGCAGATGTCGCTGTTTAGTGTCTTGGTTAGCATGGCATTCATATGCATATCGCAAAGTAGGTTCACAGACAGCGTTCGTTGTCTTTAGCCTGAAAAGCAGCAGACTGCGTAACAAGAACTGCTCAATCAAGCAAGTGCATTACAGTAGGTGTTTTTTAATGCATCTGAATTGGCGAAGAATGATTAGGCTAACAAGTTTTCTCACACTACTGCACTAGCTTCGATATATCAATTAGAAAGATTATCTGGACGACACCATCGCGTCAGGGGTTGATGGAAACATGACAAGTTTTTCTCATCCGTTGTCGCAATGCATTTTTAAGAAGCATTAAGGAAAAGCCTTGATGTGAAATAGGCAAAACATCCAACGAGGTAGGAATTTGGTTTTTGCCTATTGGTCTATAATTAAATTGTGAGGACATCTATTTCATGTGATGTCGAGCAACCAAATACATGGAGGAACGAGTCACATGTTCCAACTCCACTTGCTCATGCATTGGAAAGAAAGAGGAAGGATGAGGTCAGGACAAATTTATAAAGGGACAATGTTGGCTGCAAGCTTTCTTCTAACTAAACAGGTCGACCCATTATTTTAATCTTTCCCAGCCGTTCAACAGTCTTCTGTTACCTCATTCCAATGAATAAAGCTTAATCGTTAGTAGCCTAATGGAACGAACATTAAACAGCGTTAGGTGATAAGAGAACAGAAAAGCATGTTTATCGGGGTAAGATAATAAAAATTGGGATGAACACTTTTAGTTAATGTGTAAGAGAATGCGATCTTTTGCGATGAATACTAAAAGGCAATACATTATAGAAATATCATAAAAGTTGACTCTGATAGAGTGATATCGATGCAACTAAGTTAAAAAGCGTTTACCACATGGAAAATAAGTATTCTAAAAATGAATAGACAAGCCGCAACTTAAGTACAAAATTAAATTTGTAGGGGTACAACCTCCACAAGACATGTATTCTCTTACAATTATCATTCGGACCGCAAATAGACTCAGTTTTGGATTTATTCGCCAAAATATATTTTTACTTACGAATCAAATGTATGAGAAAAATCAAAATATGCAAATTTACTAATACAAAATGAAAAGTCAAATTTAACATATGCGGTAATGAGCAAACTAGTCATAGTAAATGCACCATAAAAAGATTATTTTGGGAATTCATACATAATAATTAGCGAATAAATGAAAAGTTTTGGTACAAGACTAATTCTTATGTGAAATTGCTGCAATCATGCACAAACTTTGAACTTAGAGTGCTTGTTTTTTGGGTAATAAAACCGGCAAGACTAGTTCACCAACAAATTCAACGGATGCACACAAGTTCGAGGACTCTTGAGTCACAAACTCTAAACCAACATCAGCTTATCACTATTATACTAAAAGGTACCAGCATTTTGGATGAAGCATAATCCGGCCAGGTAAAGATTCAGTAGGCTACAGGAGTAGATATTGCGGGAATGTTTTGAAAACACAAAGATGTACATTAACCATTTGTCATGGTGCAATGCTGCTGAGGTGTGCTCAGTTAAGTGTTTAACTACAAAAACCTACGCGTGGTGATTACCCAAAAAGAGTAAGAAGTAGGAATCAAAAGGTAATACAACTAAATGGATAAAAAGGTGATGCCGCACCGCTGCACCAAATTAAGTAGCATCAACCAGTGTTGTACGCTATTACTTTGTTGTTGTGTTCTATGATCACAATAACTAGAGCTCTGAATCTACCAGGAGCGCTTCCAATCACGAACACAATACGCTGCCTTACGTTGCTGTTGCATGAGATACCAATGCATAAAACGATCGTCTGGGCACTTCAGAACCTCGGCTAGGTGGTAAGTCTGAACTCATATCCGTACGGATTGACAATGGCCAGTTTTCCTTGCAGCCCCGCGTCTAACCTCAGCTGTTTTCTTGCGGTAAGGGGCCCAGGCTAATCATATGTTGATCTGAAGCCTGATGTCCTCCGACAGCTTGTCAGCAATACCCTCAATTACGCCAAATCATCCTAGCTTTTAGATTGCGCTGTTCGTTCCCGAAATACTTGAGTCGATTGTAGTCATGCCCTGGTTCCTGGCCGTATATTCATTAACTTCACCTGGAAGCCTATCAGAATTGTCCCATGACTGGCAACTGTGGAGTTATCTCACCCATCAGTCAAACGATACTGTCATAATGATCTGCGTATCAAACTTTCACTTAATTAGGAGAAACATATCGAGCTTCAGTCGAATAGCATATGGACTGCCATGCATGACTCTGGGATCTATAGTTGCGGTATTAGCCACGATCATCACAGCAAGCACTGGATATCAAAGCGTTATATGAACCCGATGAAATCCAGAAGAGAACCTCACAATCCCACTGGGCACATTGTGACCAGATGGATCATCAGGCAAGAGCTGGTACTCAGCCTGCTTACTGACAAGGAAGCATAGTGTGCCAATGAAGCTCAGGAAATGGAGGTGGCCAGAGCAAAGAAAAATTACAGTAAAATACTCCTCCGTATCAGGCGCTGCTCGCTGGGTTCAATGGCCTAGTGACCGCCCCGATAGCCGCCAACAAACATGTGTCGAGTTTTCCACCCACATAAGGCTATCTCTACCTGATGAATTTCAATACGGGCGAAACGCGTTATATAGTGCATTGATGGCACAGAGCAACACTAGTATCCTCCACTTCCCACTTATCATTGTCGCTGGTCATAGGGACCCATCAATCAATGAGACAATCAGGGATAACACTGGTGTACCAGTTTGCAAAAAGAAACGTTCTCAGGCTGGCTGTGCAAAACAAGTTGGGAGCAGTTCTATTGGCGACTTGCTCCTGAGCCACTTGCTACTAAAATGGTGTAGACTGACACAATGACCGCTTAGTTTAGTGACTCCATCGTATGACGTAAATCAACACGCGGTATCAGGTCTCAGCAATTTTGTGCTGCTGGTCACGATTCCTTTGCATCCAGGAATTTTGAAAAGTGAGGTGAGGTTCTCGGTAAAACATTGGCAATCTGTACAAGAATGTATCAAAAAATTGAAATGTACAGTTAAATGGCGTCAGTTGGTCATAGTGGTGATGTATAAATCCGTCAGACGTATTGCTTGGTTAGCCACAGATGTCTCAGTCTGACGCCGGTAGTGACAAAGCTACAGGCCTTCATTCTAGTCTGTCCATACAGATCATCTATTGAAAGTTGCTAGCACAGCGTCATATGTGACACACCTCCACAATTTCTGTGTTCGTTGACGTCAGGATTGCATTCTGTTCAGCCGATCCCTCCATTCCTTCCGACATACTTCTCGGCGGGGTATTCCAATAAAGAATGTGAACTTTCTTGATCTCCTATACTCAAGCATTACCGGTTGCATCAGAGTCTACGTTGAATTGTCCAATATCTTTCGGATGCTAGGTGGCGTTCCTCAGTGTTATCTCTTTTCCCCATTTTTATTCAAATGTACCATTGATAGCATCATGGAGTACACCCTTGTGGAATATCATGGTATGGCTTTTGATCTGCTGCCTGATGGAAAACCGGTAGATCTGGATTATGTGGACTATATTTTCACGTTGATTGGCATACGCAAGGCAGCTCAGTCAACCCTAGATAGACACTGGCGTGGCTCTATCAAGGTACAGGTGTTTTACAACAGAGTTTAAAGTGTTGTTGCAGAACTACCGGTAATTTGATGACCGTTTGGATATTGACGATTAGGAACTAGGTGTGCCTGACCAATGCAGCTACCTTGTCAGCAGCGTTAGTAGCGAGCGGTGGAGTGAGGATCACCGTTGCTTAGACACTTTCAACATTATGACCTGGACACCGGTGCCTCCGATTGGTAAGGTGTTCTTGTAAAGTTCCACCATTTTGCACAATCTGGAGATCCCCTGCTGCTGGTAGTAAAATTGTTCTACGGAAATCCATGTTATTTCCTAACCATGCTGCGAGTTTTGCTTACCTGTTTTTTTATAAAGATCCGACACTAAATTATTAGAGGTGATTCTACGTGCGACGGAGAAAATGGACTTTGAGCAGCGTTCCCCAAAGTAACAGATCGCATAGTCAGTTGAAGAGTCTCGACGTCTTATTCCGTATTATGCTCCATTAGTTCTCTCGTCATCACCAGGCAAACCCTCCGGGAATGCCAAGCACCAATCCAGTTAACCGTGCATCTTTCCAGCAAGTTGCGAGGACCCAACTTCATAAATACATCTCCGAGCAGTTCCGGAGTTTTGTTTGTCTTCATCTTATTATTTCTTCCATTTGGTATAGGCTTGAGTTCATATGCGGTGTAATTCCCTGTGGTACACACTAGACTTATCGAGGTTATGATAATTGTCACATTCTACGTGTCCTTATAGACGATCCTCATGGCATGCTTTGATTTATCCCTCACAACCCTTTCTCTATAATGAAAAGTCAGGATAAGTTGAACATAATGACAAAGAGCTCGTTTAAATGGCCCGAATTCAGCTAGTGCCAATTTATCCAAACAGCACAGGCACCTAGCTGGATATGGACGGTAGATCGGGTCTGGTATTGGATCCTTTAAATTGCTTTTCAAGGGGGAGGGCCTGCAGCATTTCAAAGAGAAGGATAAATCATTTTTTGCTATATCACCGGGGAGGTTCCGATACCTTAGAGCTCGACAGTGTCGATAATAGATTGTTGGATCGTATGATTCTATACGTCCGTCAATTAAGGGCTACCGAATGGTTGCCTTTCAAGATGTCAAGACATTAGCGAAAAGTACTATGTAAGTGGCCTCCTAACTGGGTCGCTCTGCCACGACCTCTGCCAAGTTGTGGAACCTAATCCTACTTCACTCCTGAGCTCGGCTGTGCCTAATACCGGTGAAGCGAATGAAACTGACTTTAAACGTCATTTCTAGGAGGCAGATGAATTGCGTACCAAGGCATACATGCTATCTTTCTTCAGTTTTTATGGACAACATGCCGTTCAAAAACTCGTCAGCGAACGAATGAAATGACTCTAAAGAGCGTGCATTTTCAAAGTGCTTATCGGTTCTCCGAGCTAAGCAGTTTGATTACAACCATCGCACCATCAACTGAGGCGGCACCCTCATTGCGTAATAGCGGAAAACTTTGTAGCAGATACCCGGCGTCAAACAAATCGCAAGAGACCTATGCAACATTCTAACTGACAACTTACACTTCAGGTATTTCGATCTACTGCATGCGCGAAATTCGTTAGCGCACCTATGTGATTGGTAGCCAGAGCTTGGGCACTCTCCGGCTTCAGGAAAGCTTCTGCCTTTTGCATGTTGTAAAAATCTGAAAGCTTGGATGGTGCAGAGTTACTTCCGGGAAAATTGCGATGGAGGTTGTTGCGGGACGTGGTAATCGTACACACATTAAGGAGGTCTTGTTTGCTGGAACGAAAGGTAGGAGGATACTGGTACCCGTGAATAACTATCGGTACGTAAGGTGACCTATTATTTTCATGGTAAGATTGGCTGGCATTTTCTGCTCGGTTATTGCCAATCGCAACTGATCCAGTTGCTGCGATTATCCAACTGGAAATTGTGGAATAGAATCGGCTTCACCAAAAACATATTTTAAAACGGAACTAGTTTACGTATAGCAAAAACCGGGCCGGCCTTCTTAAACCTACAATATCTGAGGCTTTAAACAGCGTTTTCCTCGTTCTGTACTACCGTTGTTACAAAGGCACAGTGAGGGTCGTTCTACAATATGGTAGTGGGACTTTGACAATTCAAGTCCTTACCCATCATTGTCTGTGAAGCATCGCTGCTGTCAAACAGAGGCAGCGTATCCGGAAGGATAATATGCTTAGACGATTGTTAGGTGGTGGTAATCTGGCTAGTTTTTGAGAATTCACTGGCTTGGGCACATGGTCCGTTAGCCGCGTCACCTGTTGCCTTGGAGAGCCTTGTTTCACCTTCGTGATGTTGGACCATACAAAGCTTGAGGTGAACAAATCTCGATTTGCAGTCCAAAATGAATGCAGTGCCGACTAAGCTGAGTGTTGATGTTCTGTCTCTCCTTCCAGTCTGGAGCGCGCGCCATGCGCCTCGTGCTTGTTTCGATACCTAACGACACAAGTTCGTAGTCCGTAACAGTGGAGTGTTTGACGTCGTCTCCGAGTAGGACAACATGTTAAAATTGTCCGATGCCAAGTTGTCTGCGACATCATGGCTGATTATGACGCGGGGCAGTGAAAACCTCAAGAAGGTTGCCTTACAAAAGCGACGTTATTTACGAACTATGGCCAAGAATTTTGAAAATATATGTAGACAAGGTGTAGGCGAGTTGATCTTGTTTGTTTGTTTAGTGCATTTAGATTTTATTCACTGTCACCTTTTCTTAACTAATCGCGTAAATAACGTTGTTACTGCTCAACAGTGGGAGTATTTTCCCACGCAGGGACAGATTAATAGGTGTACAACTGGCGTTCCTGCTGTGAGTTTCTTTGTCCCACCGCATCCCTTTTAGCCTCCCCTCCAACCACAATCTCATTATTTAACCTTATATAATTTTGCATAGTAATTTTTTTGATGCATAGTAGCCGGCTGGTAGCTTACCGGAACCATGCCCATCCGTTACCGATAGCTCAGCCGGCTTGCCCCAGTTGAATTCTTTTTTCTCTCCTTTTTTCTGTGTATTGCGGCACAGTAGATGAGGTGTTCCCCACCTCTAGCTAACGTGTATGATGATGATGATGATGTACAACTGTGCTTAACGGATTATGTCACCCAAAGTGGAATTGAAGAGAGATTATTCAGGCATGTGAATTTGGCTTGCATATAAATATTTATGTAAACCGCACCGTTGCAAAAACATATTGTAAAATCACTTCACTATGTTAACGGTTTGAAGTAGTTGCGTACTCTAAGGGATGTGCTGGAAGAAAGGTTTTTCATATTCATCTAAGGGCTTCCATTAGTGTGCTTTTGTTAGTTCAAAGCCATCGTTCATTTGCATTGCATTACTTTGGCTCTTGTCTCGTCGATAAGTATCATCCTTTTGCAGTGGAAAAGGTAAGAGAACAACTGTTGATGATCTACTGAAAGACCGATTCATGGAAGTGTCACCGGCACCATCCTGAAGCCTTTCTGCAAATGCAACTCCATATATTCATCTCTTATGGATGCTTTAGACATTGACATTATTGGTATTCTAAATTGTTGACATAAAACTATGTATGCAAAACAACAAAAAATCACTACAGCCCTGTGTTTCACAGAGGTATGTCACAGCCATTTGCCGTAAACGAAATCCGCTACAAGGAACATGTTTCAAAAGACGAAAGATTCTCCCGAATGTGACGTAAGACTTTCTGCTTGTCAGTGAGAATAATCAATTTTTATATCGTCTGCAAACAGGAATGCAGTGCCATGCTTCCCACTATCAAAGTTATTAGTTACGTACATAAGAAATGGTTGAGGACCAATGATGCTCCATTGTTTTATCCACAACTAACTGCCTTAACGAGTGAGGAAGAGTTAACTATTCATGCTACTATGGACATGGCCATTGAACCGGCCATTGCCATTTTCGCCGAATATCATTTTTATATTATTTACTGTGGGTTTCTCAAGTTTGCAAAATTAAGCTGATAGATATTTTGTTCAATCAATTTCTAAGGTCATTTAGAGCTTTACTCATCCACCTTTTGAATATTAACTCTGAGATTTCGCGCACAATGACCGCCCTAGTGTCTTTGAACACAAAGATTTAGGTTAATTGAAATGAATTCCGAAGAAAGGTTTTAATGAAACCTTTTCCGTTTTGAATGGATACAGCATTTTGGGACCGATGCTCGATCGATCTATTACAGAGTAGGACCAGTAACTACTAGTCCGAGACGGTGCGCGGAATTAAGAGAAGGTATTAGAAGGCAATTGGAGTCGGACACAGCGGACTGGCTTCGATGGGGTAAAAGAAGACACGGACGGATGAATCAAGACAGGAGGAACACCTTAGCGCGGAAAGCTACGATACAGACAAGTGTCGAGCCGGATGTAGGTCAACATGGACATAATGTAAAGGAGATTAAAACAAGAAAGATTAGGGTACGGCTGGACAACATTAAGGTTGTACACAAGATAATAGTTTTCTTTTGGGGCGCTCCAGAGCTCCCCCTTAGAAGGCTGAACACAAGAAGCCTTTAATGTCAAAAATGAGGTGAATCGAAGTTGCTTGGGCAAAATTCAGAGTTCGGATCAAATGGGATTTCAACAGAAGTCGGAGTCCGCTGTGCCGTTCGTGATGTATTATTTATTGATTTCAGAGCAGGGTGCATTTCGGAGAGCCGTTAGAGCGGACTTGTCGGACTACCAAAAACTGGCTAGTCCAGAAAAGGGCGGACAGGAGCTCGACCTCCGCTGCTGCCATACGTTGGGCTTGAGAGTGGGCTCTCACCCCCCCCCCCGCGTTAAAACGACCCTCGTCCCACAACGTAACGATCGTCGTTCCACGAACCAGCGATCCTCGTCTCGTAGAGAAACGACCAGCGTTTGAGTCAGGAACTTCATTGATTGCGCTGATGCTCGAAAACATTGCTCGTGTGGGCCAATCGATCGAAGCGGAGTGTTGGGGTTTGTAGAGACGCGAAAGCAGAAATGCACACGTAAAAACACGCTAAGGAGGAAAAACAAATGATCTGCGTGAAATAACGTTATGGCTTTTGGGTTGTTGGATATTTTAAATGTGTTTTTCTGAAGCTTTTGTTTTTCTGTAGTTTCAAAATCTTAATCGATCAAAAGCTGGACAAATATTTACAATACTTGCAAACCTACAAGTATTTACACTGTACATAGGCTGCTACCGGAGGACAGTTGGCTGCAAGTGGATTGTATGTAGGCTTTGATTGTTGGTCGTTCACGTTCGCAGCTATGACGCGGACTTCCGCTCCCGTGTCGTTGAGGAACGTAATGGAAGAATGTCGATCCTTAACGTAAAACAGGTGGTTTGTTTGGTTATTGACGGATACGCTGGTCGTGCTAGTATGCCGGCTATTCGGCTTTTTTGAAGCGGCTGAGTCGTGCCTAATGCAGAGAGCCTGACAATGTCTAGCTCTTCCAGAAAATTGGTTGTGATACCAACATACTTCTTCGAAGGATTTGGTATGGTCAGACTGAGGACGTGCAGAGGATACGTTGCGCATTTTGTCTAACGTAATGGATGTAGGCACAGACGAGCCGCAGTGAAAGGTGGCCAAAACGTGGTCAGCATCTGATCGTGGCACACTCTGCTTCGCAGTCTTCATTGCGGTTATCGTGTTGCGAAGTACCGCAATTTTCTCGTCTTTAAGGTTAAATCGGTCTGACGACTAGGAGCAAATGTGAAAAATCGGTTTTTCATCGGTGAGAATACGTCAGCTGAGCTACTGACCCTCAGCCGCGAAAGAGGTTCGAGCGCAGCGTGTGCCTTGGTAGCCAGTTCTTTCAGGGGCGTATCCAGACACATGAACAGCATTACTGGCCTTGGCTCTGGGAGACGTGCAAACCACAGTTCCTTTATTCTTTCTTCCTTCAAGGATAAATGTCCATCGGTGCGGTGAATTTCGCGGAGCAACGCCGACGACTTGAGATCTCCAGACTTGAGATCATTTGGCTGTTCAAATCGAGCTCGTGCACTGGGCTGTCAGTCTGTTAAAATCGCTTGCTTCATCCTTTCATACTTTGCCTCCTTCGATGAGCAGAGTTGAATGTCCTCAGCCAGCGCTATAACCGACGAAGGAAGGCGTCTGAGGAGCTGATTGTGTCTCGGATGGTCTGTCTGAATGCCTTTATTTTCCATTGCGATCTCGCATATCGCAAACTTAACCTCTAGGCTGTTTCGTGAAACTTGTAACAGCCAAAGTAAGTATGTTTACGCTGTTATACGACTCAGATACCACTATCTAAATGTGAATCGACAAGATCAAGGATGAAGAAAAACTCAATGAAACTACTAAAATTACGCAAGAAACAAGTAAATACACGTATATAATCGAGAAAACGGAACGAACTCACTAAAAAGTACAAACAAAGAAAACAAATCTAAATTCGTGCGTGCGAAGCTGGGTCAGTAATTTGTAGGACTAGTAAATACTAGAGACGATGCACGTAATCGATTGCGGATGTCAGAAGGCAATTGAATTCGAACACAGCGGAATATATACGATGAGCCACAAAAAGACGTGGACGGATGAAACAAGACAGGAGCAAACATTAGCGCGGTAACTTGCAGAGTAGACCAGTGCCGAGCCGGATGTAAGGAAGATTAAAACAAGAATGAATAATGCGCAATTGGTCAACAAGGAAATTGTACATTAACGAATGTACTTATCTTTCGGGCGCTACAACAGTAAAGTAGCTTTGAGTGACTGGTATGGTTTTTATCTTTTCTATACAGGTTTAATGATACTTGAACATAAGCTATTCTTGATCTACAGCTCGCTAACAATTTATTTTCACTTGCATACGTTGAGGTATTCATTGTATTGTTAGTTGCTGAGCTGATGCTGAATTCATCCTTCTACTACCGTAAATTACGGAATATAGGCCGATAATATTTTGACAATTTTCACTACGGTAAAAAGGGGATTGGTTAATAAAACTATTATACGAACTTTGCAAAATGGCACATGCTGAATCCACCCACGAGTTCACTGCACACCGCTGCCTTTATCTATCATTTGAACCACCCGCTAGTGACGGAGGATAGTTAAGATGGGGATGTAAATTACCTCATTACGTCCCAACCAGGACGAAACCGCGGTCTTCGGGTGCCAGTGTTGGGGTGAGTAACACTATAATGTTTCCATACCTCATTTTTCTTGCGGTGTCTAGAAAGCACTGCAGAGAGCGTGTTGATAATTGAACACATTATCTTTGTAGCCAAATTTCTCGGCATATTGCACATTTGACTTTCGCGACGGACGACAGGAACGGAAACATGCAGGAAGATATTGTATCAAGCACCATCACACACATTAACGAAAAACTGGACAGAAAAGCACTTACAGGTAGGTTTTATTTGCTCTTACATTCAACCACTGAATAACAGTAAGACAAATCACCCGAATCCTTCGAAAATTGAAGCCGATTCGAAAGTTTCAAACTGTTTTTGGAACGAATCCTCTGTCCTTAGGACTTCAAGGTATATTTAGTCATTTTCTACTTCACTGCTCTCGTCATTGTCATGTTTCTCAAAAATGGCCTCGTCCTCACTTCCATCGATCACGTTATTGGTGCAGTACTATTTGAATGATCGGACGGTAATTTCTGATGGAATGTCTAGCCACGCCCCTTCCACCCGCTCTACTATTGTACGATTGTCAACCTTTTCAAATTGCCACCACACGTCCTCGGCAAACCAGACGAGGTCATCTAATCGATCCTCCTGGCCTAAAGCCTATAGTTAAAAGGTTTTAGTAACTGACATCCAATAATTACAGCATTGGTTTACGGCCATCAAAAACGACATCATCTCTCCACTTTCTTATTTCGGTGTGTTCTAAAGAAATCCCAAAACAGAATAGACGGTTTCTTTAAAAGAGCCCCGCCTCACTTTCCCAAAACTGTAGAAAGCCAGTCTACATTGTCACTCTCGTGCACCCGTATTTTCGTGTCAGTCCGCACAAACACACAGCTCCGGAACTTTGCCTCCTTAGGCAGCAAATTAGGCTGAAAATAATGAAAGATGACAAACGGTAACCATCTGCCATACACCAAAAAGGAAGAACCGTATCTTCTCGTACTCGTAATCTTTACAAAAATTGTGTTAGCCTTTTTTCTGCTCCACCGGGCAAGTTGAAGGCATGTCAAAACACCCGGGCATCTCTTCCACAATTCTAATTTGCAGCCGCCCAAAATGGTATTGCTTTCTCAGCGGACCTTTGCAATAATTCAATTTTAATGTCCAATTCTGTCGGCATTTTCTAGGCTAGTTTTGTGGTAGTCCGTTAACACATGTCAAATCGGGCCCTAAAACGATTGCACCACCCCGAGGAAACAATATCATTCACCAGTTTTAATAGCTAGAATTCATTATTTTCTAATATTCTGAGAGCCCTGGTCCGAATGTTCGTTCGGATAGCAATTAACCCGCTTTATCGTGTATCCATAACCAACTACACTAACGTCTTCTTCAGATCAGGAAACATAACTATTCTACAGCTAGTTGCTTTCTTGCCTACAAGCATTAGTGACAATGCTAACTTGTCTTTCTTCATTCTCTCAATTAGTTTTCATTGGCGATGAACTGGTGTGCAGGCATAAAATTAGTAGTTTTCCAGGCAAACGCGATAAGTTCCAGTATAAATCCAGCAGCATATGCTCACCGGTTCCGTTGAGACATTTTTCACGTTTCCAAGGCTTGAAGTGTCGCATGAAATAGGAGTCAATTACGTCCGATGAGTCACATGATACGTTAATGCTCCTTTGATTAGCGAAACAAAAGCGTATATACACTGTCATCACAGCAGAAAAATTGTATGGCCTTTTCGCTTGAACACACTCGAGAGCAGCTAGTGCTGACGTCAAAATCGTCGCGAAACAATTTCGCTTCAAGTATTTCTGATTCTTTGGGAGCTCGACTAATATAGGGACTTGTTACTGTGTCCAAATTTGATAGTGCAAAATATATCGTCAGCCTGTCTATGGAAGGGCTTTTATTCGGTAACATACGGCATCTGTTTGAGCTCTTCTCGGATATAATCCGCCGTGTTCGACCCCATTCGCCTTCCGGTATGGGCACTCAATTACGCACCCCGGTTAGGACCGGGTTTTACCAATCATTGGATCCTCATGTTCGGTCAACTTGGCACGAAAACTAAAGAGATAATGGAGGCATCTCTACACCTGTGTCCGCAATTTAAATATACAATCATTTTGCATTCAAAGGGAATCATTGAGCTAAAATAACACTGTTTTGTAGAATAAGCGGTCAGGGATGAAAATCCAAATGCTTGACAGTTTCCGTGGGTATAATGTGGGATAGAACTCTTACGTAATATTGGGCTTACAAAAATTGCACGTAGTTTGGTTACGTTGTCCCGTGCCCAATTAATTTGACTCAAATCAAAGCTGAAGTTAGGGAGCACGCTGTGTAGTTGGGTTGCGACTCGAAACCTCTGTTGAGACCTCGGCTCACTTTGAGGTAAACCTCGGTCATCCCGATCTCGAGGACCGTATCCTGAATGGATGTATTTGGGTGTTGCTCTTCCCAACCCTGGCACACCACGACCGCGGTTTCGTCCTGGTTTAGACGCGTTAGGTAGAAATAGCCTGAGCTGGGGTGGAACTCAGAGCTTAGTACTTCATGGCTGACGCCCTGAACAATATGCTTCTGAGATCCGTGATTACCGCTTGGCACAGCGGAAAGTAATTCAAAGCTGCATTTAATGCTGATGTGGTAAGGCATTAATATAAACTTGCACATAACCATCAATAGGAGCAGTTTCTAGCAGGCGTGCTATAGAGAAAAATTGTCTGCTGAAGAGTACGTTGATTAATTGCTGATTTGGTCTTAAGTTTTCAATCATATTCTTCCTATTGTCACAAGTAATGGCTCCACAGTGTTGTTCAAGTTAGACATAACTAATGTGCTACTACCAACAAACGTTTGTGTTTGGCGCCTACTTCAGGACAAGAGTGCTTCAGAGATATTCATAAGGCATGATATACAAATAATAAAATATTTTATTTCTAGGCAAAAGAAAACTTGTTCTGAATAATGTCGGGTTGTATAATACACGGTAAATGTACTGAAGTCATTTACAACCGAAAAGTATTCAAATCAAGATATTCAGCAAAAGTCCTAGCAGCGGCACTTGTATTAGTCCCATGTCTTTTGTGAAGCAACCGAAAAGGAAAACTGATCTGTGTGATCACTTTTCAGAAGCTCCGATTGAGAACACAGGAATTTGCAAAGTCCGCGAATCTTGGGTCATAAAGACCCGGGGTGAGCAGTTTAGGGTGTTCGCCTCTCCGGTCTTCGGGTTGATGTTCTGGAATGTCTTGCTGGAACCAGGGGAAAAGGAGGACTGTTGGAAGCCCACGTTGCCTGTCAGTTCAGTTCTTGCTGCCCATCAAGGATCACAGCAGTGTCTTATTCAAAGCATTTTAATATGCAAATGATGTTGAATGATGCTTGCTCTGACAATGCACAGGAGAAAGAAACGGCCTTCCACCGCAGTTATCTAACAGGCATAAATAACTGAAGAGAGGAATTGGTAGGCATTAGGAAGCAAAGTAATACCAGGGAAAACGAAATACTAATAAAATGCGTTGACGAATAATAGGTGAACGTGGAACAAAAGTGGCGCCAGCGCCCATTCGGCATGACACTAAACATGGCAAATGAGTGCCGACAAAGGTCCAACAGAAGAGTGACAGAAACTAACGTCACAGAACTTCCTTCTAAAAGAACCACACTGCAATTAAAATTTTATGCTTACCTTGTGCACATACATAAAATATTCGAAGGCAAGCTATTGAAAAGAAGAGTTTGCCAAAAGTCAGGAGAACGGAAATCTACTGCAGTTTCCAACATTTGTCACCAACAAACTGACAGTGCAAAAGAGAAGAAATGGGAGTTTCTGCTAGTATTTTCTCGCTGACCAATAAGAGTAAGAATAATCTCGCCTCATATTCTAGTCAACCTGGCTAATCGGATAAGTCGATACTAGGCATTATATTTCACCTCGACGCTGACCAGGTTCATAAAGCTATTTTCCAAGCATATCAAAAGTTTTTAGTAACACACGTAAAAGGACTCCCCAGAGTACTTAATTTTAGCTTCGGAAAGAGGATATGCAGGTTTTCTCTTTGTTTGACGTAATAAGCAAAGCAAACAAATACCAAGATCGGAATATGTTGAAGTGTTTTGCCGTAGGATAACGCGCGTGGTTTCACACAAGCACCGATGCGTTTAAGTCTGGTCGTAAAACGTTCGCAGAATGATAACTGATCTAATCGAGTGTATGAAGATCCGAAATGACTAGTCCAGGGGAACGCCAGCAGTTTATTTCCGATGCTGGCTTGATGGCGCGTCTAGCAGGTGTCCCTCCCTCCGCCACACTCCATGGCACGGTTAACGCAACACTTTCTCCACCGAAAAATTCGAGCTTCACAATGATTATCATTCAAAAACACGGCGGTTGGTAGCCGAAACTATTCTAAAATCGGTGGCGGCCTCAACAAACTGATTTTTGACGATCTCATTTTACGCGGCAAGTCTTACCGAAGTGTCTGTTTAAGATCGTGTTTTTGGGATGACATTTCTATAGACTAATGAACATTTTGCTCCAGTGTCAATGAATATTCCAGACCCCATAGGGGATTTGTACGCTATCTGGCGCGACCCCAGGTTGCGGTTCGGGATTGCCTTCCTTGTGGAGGCAACTGTGAATAAATCTCGTTTACCGTGCAGGCGAGATGAATAAGCCGTCGCGGACAATCAGCGGCAGCGTCTCAGAGCGTAGGATGTTCTGGTCTAGTCACCTGGTTCTCAATTAAATACCACAAGTGCTCCTACGGGGCTTTGTCAAAGCCCATATGACCCGCTAAAAGGTCATTTACTACTCGCTTCCGTAACCGGAGGTAAAAAAATAAAGGGGACGGATGAACAACCATGTTGCTCACCGACTTCTTGGTGGGCTTAGACCGAACACTGAGAAGGCGTATGAGCCACGTGGCTGTTACTGGCCTCGTACTCCACGGTTGGGTAAACATTTCAGAAACGTTTTCGGATCTTGTGTCGTCATGCTTGAAAAGTTCGCATGCCACGGGTAGTTAACTGCTACTCGAAAGTCGTGTTACCCGACTCATGACGATTTGCCGTACACTTTGATCACGCCGCTGTCTTGCTGGTCAGGCCTTTATGGTTCAATGCTCCGGATGCGGTTCCCTAAGTCCCTGGCGGTTGACTCCGCTTTATGACGCCCTTACGCTCCAACTACTACATGCTTCGTTCCACGTTTGTTGGATGCACTCATTCATAATAATCCTCCTTGATATCGGGTCTCCGACAAGGGACAGTTCTAACGGTGTCGATGAGCAGCTCAAGACCGTCCATATGTCGCACAATCGTGAAGACAACACTTCTCTAGCCCCGGTTCATAATTCAAGTTGGGCGCATTCAATGTCCGGATGCTCATGCAGATAGGGTTGCAGGCAGCCCTTTATCGCATGCTGAATATCCTCTCCGTCGACATATGTCGCCTCGGTGAGACTCGCTTGCAGGGATCTATCACCACTATACGAGTGACATCACCTTCCGCATGCTCCCCTCTGTATGTTCATATTACGCTTATCCGGAGACGCAAACGTTGAAGCAGCGGGCTTGGCCAATGTGGAAATCGTGTTGAATTCGCGCGCAGGAGCTGCGCTACTTGCTTTGATCCCGGCTACTAGCCGACCATATGTGATTCAGCAAGAAAGCTCTGTACAACTGTCTAGCCGCCATGCTACCAAACGTTGCTTGTTTGTCGTAGCCGTTTGTGCTTCCACAAGTTGCAGCCCCAACGCAGCTAAATTTGAGGCCCGTCATCAGCTCACCGAGCTTCCCCATAATAAATGCTGCTTGGATATCGTAGTGTTCGTAAAGAAAGTAAACGCACAAGGCTACTGAACGCGCTTTCGGTGGTCTGCACAGACATGGCTCTTGAAGGACGGAGTATGAAGAACGTCTTCTACAGCTTAGTGCTGATCACCATCTATTTCTTTCGAGCACAAACTTTGGCGCTCTTGGCCCCAGCGCGTCACCTAGCGACCTTCTTCACCTGGACAGCCGTGAAAGTAGATTGACCACATCGCAATCAGTTATCGTTGGCGTGACTTTATAATGGACAGCAAACCAATTTGGAATACTTATATCACTTCTGATCACGCACTTGTGTGTGCTAAGTTTGACCCCGCTTTGGTGGCACCCAACAGGGTCGTCGGAAACTGATCGACCTACTTAAACTTGTCGCTCCAAATATTCTAAGTGCTTTTCAGGAATTTCTAGCTTTCAGTCTGAAGAGCCGTCCACACCCAGGTGTTGAGACGCAATAGACACACATCCTGAGTGCTATACACATGTCCGCCAGCTTCCTCTGCGGTTACACTAGGCACACATTCTACCGATGGATTTCCGTTCGAACACTGCAATTGATGCTAGACTGCGGGACAATTCTAGCTGGTGCTGAGTATAACTCATTACGCAGAGCTACTAACCCTGAGCTCAAACAGCTCTTAATTAAAGATCGTGAAGTATGCTGGACACAGCATGTCATCGAGATGAAACATGCTGCATCCTCAGGGAACTTCGCAGACTCTTCTATTTTATCCAGACTAGTGGCGTCAAAAAACCAACTGTAGACGAAATGGCATGTGAATCCAGCGTTGAACTAATTCAAAACAGCGAGCGCCGATTTTTACGTTGAGCAGAACATTATGAACAGCAATTCAACTGTCCATTTTTGCTTTTGGGTTGCCATTCTCCTGCCCACGGTGTTTCGTGGCGTGTAAACACCTCTTCGTCATCCGAGGACGAGATGGCCTATAAACCTCGACTTCTGAACTGCCACAATTCTCCCGACCCAACAAACAGCCTACGGTAATTTGTAAGGATGTAGGCCCGTCTCTCCATTCTGAATTGTCCCCTCTCCAAGTGATCTGCGTCACAGAAGTCATCCAATCCGATTGGGGCCTAGCGGATATCGTGCTAATCTTCAAAAGAGATGCTCAAACGGATTGCGCAAAACTACCGAGGTATCAGCCTTCAAACTGTTGCATCTAAAGTGCTCGCCTACTCGCTTTTACGGAGGCTAAGTCGAGTACGCCAACAGCACATTCGTGAATAACAGGCGGCGTTTCGATCAGGTAGGAGCTGTATTGATCACAGCTTTACGATCCGCCAGACGCGTGATCATCGTCGTGCTTTCAGCCGGCCTACCATCGTTTGCTTCTTGGATATACGTTCAGCATTTGACACAGTTGACAGAGAGGCTCTCTGGAGTTGTTTGTTGAGAACGGGAGTGCACATGATGTAGGTTAACATACTTCAAGAATTTAATTCGTGAACATCGGACCGGGTGGGTGTGTACGGCGGACTTTCGCCCCCTTTTAGTATCACTAGTGTTGTGAGACTAGGGTGTACCGCATCACACTTTATGCTCAACTTCGCCATGAATGGCAACTTAAAGGGAGCTCTAGGAAACTCGGAGCCTGGTGCCGTCGAATAGCTCCCGGGTGATCGGCTCCGCGATTTGGAGTATGCTGACGACGTTACCTTAATCAGTGCCTCCTCACTGGTTACCGTGGACATGCTGTGCAGGTTGGAGATCTCTGTATCACAGTTCGGCATGACCTTTGGCCCTTTCAAGTGCATGGTATGCCTTCAAAAATCGTTAGAAGCTTCTCCTACCCTTACCTTCTCTGACTGTGCTTTGGATGTGGTCGACAATTTCGTTTACCTCGGGAGTTTCATCTTTGTGAACGGATTGACGCTTGCGACTAAATTGCGCAAAACAGCAAAAGCAGAGTAACCTTTGCCAACGTCCGATACCTCTGGCGCCAACATGAATTTAACCCTCCTCTGAAAGGTCAAGTCTACAACACTACAGAACGAGCAGTGCTCCTGTATGGCTGCGAGACCTGGCCTGTTCAAGTACTGATGCCCAAAGACTGGCTGTTTTTGAACACTGCTGTCTACGGAGCATCGCTGATACATGTTGGTAGCATCAAATTGGCAATGAAGAATTTCGACGTCGTACCTTCAAGCAAAACAGCTTATGCCAACCACTGAGCTGCATACTTTCTTTGTGTACGATCCGGCTGCTCAAGCACGTACTCCGTATGTCCGATTATAGAGTGTCAAGGCCCGAATTGTTTGGATGCGCCGGCATTGGTTGGAAGTGACAGAAAGGAGGCCAGCCTATAACCTGTGTCGGTGATGTCAAGAAATTGGCATAATAGTTATACATAGTGGGGCGCTCCAGGCACGCAGGTGGGGGGCCCAGGAAAAGTGAGCAAACTCGATTGGATACGCCACTGGAAATAACCCTGCAAAGTACCCAAAGCCGAATGCGTTGTGAGACCATTTAACAGGACAACTGTTTCTTTACTTCTTGTTTTTTCTTGTCGTCTAGTGTTCTCATCCCTTATGGCAATCTGCCAATTGTTCAAAGGGCAACCTTATATATATATATATATATATATATATATATATATATCACTGACATGGCAAGGAGCCGACCTCAGTGGCGTTCCTGCTGTGAGTTTCTTTGTCCCTCCCCATCCCTTTTAGTCTCCCACTCCATCCACGATCTCAATTCCTAGGGTAAAACAATACTACTAATATTAATAATAATTTTTTCTTTTTGCCTAGTAGCTGGCTGGAAGCTTACCGGAACGATGCCTATCCGTTGCTGGTAGCTCAGCTGGCATGCAGCTGTTGTATCTCCTTTTCCTATGTGTATTGTCTTACATGTATGTATGTATGTTGGGCTAAACCAACTTACACTTAAACTAGGTCTTTTTAAGCTGGCTAAATTTCATTCCGCTTTATTTGGTTTGTTCTGCCTCCCTGAATAATGTTCTATTAACTGGCCACGTTGCTTACACTAATTGCGCTTATCTTCGGTAATTTTGTTGCGTTTGTAGCATTTTAAGTAACTTGTGGACATTTCTTACTTATTACGGATTTGTTGCTAACCAACTTACTTCATATGGTAATTTAGCGAAGAGTTATGCCACCGTATCTGTATGCATTATTGGATTTATTTTATTTCAGCTTGTCGTTTAAAGTGAACGGCTGTTGTTTGATATCCCTGGTATGGTTTCGCTTGATGTGAATGTTGACAAGGTGCCTACCTGTCTATTACCCACTACCTCGTTCATACTGGCTCCAGGAGACAGTTGGTCGTTGCTGGACGGGACAGGGTGCACGGTTCTTGTGGCCGTGCTAGGATCAAAGAGCGGTTCCATGCACTCAGTGTGGAGCGGACTACGGTCCAGCCACCGCCTTGTGTGCGCTTGATTCCCCAAATACAGCGTGCTTGTGTTTGCCTGTGAAGGAGTGTGGGCCGGCTCCGTTGACGAAACGTGGTTCCCATCCACATGCCTCCCGGTCTTATTCCTTCGGGTTTACACTGGATATGGGGTGTGTGGTTGGAGCTGTGGGTGGTGCAGCGCAAGCCATCCATGGACCCTCTGTGGGCGCAGGCGTCCTGTGGCTGGCCACAGTGACAGGCAAATCCGAAACCGGATGCCGCCAACTATGTATGTTTGTATGTATGTGCCGCACGCGGCGGGAGTGCCTATGGTGCGCTGAGGCTGGTGCTGACTAGATCCTGACAGATGGTCTACCCATTGCTGCTACTGCTGCGCCATAGTCTCAAGTCCTGGGCGCCTCCACGTGGCGACCGCTGGGTGGGAGTTGGGTTTCGCCCTTCTCCCTGCTAAGATCCAGG
>OX104063.1:125953471-125970486 GCA_944474145.2 Dicrocoelium dendriticum | reverse complement strand
AAACGTTTATTTATTATTTTATTTTATTTATAATCTGTGACAGTTCCCAGACATGCTAAGCATCACTGGACCGATTAGCACTGGTTGTCCATCGTTTTGCGCAATGCTTTGCTTCATCAAAATGCAAAGTCTTTCACCAAGCTTGGCAGGGACTCGCCCCTGCTCTGACGCTTTGTGGTGATCAGCTAGAAGTCGTTCAGGAATTTAAGTACTTACGCAACTATATTAATGCTATGAGATCGAAGATGACGTTACAAACCGTATGGCAAAAGGTCGAGGTACTGTTACCAATCTCCGCCACATGTGACACAGACGCTGCATCACTCTCGGCCAGAAGGGCAGAGCTTATAATGCAGCCGTCCAGTCAACCCTGCCATACGGTTATGAAACGTGGCCCATCACGCCGACAGAAATGAAAAGCTCGTCACGTACGATCATCACTGCCTTCGCAGCTTAGCTCATGCCTGATGGGAGCGCCGCGTGAGCAATGAGCGTCTTCAACGTCTTGTATTTGGTGCAGGAGGGGCTAGTAAACCGCTCAGTAGCTATATATGATGCAACAGACTTCGATTGCTGGGTCACGTGATTCACATGCCAGCACACAGACTCCCGTGACGTGCATTGTTTGAGCGCCGGGGGTGCTGTTGGTTGTGAAGCGGGATGCCAAGCGATGACTTGGTCGAGAGAAACGAAAACCCTCACTTCGAAGCCGCTGTCGGTAGGTGCATCCCGACTTCCTGGCTAGGGTCCAAAGGACAAGGAACACGTTTGGTTGGACATACTTTCTGCTGTAGCAAACAGCCGGCCCCAAGGCGTTTGTGTTCTGAGTTCCCACCTTTACACGCGCCTACAATCCCCTTCAATACCGAAGCAATAATATAACATTTAACATCATATTACTTGCTTGGAATTGTTTGTCGGTGTAATTTCTTCTGGTATCGTATCATTTTGTATTGCGGTACAATAGCTGAGGTGGGTTTTCCATCCTCAGCCAAAGTGTATTGATGAGGATGATGAGAGGCAGGTGCGAACTAGCCAGCAGCTTAAGCCATGGAAACATGGGGAATCCGCAGGTGTATATAATTTAGAAGCTAACTGGGATATAGCATGACATATCTTCCAATATAAATATGAGTGGACAGATAGAAAATTCTTGAAGTAAGTCCTCTCGCTAGACGCTTTAAACACAGCATAAGCAAAACGGCTAAGCCTTATATAACAAATTTACATAAAATTGGACGGCATACAAATCACCTTGGACATTTTGCAAACAATCACAAACAATATGCAAAGAACAATTTACATTTTGCAAATAATAGTTGAAGTCCATCAAATATATAGCAGGAACGAAATTTGGATGATTCACAAAAAAGAAGCATTTGAAACCATTACAGATTATTTGCAAATAATCTTGGACATATTAAAAACGTATTTAAAGATTGGTAAAGTAATGTACTTCCTGCAAAACAATCATGATGTTTTGCAAAAGAACATGCATTTTGAAAAAAAGTTGGTGCTTTTGCAAAAAGCAATATGGACGTGTACCATTTGGAAGTTTTGCAAAACCAAATGAACTTTCTACTAACCACTTCGGACAGACTGGCTTCTAAGCAGCAAATCAACGATTTAATTGAAAGAAATGAGGAGTAAGACGACCAGATGATGTTCAGACTACATTATAGTCAAGCTAGTCCAACAGAATTGCGCAATAAGCGAGTGCCAATGCAAACTCCTCTCTTGATCGTGAACCTAGATCGCCTCGATCTGAGGCGGTCACTGAGTATCCACCTATTTCCTCATCCGTTTTGTCGTAGTCTATGTGCTTCTGCTTGTACAATTGAACTTGTGTAGCCATGTGACTATTGGATATTTAGGCCCCCCAATCTCGTAGTCTATCATAACTTAACCAAATGTTACCTGGCATTGGAGGGTCGTTGTGAAGCACGCGTTATGAGAATGGATTACGACGTGCCATCTTAATGTGGACCGCTATTCCCATTGAATTAAATCTTGGCCAATCCCATCACTGGGACCGTAGCTGATGAAGCACATAGGCGGCGATCCTGTTGTGTCCTGTCACTCTATGGGCCTTCGCGTATTTCAGCTGCTCGATTATTGGATTAGTATAGGCTATCGTGACAGCAAAGCTCAATTGGTCTACTGCTGCAAGTCATTATCAAAGAAAGGGATCAGAACGACGAGACGATTTTCAGACCACATTGTACTCACACGAATGCAACGAGACTGCGCAAACAGTGGGCGATTTTGCAAGCCTTCTTCTCGAGCATTGACGTTCACCTCGAGCAAACTAAGCGACCCACTTGTCCAGTGTCGCTCTATGTGCTTTCGCGTATTTCATGTGAGTGTGTTGGTGAAAATAGCAGCACAATCACAGGAACACTGTTGGCTATTATGAAATCACCCAAAGCAGTCTAGCCTCATTGGTCTACAACTGTAGCTTGTTATCAAAGTAAGGGAAGTAAGGGGACTGTATGATATTCCGGCTATATTGCGCTTACGCGAATGCAACGTAACTGCATAAGCAGTGGGCGATTTTGCAATCCCAGCGCTTGATTATGTGCGTTAATTGTCTTGAGCAGCACCGGTGACCCAGTTGTTCCATGTCGCACTATGAGCCTACGTCTGTCTTATGTGAGTATGTGGGAGAACCTATTCAGCTGCTCGATTATTGGATCAGTGTAGGCTATGATGAATCAGCCAAAACTGGTTTAATTTTGCTGGGCTAAAGTTGCAGTTGGTTATCAAGGCAGGGGAGTAAGGCGAATAGGCGATGTTCCTGCCACATGTTGGTCATGCGTACGCAATGGGACTGTGCAAGCAATGGGCAGTAGTGTCAGCCCTTCTTTTGAGACTGTGCCTCACTTGTTTCGATCAGAACCGGTGACGCAGTTTTCCCCTGTCGCACTATAAGTGTGTGTGAGTGCCTATTCAGATGTTCGGCCTCGTCGGTGGTGCGCATTCCCTCGGTCCCTTACCGGGGATCTAACCCATGACCGCTAGAGGCAGATGTAAACTGGCCATCAGCTTAAGCCACTGACAAATGTGGTCGTTGGTTGGGCTGTATAGTTTGCAAGCTGACTGTGATAAAATACGGCCTATCTTATGTAGGCTTAAGCTGCTAGCTATTTGGCATCGGCCTTAAGTAGTCAAGGGTTTGGTCCCGTTTGTGAACCGAGGTAATAATCATCACTGTCGGGCCCCAATACGACGAAACGCGTCTGTGCTTTGTAGCTTGTAAACCACTGGGATGAAAGACAAACCTAAATCTGTTTTACCTTTTCACTGATAGCCAGGCATATATCGTCTCACTGGAATCTCACTGACTTTGTAGCGATTTACAGATATTTGGTAACGGATCGTCGCGATTTATCTCCCGATTAACCATTGTTTCATATTGATTTAGGTTACCGAGCTGATTGTGGATGCTGCAACTTCGCAATTTCTAATACCAGACATGGTAATTCGCCATTCGTAACATGTCTTTATTAAACAACGTTACTGTCAGTCATACCAGCTGGACCTAAACCACATCTCAAGCTCGGTCGACGAAACTAAAGCTCAAATTGTCATATCCTGGCAGTTTAGAAGGATTTGATCAAGAACTCCGTGGTGTACTTTCGACCACTCTAGTGTGGTACGATAATTCCGACCCTTTACTTTCTGGGTTCGCTTCACACCTCACGAACAGAACCAAAGTAGTCACGATAGACAGTCGCCCATACTGTCAAAACCCCGTGACAAATGGTCTCATTCAAGGCAGAATGGTGAGACCATTTCTTTTCCTCAAATACATACATGACGGTTTTGTCATTCTTATTTACGGTAGGTGACAAGTGTTTGCGGATGAGACAAGAATTATGTGCACATCTGAGCTCGGGACCTAGAATCGGTGATTCAAAACCTACATACTGACTTTAATGCGGTTGAAGAATGTTGTTGTACCCCAAAAACGAGTTTCTCTTTTGAGAAGAGTAATAACGTATCATACAGATGTGAAATAAATATCTAGTCGTTTAGATTTGTTGGTTGTTGTTAGAGACTTAAGGCATGAGTATTCCAACGACCTCAAGTTCTCCGAGTATATAGAATGCACTGTCGCCAAAGCCAAAATAAGTTCACGTGTTTGAAACTCTTTATCATAGTAAGTGTTGAACTTATACTGTACATGACTTGTACACCCTCAATTTGGAGTATTGTTCTTTGGTATTCGGCAATGCCGTGCAAAGTGTCACTGCAGTACTACTGCTCGTTAAGCGTGCTTTCATAATGCAGATCCTAGCTTCCACTTATGGACTCAATTATTCTGAAGGCTCCAAACTACTTATGCCAGGCCCACTATTGTTATTTAGGATGACGTTAAACTCACTCTTCTCGACTTCATAAATGAGCACGTTCTAACACCAGAATACTTCCCACAACCACAACACAAAGAAAGGTAACTTATCCGCAGTAAAACAAAACACGACCAGTTTCAATTCGCACTGCAATCAATATGCAATACCTTTCCTCATTATATACGCATCGATTTCGAGTTGTCTCTCAATGTTCATTAAAATATGCACTTCTCCTCAGGTGTTCGGTGCACAGATTGATCGCTTTCTCGAGGTTACAAATGTTGTGCATCTATTCCAGCTTAATATCGCAGTGACACAGGTCTGTCTACTCGAAGGGACCAAGTGACATATAACACCATATCTGTAGTACCTTTCGACAGTAAATCAAATAGACTAACCAGTTATCATGACCAAAAAAGAAAAGGCAGATTTTCCATGCCAACGCTTCCTGTCTGTCCTTACCGGGCCACTTTATCAGCACTGCTTGTCTCAGCTTCTGATAATAAGCTGATTTCTCAACGGGTGCACATCAAACATGCCTTAGTTGCTACTAGCATTGACAGCTGTAGAGTTGCCGTCACCCGCTGAATATCTGGATCACAGCTGTCCATTGTGGCTCATTGACAGACGCTGCTCGGTCCCGGCCGACGTTAGCTGTTGTGAAGAACCCCGACCCTTGGATCGAGAATTGTGCAGAACTTTTTAGAAGAGATGTAAAGCCTGGTGGTTTGAACGTGCTAGCGAAAAGGTACTTGCTAGTCTCTCTGGTAATACCAGAAATGTTCTCCCTTTCACCCCAGTAACCGAAGGTTTCCCGTCTGGTGTGAGCAAAACAGTCTGCAAAGAATATGGCTGCCTCATCACTAATTATCAATGACGGCTGGAAGGATGGATTGAACCATTTGGTTCGCCATTTCGTTGGCCGCCAGCTCCATATGCTTCCTCTGGAGCGCGTACTGGTGTACATTGATCTATCCTCGGAGATCCATCCTCTTATCAAGAAATTTAAAAAGAACTGTGCCTACTGAAATATCATAAAAGACACGGCGCCGATGGTTTACCTCCTGGTTGATTGAGAAGTCACCGTTCGCTTCGCAGAAGTCTGCTCAAGAGAGGAAGTTCCGTCGCCTTTGGGTGAGTCGATAGTAGTCCCCATTTTCAATAAGGGACTGCGCACAAAGTGTTGTAAATACAGAGGTAAAAGTTTGGTTCCACTCATCTGCAAGTTTTGATGGGCAGTACAATTCATTAACTATTCGCAATGCGCGATTCGGTGAAGCGCGAAAAACCGGCTGGGTTCCGCATTGGTCGTGGCCTCATCGATCATAAAATCACTCCCCACCAAATCATAGAACTCCGCCGTATGAACCAAGGGCTAATAATTTTCTTTTCCGGGAAATCCATGCTGTCTTCGCTTGTCATCAGGACTGCATTGTAGTACTATCGGATGAGGAAGGGCGTCTCAGAGAACTTCATTTCCGTACTGTATCCTACTTATATTCTGACCCCAGGTAAGGTCATGGAGTTTGGTGAGATTTGCCTTCGTTCTTTTTGTCACCAGTTGGGTTGCAAGAAAATGCTCGATCCCCTTACTTCTGTTCGATTTTGCCGCTAAGGACATCTTCAGATGTGCTATAGAAGATTCTTTAAACGCTGATGCTGAGCTCCCGCAGTTAGCCTAGTAGATGACTTGGACTGCGCTGAGGATATTGCCTTGTTGGGTGACCGGTCCACAGGCCGTGCAATTAGCACTTAACCACTTGGCTATTGGGGTGTCGTAGTACGGCAAGCACTTTCCTCGTCCAACTGCAAAGCAATTTTTAAGGTTGGAGGATGCCTATACTTATCCACACTCTTGGTAGTAAGACAAAGGAGGTCGTGGATAGTTTTATCTACCTGGAAATTTGCATCACTGCCTGTAGGACCGTTGAAGATGACATCCCGATGCGTATAACAAGAGCTAATCTCGCTTTCACCAGACTGAGGAACTTTTGACGCCGCCATGACTCCCGTCTCTCCATCAAAGGTCAGGTTGATCGTGCGACTCTCCTAGCATTACTGTTTGTGGTTGCACGACTTGTCGTGCTCGCACCGTTGACTTGTGCCTGCCCTGTCTTCATGCACTGTTGCTTGCGGTTCATTGCCCATTTGTGGTGACTATACCACGTAAACAATGTGGAAGCTAGAGAGCGGGCCTTGATTAGAAGCCGCCCCTTGCTGGAGAAGCTCGTCTCGCCGCGCTAATTGCGGTTGCTTGACACCTATTACGGATGTCCACCCAGTGTCTTCCGCGTCGTGCATCGTTCGCAGTTGCTGGACAGGGCTGGAGGATGCGGCGCTAACGGCTTGGGGAAATGGCGTGAGAAACCTGATGAAAAGTTGGCCTCGGTCGGTTATCCTCGACTCCTTAGATGACTGCCAGAGATATGGAAACTCTGGAACTCATGGCTTAAGCTAACTAGGATGCAACGCAACCTACCATCGACTGCGACACAGGTAACCAGATTGCAGGGGATAGCAGTTGGCCTTCACTGGACACAACTTCCATCGCACAGCAGCTATGTAAAGCATAGAATTTGCTTGCAGTTTGCGACGGTCTGCTACTGTCCCCCGTGGCTTACTGGCAAAAGAGGTTGCATAATAATCTCAAGCTGCTAGCTATCAAGAAGTAGGTTCCCTACAGGGCACTGATGGAATGCACACCGCTGACGAGGTTCAATAAGGCGAAAGGATCGACTGGCTTTTTCCGTATCGGTGCTTATATGGTCGTTCTTGTGAGCTATTTGGATGAATTACTTAATTTTGAAAATTCATTAATTCCTCGCTCTCATTATTGTCTTTCTTGACCAAGCCTTCCTCAAAGCGTTTATTACTACATGAAACTCAAGGACAGAATGTACACCGAGTCTTCGCTTACGGTATCTTTTCTTTACTGGCCATATGAACATCAGCACATTCATATCTAACTAGAAACTTACGAGGAGATATCAGTCGGGTTTTCATCCCCCTTTAACCTGACGACCGTTACACTCCCTTCTTTTCCAAGCAATGTACCGAGCGTTCGTTGCAATGTTTGGTAATTCCAGTTTCTTTACAGGTACACCTACGTGTGTAACAAATCAGCATTACACGTCAACTTACTAGGTAACTTGTTTCTTTCTTCATTAACATAAGCGGTGAGTACTATGTTTGCTCCGGAACTACTAAACATTAGCAACCCCATTGACCATCATTGAGAAAACAGGCCTGACTTATTCTTGTGAATTTCGCTCTCGGGTATACTATAAATCAGTTAACACTATGCGTTTCATCTCCATTCTTAATTATTGTATACTGTGGTACATATCGATACACGCTTGTGTCATAGCTGTTCCCGTGCAACAGTGTATGATTGATGAAACTGATATAAGTATGACGGTATTCCCACCAGCAAAATGGTCAAGCTTTTCACTGTTCTATTTTTTATCTGTCTCTTCCCCTGAAATTCTTGTACGATTACTGCGGGAAAATCTTACAATACGACTAAAAGATTTGTGTCTTGCTTTCATACATATAACGCGGGGGTACTGACCCTTCAACACCAAAAACACAGCAATACTTCCAGCACAATCTGGTCTGGTCCGTAGCACTTCGCTCTCCATTCAGGGTTCACCGGACCGATACTTTTCTTCAGGTCTGGAACCACACCACCTTTAGTTCCCACTAAGTAGAACCAATTCTGCTTTGCCTTTACGGGTCTATGCAGTTGCGGTTGGTTCGCAACTGCCGTACTTGATTGACTTTCTGTTCACTGGTCCAGCGCCGAGTCCCTGCAGCTAAACTGCCGGCCGTTAACAAAAATGTGCACAGTTAACTAGTTATTACACTGCACATTAACATTATGCTTCTCGGTCAAAGGCGGAATAAAATTATAATCCTTGCCTCGTGTGGTGACAGTTCTAAGTGGTGCACAACGGCATTTTAGCCAATCGGTTTACTTAATCAGCAAGAGTGCGTCAGTGTTGAAAGTTGGTGTCGCTGAAAACGTCGCACCTGCATGCATGATCCCTGTGTTTGGTATGATCATTGCTTAGTTCAAAGTTAATCTCTGTCGAATTTCGGACTGCTTATCTTTCTGACTCATATAGGTTGAAGACAGCGACGGTTTAGTTGCTCTAAAAGTAATAGGGATTTAGCCAATCTCCGTGTAGAGCGCTTGTTTTCAACTTGATTGCTTTGAAAAGCATAAAACATGTTGACATCCGTTAAACACAAAATCCGTGTAAGCGAACATTTGTTTTCGGTAATTTATCAACAGGCTTTTATGATTGTATGAAAATCAAAATCCAAATGCAAATCCAAATCCAAATACATACTCTAACGTCCAAATAAGCTTTATTCACTCATTCGGGGATCTTATTACCTTATTCCCACATGACTCCTGAGTTAGTTGCATATTCAGGGTAAAGTGACAGTATAGCCAACGCAACAGACGCCACCAGCGGCATTGTTGTTGAACGGAAGGAAGTCATGTCATATAGTCTAAGGACCTCCTGTACAATTTAACTGCAGCAGTCAACGAAAACATATGGTTGGGCAATTTCATGTAAAACTCCGTGTAAAGTATCGATTGTCGGGCAGACACTTGAGTGTAGGAAACTGCATGAGGTACTTGCGTTGCTGCACCGGTTGATTGTAAAATATTCACATTGAGAATCCCACAGAGCGGTCGCAATATATGCAACAACAGAGTGGGCACCGTAACTCTGCTGGGATTGAGTGAAATAGTCTCACAAGAATTAGGAAGCATGCACTTGACACGATAAGTATGTAAAACAAATGCAATTTTCTTACGGCTGGTTGAAACAATTCCTCACAATGGTGAAGTGGACCATGTAGACAAAGCTTTAAACTTAGGTAACGCACTTGAAACATCATACCAGTGACCAAGTGGATAACGGAGGCAAGCCGGTATTACAATGTTCGCAGCTTACTGCGTTACACAAGCGACGTATTTGCAGACATTTACTTACGAAGAAATATGCAGTTATCTAAACTTACACGTTAGCCGAAATAACCTTACACTTTTGGGGAACAAGACTCGGTCATCACATCACTGCTTAAAATACCGGTTTGAAGTGATGCCACATCTATTCAAACTCATCGGATCCAACTGCTCAAGGTAAGAGAGAGAGTTACTGGAAGAGAAAGAATGTCGCTCGGGACTGAAGACCATGAACTAGCTTCGCGTATGTGGGATCGACCATGAATGAGTGGGGATCATATCAACAAAAGTGCACTTGGGTTTGTCTCAGAAAGTTGATCAACAAATTAAGTGATAACGTTCACTGATTTTGGGCACGTGTTTTTCATTCACTGGTAGTCAGTTTCATGTTGTTTGTTTAAAAGCTATTGCTATTCGAATAGATTTCATGGGGGAAATGAGCGTCAACTGCTCTTGAAACCTGCAGTTGAAACTTCCCTTAACTGTATTTAAACCCACCTAGCGGAGATAGAACAAATCAATGCGGTTACCACTGCCTTGGCACTCCACTATTTGTGCAAGCACGTGAGTGACGTCTAAAGCCGTTTAGGGTAATCATCCTTAAGCATTTATTAATATGAGAAAAGTTAACGTACCTTTTCAAGCAAATGGAAACAGCTTGGAGATTGCTTGAACCTCTAGTAATTGAGCAAGGTAAGAAAACCCTGCTGTTGATTGTCAATGAATACTGTCCACTAGGGTGGCTGGTCTCTCAACTAACCACACACAGTAGCACAAAATAGTGTAAGTCGTGTGGTGCAGTGAAGGAGATTAAATAGGTCATCATCAGCATGTGAGTTGAAGCACGTTTGAAATCACCTTAAGATCACGACAACATAAGGGTTGGCGCGGATTTCGTTAGACTCTATGTTTTATTTGCGCTACCATAATCGCAGAGGCTTTGGATCCCATTAAGTTCCGTTTTTCTCACTTTAAGGAGTGTAGTATTGGCACAAAATAAAAATGATGAAACGACTCAATGATTGTTAAAAGCCAGCGTGTAAAAAAACAAATGTATTTTTTTCCTAAAGTTTAAGCATCTGAACTTAAGGGACAATGAAAAGTGATCGAGAATGTTTCCATTATTGATATATGCTATCAACATATCTCAAAACCAACGTCCTCATAGATTGAACTCTGTTGCTGAAGATAGCTGGAGATAGAAGTTGCGTCCAAGGAAACCGTGGTTTTCCTGCACTTGCTTTACTGCTATGCTGCGAAATTCTATGCATAACGTTTGTGACAGCTCATGGATTCACATTTAGGATTTGGGGTACCACATTCCTGTGTGCTTGTATTAAGGCAGCTTCGAGATCAACTCCGACTTGTTTTGTGTGATAGCCCAGTAATTGCAGACACTAGATATCATGCAAAATGGAAATACCTTCTGTTCGAATCAACTTAACAACAGTAGTCAGTTTAGTTCCATACTTACCCCACTCAGAGTTTCCTGCCTGCCACAAGCTAAGCGAGCTGAATTAGGTCTCTTGCTCTTACGGAGCACTGTTCGGAGATGTGTCTCATCAAGTTCAAATTGAAACAGAGCAGCGGAATAAGAACAACTTTAACCATACTAAAGCTATTTCACAGCATTCTCGATACATTTATCAGATGGAATGGAAGTACAAACCCATGAATCATAGCTTTACGGGAACAATGCTCTAGCTTTCTAGCTACTTTAGATCAATTTCTCACCGGTAGGATACTGCGAAACTACCGTCTACTTAACTGAATAGTAGGCGCCTTATTGAGTTCTAGAATCCATACTAACACTGTGACTGTAGATATTGCGACTTGTTTCATCAGGTAAAAGTAGTGTCAAGTGACAGAGATCGCTTGCAATTTTTATGGCGTGTTTTACGGACAATTGCACAAAATTCTGAAAGCTTTTCGCCTGAACTTTCCCCCTTTCGGAATAAAATCGTCTTCGTGCTATGATTTGTTTGCTCTCAGTAAAAATATTGCATATTGCAAAAATGAGTATTCCGGGTCGGCTTTATGGATGCTACAGTAACGTTTAGGTGACGACTGTTCACTTGCAGTGGTGGATAGTAAGCCCCAAATCTTATTAAACTTTTTCGTAAAACTGTATCTAAAGGAGGATTTCACTTTGCTAAAAGGAAGTGTAACGACCACCTAACCATACAAGAAACGGCGTTAGATGCAGTTTCAACCGATTCCATTAAATTACATTTATAATGGAATCATGTCTATCCCACCTTGGGACTGAACTTGGACCTGTTCGATGACTGCACAAAGTTTGGCAAAATCCCAAGGGGATTGAACTCGAAGATCGATTTTGTTCCTCTTTGTATCAAGTTACGATCGCTTACGCCTGGTTGCTTCTGTGCTACTTCAAGTACAACGGCTGCTACATATATATGTTCGGAGAAGAACGGGTGGAGACACTTGTGGCGACCATCCAGGACGAAATGATTGGTATCGCTTCTTAGATGATGCTTCTTCATTGGAACAATTAAAGATTCCATGACACTTCAAACGAGAAACCGCTATTGAGGGAGATATAAATTAGCATTGTTTGTTAGATGCTTTAAGATTACGGAGCCATCGTGTACGAGCATCGTTAACTGAGATAAACGAATTTAAACTTATATCTTTATGGGACAGTTCCGCGCATCACAAATAACAAAATCTATGTTTTGGATTAACGCCAAAGGGATGTCCCAGTATACGCCTTGTACGACCAGAAGTTTTGCGATATTCCTAGCTAACCGGCTTTCCGGGATGTACTAGTTTTCTGAGAGACACAGTAGAGATACTTTTGTACATCATAGAACCCAGCTGTTCTAGCCCCTGAAGGCCTTCAAGGCATTGATGTAGACTGTGTGAATTAATGGCTAGAGGGACTCTGATCTTAAAGCTCGATTCACCTCGCTGGTTCAAAGCTCCTGGGTTTTGAAGCATCTACCGGAAGAGTGTATAGATAAGGAAGACGGTCGGGTCTATTACATAGGATCGACGAAGACGTGGTTAGAAATGTTCTCATACTGTGGCAACTTTACTATTTCCAAACAAGGTGTGAGGTACTTGATGCAAAATCCGTTAGACTTCCGCAAGACCCAATCGAAGGGCGGTTGACCTTACGCAAATTTAAAGAAGTAGAAGCTGAAGCATTGCGCGAAGTTCAACAAGCCTCGTTGCAAGTGAGAATTAAACCTCAAAAGAAATTCAACTGAAAGAGTAGTTAAGTGGCCGTAAGGTTTCCGCTATTTAACTAAAACAGCTGTGTTCACGCCTGCGCGACGATCTTCTAATAGTTGTTGGAAGACTGAATTAGGCCCCAGGGTCATTGGACACCAAACCTCTGATCCTCTTCCTATTCTGGCGTCTTGTAACTAATTATTACAGGTATGCTGGTCCTTCTCATGTACACTTTGAGCTGCGCCATTGTTACTGATTAATTGACGGTGCATCTGCAGACGGTAAGACTCTGGAAGGGTTCCCGCATCGTAAGTTTTGGTACTCTAGGCTATATGAACATCAGATGAGACCCTCGACCAAGGGCTGTTTTTTTTAATTCGACCGGAATACTCGGTGACCGAGTTGACTACTTCGGGCATTGGTTAGTCAAACTAAGGCGGAGAATGGACAAACGCGACGGATGTTCATCTCCCTACCTTTCTGTTAGGGTAGTTCATATTGAAAAGACCAATGCCTTGGATGAAGACTCATTCTAGTGCGCCTTCTCGCGCTTTGTTTCGCAGTGCGGTGTTAGGTTAAGGCTTGACAGGGATTAGAGGTTACATTTTCATGGAGCAAAAACTGAGTAGAAAATTCTAATTCAGCAATGAAATCAAACTTAATTACAAAGGTCACTAAACTAATGAAACTGTTGATAGATACTCATTCCAACGTTTGGTAGTTATCGTGGAAGTATTTGGGAATATCTTGTCTGATCCATACGAACCATAGTTCCAGTGTTGCTAAGCGAACAGCTCGTGAATGATGTAGTACTTTAGCCAAAGATTGTTGGAATCCCGCGGATTCAGTAGGTGACGTTTACTATCTTATTCTGCTTTTTCAGATGAAATCGGGACCAAAACGCAAAGATGATGATTGAGCTGGACAGCTGACAGGTCTCTAGAGATGGCGCAACCGGATATGTCGAACAGGTTTACAAGAGACTGGTGGCATGTTTAGCGGTTGTCAGACGAGTTTTGGCTAAGTTAGCTGAAGTCTCAATCGCATACGTCGCAGCCGCAACAAAGGTGACACGAACGAAGACGAATACTAACATTTGGCTACTTAGTCCTAATAGCATACTTAAGCCTTGCAATGGTTCTGTGACCAGAGGCACTGTGGATGAAACATATACGCAAGGCAACTGGCTGCTTTGAAAATTTATTAGCCGCACTAATAAATAATATTTCGTGGGATGTGAGACAAGTTAGCTTACTGGAAGATGCTTTGAATGAAGTTGTAATAAAGCATGCATATAGCACTGTCGGGGAGTAAATTCCAAAAGCAAGAGGGCCAACCATTATACTGGCAGTTATTAAAAAATCCATTTATCCCTAGCTTTCTGACTTGCCAGACTACATCGACGTTTTCAAATCCATTACTGATTGTTCGATAGTTGTGAACCAGTTTTAGTCACATCCTTGCGAGTCATTTCACCTAGTTGTAACTCGGTTGTATTACATTATGCAAATTTCGTAATTAACTCATCATTGTAGAACCACGGTTTTATGGTATAAGTTATACCCCCCCCCCACTGTTGCTGTCCAGACTGTTACATTCCGCTTAGCAGATGTAACAGAAGATAACCGTTGCATGATCACTGCGGCCTAGACGTGCACTTGTGGTTGCCGTACTGACCGTTATTTTCAATTTGATGGCTTTTAAATTGGCCGTTGCTTTTCTGCCAAATATGACTTTTACGTTGTTTACAGAAGTCAAGTCAAGTCAATACTTTGCTTTATGCACCCATAAAGGGTGCATTTTCGGCTCTAACACAAAGGGCACAAACACGGATAAGTAATGAAAACGAATGGTACATGAGCAGAGATATTAAAACCGCAATCTTTACCAAAACCTGACAGATCATCTATTAGTGGAATAATATACAAACCAGTTTCTGAATGACTGCATTATTTTCATTCAAAAACGGGACGAGCAAGGAAATACTGATGTACTATAGGCTTTTCTGCAGGCATAGGTATTTTTGTAGCTCTGCCGGATCGAGGAGGTTGAAACGGATTCGGAGAACGCTTTTTGGAGGGGATGGCTAACGTCTGGAAGTAGTTGAAATGCGTGTAATACATGAGTTGGTATGGTTGGTTACAATGTTATTAACAAATTCCAGTCGTGAAATCGGGATAGATGCTTTACTCATCTGGTAGTTACTTTAACCTCTTTACACAGGAGACCAGGAAACATCACGGGAGAGAAATAGGTCCAGTAGGGTAATACATATGCCGCAACAATAGGCTGGATCAAAAGGCTGGGTACGGAAGTAGAACTAAGACGTGTACCATAGAATGAGCGTTTTCTAACATTAGCGAATGGTTCGCTTACGTGAAGAGACAACGTAAGCCCACTGCTCAGTATCACTCCCAAGTATTTTAATGAGGTGGAACAGGTCAAACATTCACCGTCAATGCAACGTTGCTGACACAGCATTAGGTTTCGCTGGTAGCGATCTCCTTTGAACAGTACAAGATGAACATGCTTGCACTTAAAGATGTATACGGTAGGTAACTGGATTTAGACCAAGCTGTGAGGCTGTCCAAGATGTTTTGTAGTTTGGCCGATGATAGGTGTTGGACGCCAATGATTACGTCCTCTGCATACTGCAGCAAGATGACTTCCTAAGAGACAGGGATTGAGGTAACGTAAGTGGAAAACGGTAGTGGGGACAAAATGGCACACTGAAGAACACCAGAGTTCGTACTGAGTGAAGAAGTATTGTTTCCTATTCACCTAAAGACTTGGTGCGCCTAGTGAAGTAATCTTTCAAAAGAACAACAACAGCATTTTGAACTCCAGTACCTACCAGATTGCACAACACTAGTTTCTGGTTCACACAACTGGGCCTTGCTAAAATCCTGGAGGCAGATGCAGATGGATTTTTTATTATCTTGATGAGAGCACCGTATGTACCAAACATACTACGGTATCTAAAGTGGACCTTGGGCTGCGATATGCAAACTGATGCGTGTCAAGTAAATGAGCCTTAGCTGAGATCTTGATAAGAATAAGCCTCTCAAATGTCTTAAGAGAAAACCGACATGCAGGCGATCAGTACTGGCGTGATGCTTGAGCTACCCCAATTGTCCGCTCGCATGTGTTGCTTGAAGCACAGTATATACAAGTCGGCGAGAAGATGTGTCAGGTAAGCTGCATACTCCTTGAAAACTATAGGAGACAACTTATAATGACCAGGTACTTTGACCGTTTGCATCTTGATTAATTCCGTATGTACTTCTAAGCTGGTAACAGAAGGAGTGTTAGGTGAGGCTAGCTGTAACTCAACAAAGAATATATCAAAAAGCAAGTACTATGCTGATCACAAAATTTAGGTTTGATTTTCCAACTTCGGATTTGGATGCGTGATCTCGAGGGCGACTCTGCTTAACTGTTTCAGCATTCGCTATGTTTCACGATAGTGCTTGTTTCGAAGTATGGTTTGATGGTAGATATGGTTGAGACGATGCAACGAGATGTTTATATCAATAGATAGAGACTTTAATGCTGCAACATCTTTGCGTTTAAAAGCCTTTTCATTAAGACTACGCAGTCATTTGAAATGTTGAGACGAGAATCTGTCGGCACGGATAAAAATTGTTTTAATTGGTCAGCGGCTTTCGTAACAGAAGTTTAAGTAATTAGTTAAGTGCCCACAATACTTCGATGCATCCACGTCATAAAATAAGATAAAACCTATGGTGGCAGTAGTTTCACGCAGTAGCTGAATGTTCTGGGAAAAGCATTTTCTTCGCCTGAACTTCGATCTTTGTAATGGGTGAGATCTTTATGGTTCATTCTGACATATATACGGGGTGATAACTTTACAGTGGCATGATCAGAACTCCCAAGCGGAGTCCGATTGCAGAGCGAAAATATTTCAAAGTTGTTAACATATACCATGTTAAATGTTGTATCTAATCTGGTTGGAGACTGTACTAGGTTCGCATGTGTCTAGAAAACATGCAGCGAGCATTCAAATAGACCCTCATTACTTCATCGTCCAAACTTGGATACTCTTAGCGCCCCACGATGTTACAACTGGAGCTACTGTGGCTAAGAAAGCATCAAACTATTTGGCTTGGTTCATAAGTGTATTTTCGCAACTAGAAATGCCAAGGACAAGCACCAAGCCTTCCAAACCAAAAACTAATGTTAGAAGAACCTTATATCCAAAAAGCTACACCGAGATCTGGAACAGACTCCCTATTGAAATATGCTAAGGAATGGCAACTAATGTTTAAAAGAGAAATGATAACTGCATGATGGTGCAGTACGGGAAAAATATGTTGCAAATAGATTACAATATATACATACTATTTGAGGAGGGGTCCAGACGTACATGTAGTGATTATAAATATACAGAAAATGTGCTACGCACGGTGTACTTGTTTGACAAGGCTCTCCTAAAAAGGAAAATTTAAGCAAAT
>OX104063.1:125881605-125953423 GCA_944474145.2 Dicrocoelium dendriticum | reverse complement strand
ACGGCGAGTAATCCAAGATCGGATAATGAAATGGTAAAAGCCTTCGACCTTTTTGTTTGCCTGATGTTGTGGTATCTCCAAGGTAGTATAGTATTTCCTCAGCCACGGCTGTCAACTCCGTATTGATTTTCCCACGCATGAACCCATGTATGGACAGCAATGCTGCTGAAAATCGCCGGGTCAGATTGTCCAGATGTACGCCGCACGCTTAACATTTGGATGTCTCCTCTTGATTCCTTTTCATTTTGTTTTGAACACCTAAGATCGGCCTGAAGCAACACGAACAAACCATTTTTGCCAGAAGAGATCTGAAGCTCTTGGTTGCTCGTTTTATGGCAACAAGCTAGCCGGTGGTCGTATGTGCACCACAATACAATTGTCCACATTGAACGAAGTGGATTATAGATTGATTCTATTCAGATCAGCTTGAAGTAGTATACTATCAGCCGGTCTGTTGATCGTCCACCGCACCTTGATTTCTTGGTCAGAGAATAAGTGGTTTTAGCTTAGGATGTGTGTTACGTTATTGATAAATGTCAAGCATATCATTGGCCACAGTAGCAGAACTTGTAGTACTACGCTATGGACTTGCATGGGGTCTGGTAGGGATGCACGCACCCTTTCTTCTGAGCGCCGGTGAAGTAGAAAGACTCTGATCCACACTAGATGAGGATTAGCAATGCAAAACCTCTCGAGTTTGGAGAGACGGATGACTCAGAATGACTTCGAGCATTTGAGAAATATCGCATCCGCCCTTGCGCCATTACCTACTGCTGTGGTCCCGTTGTATCGTGCCAGCAGAAGATTTGTGTTGCACAATAGATTTTGCGGAAGCCATGCATTTCTAGTGTAGGGTAGGTACATTCTTCCATGAAAGCCGTTAATGAACCTGCAATAATGGCAATCACGACTTTTGAAAAAAAACTGGTAAAATGAGCAATGACATTATACGGGTTAAAAAGCACTGCTTTACAAGTGCCGTTGGATGGTCTGGTGGGATTTAAGAAAGAACTAATAAGAGACATTTAGTACGTTAAATACCAAAAGTAGGACTTATCGTTTGTGTTTCTGTAGCCTTGTACTCCGCGTCGTTTTGCTGCACCAACCCTCTGTTGGTAATTTTCAGGCGTCTAGTGAAGCGATAATGTCAAGTAAGAAACGAGTGGATGAGCACATCAGCCAACCGTCTTTTGAATATGGCCAGTTCGGTGCATCAACCACCGATTCGGTGAGGGTATTCTACAGATGACATGCGCGAATAGGAGATTTCTGCAGCGCACCAGACGGCTGTATGTTTCTGTTAGTTTCATGGAGTGATATAGGTTTGTACCACTGATGAGTTGCAGTAAGGAGCAGCACACAGGATGTGAAGCTTGCATAATGAAGTAGGCCGTTATCAGTTTGTCTAGTAATCGGTGATACCATTGGCAAAGTACTCCCAAACGTTTCAGCCTTTACTCCTAAGAGAAATTGTACATTCCAATGACATACTTGGATGTCCGACGTTGAGGCTGCTCCAGTGCATTGAGGTCGAGTTTCAGCCATAGGTGCTAGGCTGGAATTGCGTATTAGACATGACGATGAACATACGCACTAGGCATCTGTCGAATATAGTGACATACATATGTCCGAACCCCCGTCTCAACAGACCGAGGAGATCAGGATGGTCCAAACGTAGTTGACCATCTTAAAGCATTGGTCAATCCGAGTCGAAAGTATGTATGCTCTGTCGTGTGTAACTAAATGAGGAAAAGTGATCCACAAAACGTTGCGAGCGCCGAATCAGTGCGATAGCACAGTAGAATAAACAGTGAAAGTCTGGTTACTGGAAGGTAGTTGGCTAGATCGGAACGATTACCTCCCTTGTTAGTCTGAGTTATCATCCCGGCACTTACATATCGTGAAAATCGTATTGCGAGTATCGTGCCAACGACACAGTTAAGCTCTATCCTACCCTTGTACGTGACTTCGGGTGAATGCTACCAGCTGTGGTGTACTTACACATACTCAAAAACTATTTCAGTACGGGTTCTGCTGCAAAGCATAAATGAGTGATTGGATGGTCATTTGGAGTCACTGGTTGCATAAATAGATTCCGACGCGTAATTTCGATATAGACCGCGATACATATTAAAGTGAACCTAGGTCAGTGCATAGCAATGCATTCACGCAGTTGTTTCACAGTTGTTCCAAGGACCCCAATAAAAGTCGTGTTTTTAACATCCATAGTTACCCACTTAAAAGTCTTGAATGGGCACCGAATAATTCATGGTGCCCTGACGGAGAGCTCCGTGTACGGAGGAAACCATTATTTCTTTTCCTTGCGTAAAGGATGAAGAGCAATTGTGTGGTGATAAGAAAAATGTTAAATCTGAAATCATACTTATTGTGTATAGCGTCTGATTTAAGCTAAACATTTTTCTAAATGTCGTCGAGTTCTAAGAAAGCATAAAGAAGAAGCAAGTTATTAATTTTCAGTTCAGCAGCTGTACCTATAGGTTGAGACAGAATGACGAACGCGTTTGGCACTTGTCTGATGACTCAGGCGTTTTGCTTTGACTGTACGCAAAGCGTGCACGGTTTAAGAGGAAAACAGTAACTGAACTACGGTAAATAACGATGAAGATATTGGAAGCAGAATCGGTTGGATTCACCTTGTTAGCTGACCTGCTCAAATGAGGGTAACTAGGAAACCACAACGCTGAAAGAAAATGATCAAATGGTAAGTGGGAATTAGGTGGTTAGATTCAGTCAGCGTTTCCTTTTCAGATCAGACTTTGCGGTATGGCTGTAAGGTAGGCGTGGCTGAGAAAGCAGAAGATGAATAGCAGATAGAAAAATGGTAATCTCAACCTGTTTGCAATTCCTCTGCACTTCACACTTATTGGTGTGTCTGGGATGCTTGGTTTCCTTAGTAAAAAAGAAATGAGGGTTGGATAAAGAAGAGTGAAGAGGTTCTGTCGACTTTTCATTTGTTTAAATTTGCCTTTTTAAGAGAGCCTTGTCAAACAAGTACACCGTGCGTAGCACATTTTCTGTATATTTGTAATCACTACACACTTCAGGAACTCCTCAAATAGTATGTATTCATTACAATCTATTTGCGACATATTTTTCCTGTACTGCATCGTCAGACAGTTAGCATATCTCTTTTAAAAATTAGTTGCCATTCCTTTGCACATTTCAATAGGGAGTCTGTTCCAGATTTCGGTGTGGCTTTTTAGATATAATTTTCTTCTAACATTAGTTTTTGGTTTGGAAGAATTGGAGTTTGTCGTTGGCATTTCTAGTTGCGAATATACCCTTATGAACCAAGCCAAATAACTTTATGCGTTCTAGCCACAGTAGCTCCAGTTGTAACATCATAGGGCGCTAAGAGTACCCAAGTTTGGACGATGAAGTAACGAGGGTCTTTTTGAATGCTCGCTGCATGTTTTCTAGACACATGCGAACATAGTGCAGTCTTCAACCAGATTAGATACAACATTTAACATGGTATATGTTAACAACTTTGAAATATTTTCGCTCTGCAATCGGACTCCGCTTGGGAGTTCTGATCATGCCACTGTAAAGTTATCACCCCGTATATATGTCAGAATGAACCATAAAGATCTCACCCATTACAAAGATCGAAGTTCAGGCGAAGAAAATGCTTTTCCCAGAACATTCAGCTACTGCGTGAAACTACTGCCACCATAGGTTTTATCTTATTTTATGACGTGGATGCATCTAAGTATTATGAGCAGTTAACTAGTATCTTGAAATTCCGTTTTGAAACCCGCTGACAAATTAAAACAATTGTTATCCGTGTCGACAGATTTTCGTCTCAACATCTCAAACGACTGCGTAGGATTAATGAAAAGGCTTTTAAACGCAAAGAAGTTTCAGCATCAAAGTCTCCATCCATTGATATAAACATCGAATTGCATCGTCTCAACCATATCTACTATCAAACCATACTTCGAAACAAGCACTATCGTGAAACATGGCAAATGCTGAAACAGTTAAGCAGAGTCGCCCTCGAGATCACGCATCCAAATACGAAGTTGAAACCCAAACCTACATTTAGTGATCAGTATAGTACTTGATTTTTGATATATCCTTTGCTGAGTTACAGCTAGCCTCACCCAACAATCCTTCTGTTCCCAACTTAGAAGTACATACGGAATTAATCATAATGCACGCGATCAAAGTACCTGGTCATTATAAGTTATCTCCTATGGTTCTCAAGGAGTATGCAGCTTACCTGGCACCTCCTCTCGCCGACTTGTACATACTGTGCTTCAAGCAACACATGCGAGCAGACAATTGGGGAAGCGCAAGCATCACCCCAGTACCGATCGCCTGCATGTCGGTTTTCTCTTGAGACATTTGAGAGGCTTATTCTTATCAAGATCTCAGCCCACACGCGTTTGCTTGACCCTCATCAGTTTGCATATCGCAGCTCAAGGTCCACTTTAGGTGCCGTAGCATGTTTGGTACATACTGTGCTCTAATCACGACAATAAAAAAATCCATCTGCATCTGCCTCCAGGCTTCTAGCAACGCCCAGTGGTGTGAACCGGGAACAACTGTCGCGCGATCTGGTTGGTACTGGAGTTCAAAATGCTGTTGTTGTTCTGTTGATATATTACTTCACCAAGCGCACCAAGTTTCCAGGTGAATAGGAAATAATACTTCACTCAGTACGAACTCTGGTGTTCTTCAGTGTGCCATTTTGTCACTATTACAGTTTTCCACTTACGTTACCTTAATCACTGTCTCTGAGGAAGTCATTTTGCTGCAGTATGCGGAGGACGTAATCATTGGCGTCCATCACCTATCATCGGCCAAACTACAAAACATTTTGGACAGCCTCACAGCTTGGTCTAAATCCAGTTACCTACCGTATACATATTTAAATGCAAGCATGTTCATCTTAAACTGTTCAAAGGAAAGCGCTACCAGCGAAACCTAATGCTGTGTCAGCAACGTCGCATTGATGGTGGATGTTTCATCTGTTCCACCTCATTAAAATGCTTGGGAGTGACATTGAACAGTGGGTTTACGTGGTCTCTTCACCTAAGTGAACACTACGCTAAAGTTAGAAAACGCTCATTCTATGTTACACGTCTTAGTTCTACTTCCCTACCCAGCCTTTTGATCCAGCCTATTGTTGCGGCATGTGTATTACCCTACTGGACCTATTTCTCTCCCGTGATGTTTCCTGGTCTCCTGTGTAAGGAGGTTAAAGTAACTGCCAGATCAGTAAAGCATTTATCCCGCTTTCAAGGCTGGAATTTGCTTAGCAACACTGTAGCCAACCATGTCAGCTCAAGTATTACACGCACCTAAACTACTTCCTGACGCTAGCCATCCCCTCCAAAGTGCGTTCTCCGAATGCGTTTCAACCTCCTCTACCGGGCAGAGCTACAAAACTACATATGCCTGCAGAAGGGCTTATAGTACATCAATATTTCCTTGCTCGTCAAGTTTTTGTGCGATCATAATTCAGTCATTCAGGAACTGGTTTGTATATTCTTCTAGTAATAGTTGCCTTGTCATGTTTTTGTAACGACTGCGGTTTTAATATCTATCCTCATATACTATTCGTTTTCATTATTTATCCGTGTCCATACCCTTTGTGTTAGAGCTGAATATTCACCCTTTATAGGTGCATAAAGCAAATTATCGACTTGACTTGACTTGATTTGTGTAAACAGCGTAAAAGTGATATTCGGCAGAAAAGCGACAGCCAATTTAAAAGCCATCAAAATAAAACTAACGGTCGGTACCGCAATCACAAGTGCACGTCTTGGTCGCGGCGATCATGCAACGGTTATCTTCTGTTACATCTGCTAAGCGGAATGTAACAGCCTGGACAGCCATAGTGGGGGGGGTATAACTTATACCATAACACAGTGGTTCTACAACGATAAGTTAATTACGAAAAATGGACAATGTAATACAACCGAGTTACAACTAGGTGAAATGACTCGCAAGGATGTGACTAAATTTGGTTCACAACTATCGAACAAACAGTAATCGATTTGAAAACCTAGATGTAGTCTGGCAAGTCAGAAAGCTAGGGATAAATAGATTTCTTAATAACTGTCAGTAAAATGGTTGGCCCACTTGCTTTTGGAATTTACTCCCCGACAGTCCCATATGCATGCTTTATTAAACCTTCATCCAAATCATCTTCAAGTAAGATAACTTGTTCCACATCCCACAAAATCTTGCTTTATCAGTGCGGCTAATAAATTTTCAAAGCAGCCAATTGCCTTCTGTTGATGTTTCCTCCATAATGCACCTGGGTCACAGAACCATTACAGTGCTTAAGTATGCTACTAGGACTAAGTCGCCAAATGTTAAACATTTGGGGACTTCGTTCCGTTCGTGTTGCTTTTTTTGCGGCTGCGACGTATGCGAATGAGACTTTAGCTAACTTAGCCAAAACTCGTCTGACAACCGCTAAACACGTCACCAGTCTCTTGTAAACCTGTTCGACATATCCGGCTGCGCCATCTCAAGAGACCTGTCAGCTGTCAAGCTCAATGGTCATCTTTGCGTTATGGTCCCGATTTCATCTGAAAAAGCAGAATAAGGTGGTAAACGTCACCGATTGAATCCGCGGGATTCCAACCATCTTTGGCTAAAATACTACATCATTGACGAGCTGTTCGCTTAGCAACAATAGAACTATGATTCGTATCGATCAGACAAGATATTCCCAAATACTTCCACGATAACTACCAAATGTTGGATTGAACATCTATCAACTGTTTCATTAGTTTAGTGACCTTTGTAATTAAGTTTGATTTGTTTGCTGAATTAGAATTTTCTACTCAGTTTTTGCTCCATGAAAATGTAACCTCTAATCGCTGTCAATCCTTTAGTTAACACTGCGCTGCGAAACAAAGCGCGAGAAGGCGCACTAGAATGGGTCTTCATCCAAGGCATTGGTCTTTTCAATATGAACTGCCCTAACAAAAAGGTACGGAGATAAACATCCATCGCGTTCTTCCGTTCTCCGCCTTAATTTGACTAACCAAGGCCCGAAGTAGTCAACTCGGTCACCGAGTATTCCGGTCGAATTAAAAAAGAACAGCCCTTGGTCGAAGGTCTCATCTGATGTTCACATAGCCTAGAGTACCAAAACCTACGATGCGGGAACCCTTCCAGAGTCTTGCCGTCTGCAGAGGCACCGCAAAATAATCAGTAACTATGGCGCAGCTCAAAGCGTACATGAGAAGGACCAACATACCTGTAATAATTACTCACAAGACGACAGAATAGGAAGAGGATCAGAGGTTTGGTGTCCAGTGACCCTGGGGCCCAATTCAGTCTTCCAACAACTATTAGAAGATCGTCACGAAAGCGTGAACAGAGCTATTATAGTTAAATATCGGAAACCTCAAGCCACTTAACTACTCTTTCAGTTGAGTTTCTTTCGAGGTTTAATTCTCACTTGCAGCGAGGCTTGTTGAACCTCGGGCAATGCTTCAGCTTCAACTTCTTTAAATTTGCATAAGGTCAACCGCCCTTCTATTGGGTCATGCGGAAGTCTAACGGATTTTGTATCAACTACCTCACACCTTGTTTGAAAATAGTAAAGCTGCCACAGTATGAGAAAATTTCTAACCACGTCTTCCTCGATACAGTATCATAGACCCGACCGTCTTCCTTACCTATGCACTCTCCCGGTAGATGCTTCAAAAGAACAGGAGATTTGAACCACCGAGGTGAATCGAGCATTAAAATCAGAGTCCCTCTAGCCATTACTTCACACAGTCTACACCAATGCCTTGAAAGCCTTCAGGGGCTAGAACAGCCGGGTTCTATGATGTATAAAAGTACCTCTACTGTGTCGCTCAGAAAACGAGTACATCTCGGAAAGTCGGTTAGCTACGAATATCGCAAAACTGCTGGTCGTACAAGGCGTATACTGGGACATCACCTTGGCGTTAATCCAAAACATAGATTTTGTTATTTGTGATGGGCGGGACTGTCCCATAAAGATATAAGTTTAAATTCGTTTATCTCAGTTAACGATGCTACGTACACGATCGCTCCGTAATCTTAAAGCATCTAGCAAACAATGCAAATTTATATCTCCCTCAATAGCGGTTTCCCGTTTGATGCGTCATGGAATCTTTAATTGTTCCAATGAAGAAGCATCATCTAAGAAGCGATACCACTCGATTCGTTCTGGATGGTCGCCACAAGTGTCTCCACCCGTTCTTCTCCGAACATATATATGTAGCAGCCGTTGTACTTGAAGTAGAGCAGAAGCAACCAGACGTAAGCGATCGTAACTTGACACAAAGAGGAACAAAACCGATCTTCGAGTTCAATCCCCTTGGGATTTTGCCAAACTTTGTGCAGTCATCCAGCAGGTTCAAGTTCAGTCTCACGGTGGGATAGACATGATTTCACTGTAAAGGTAACTGAATGGATTTGGTTGAAACTGCATCTAACGCCGTTTCTTGTATGGTTAGGTGGCCGTTACACTTCATTTAGCAAAGCGAAACCCTCCTTTAGATAAATTTTACGAAAAATTTTAATAAGATTTGGGGCTTACTATCGACCACTGCAGGTGAACAGTCGTCACATAAACATTATTGTAGCATCGATAAAGCCGATCCGGAATACATGTTTTTGCAATATGCAATAGTTTTCCTGAGAGCAAACGAATCATAGCACGAAGACGATTTTATTCCGAACGGGTGAAAGTTCAGGCGAAAAGCTTTCTGAATTTTGTGCAATTGTCCGTAAAACACGCCATAAAAATCTCAGGCAATGTCTGTCATTTGGCACCAGTTTTACTTGATGAAACAAGTCTCAATATCTACAGCTAGATTGTTAGAATGGATTCTAGAAAGCAATAATACGCCTACTAGTCAGTTAATTAGACGCTACTTTCGCAGTATCCTACCGGTGAGAAATTGATCTAAAGTAGCTAGAGAGCTGAGTCATTGTTCCCTTTAGAACTATGATTCATAGGTTTGTACTTCCATTCCATCTGAGAACGGTATTGAGAATGCTGTTAAATTGTTTTAGTATGGCTAAATGTAGGTTAAAGTTGTTCTTATTCCGATGATCTGCTTCAACTTGAACTTGGTGAGACACATCTCCGAACAGTGCTCCGTAAGAGCAAGAGACCTAATTCAGCTCGCTTAGCTTGTGGCAGGCAGGAAACTCTAAATGTGGTAAGTATGGAACTAACCTAACTACTGTGGTTGAGTTGATTCGAACAGAAGGTATTTCCATTTTGCATGACATCTAGTGTCTGCAATTACTGAGCTAGCCCAATTGGTTCACACACGTCATTGTTAATGGACGCTCAGCTCCGCGTCATCTTCAGCAGGGCCATTTGCGAGAACACCTACCATTCGGTTTCCTCCGCATGTTATTTTAAAGGAATATTTAGTGTCCACACAATTATTGTACTAGTTTTTAATTGCTAGGCCTGCACTTCTTATCCTTGTTGGTTTCGTGGCATTTGTTTTTTAACGCTACATTTCGTCATTTTGCTTGGCTAGTGCCCGTCACTATAAATGGCTATTCGCCTTACGCTTGTTGTCCCATGATGCTCTTTTTAAGAACATATGCGATTCGCTCATGATTACGCGGTTGCGGATCCGTCTGTTGCATTTGAAGTTTTCCTTCTGTTGGTTGACTCAAGTGAAATATAGTAGCTTCCCTTCATTTTGCCATCAAAACTATATAACCAAATGTGATCAAGTACACAATTCTCTATATTAATCGTCTTTTGACTTCTTGCGGTAGTGGGGTGAACGCGCCAGTAGCGACACACTATTTGCCTTCCCCCGTAGCTCAGTGGTCTCAACCATGGATTGGCAATAGTCCAGTTGCGGGTCCGAGCGCTACCAGGGTCTGCTAGAATGCGCACTGCTGACGATTCCCGAAAGGATGAAAAGCGCGTACAGTGCTATTCTTGGCGTATGATGGTTGCTTGCGTGAGTCTCGACAATTTCTCACTTGCTGACGTCTTTAACGCAGTCCCTTGCATCCTTAGCACATCAGGTATCATCCGTAGTGAACCAGCTGTCATTGGTAGTGCAGAATTCATCATCCTATACTCACCATGCCCGCATCCACCATCGAATACCGTGGCTACTGGCTAACAGCCAATAGGATTCGGTATAGTGTAGCGCCTCAGCACACCTGCTACGCAGAATACTCACATATTTAAAGAGAGGTGGGAAAATTCCTAGACGCGGGTGAGACCAACTTGGCCTAACTCTAATGGACTGCAATTGAGACCTTACTAAACGGACCTCAGCTGGTGCATAGTGTGCCGCGTGCTCCTGGAGCAAAATGCGAATGCCTTGGATATTTGCTAGAGCACGCACAGTCCTTGAGAGAAGGGGAAGTTAGGAGCGTATAGAGCATGTCCGGAACATCGGGTTCAAACCTGAAGTGTAGTCAAGTCTCTTGTGTGAGCGAGCAAGGGACATGTCTGAGTCTAGGGCGCAGGTGAAACACAGAGAAACGGAGTGAACAATGTTGGCTTGATACTACAAATTGCTCTATGCAAGAGGCGCAGATAAGTTGCCTCGTTTTGATGGGGCCTCAGGCTACTTCGATCGGATTGTTAAAGGCGCAATACAAGCTATCGTTTGCTCACGCAGTCAACCTATTAGTAACATAAGGAGCGGAAAGATATCTGTCACAGCGGAATGGATACGATTAGCCCCACGTAATCTTTTTATAATGCGAGAAAATACCACTTTTTTGACGGATCCTAAGGTGTAATCCGAGCCTGTGAAGATAATCATATTGCAAGCAATTCGCCCTCTTACGAACTACACAGGTCAAATCTGATCGCGATAGACAGAACAGCTGCTGGGCGGAATGATATCATCACCAATGGAAGGAGAGATTAAGCATGTGATAGATGTTTGAATGCAGCCACAAAAAATCCTTTCAAAAGAGATGTTAAACAGTAAACTATATTGCTTTCATGCTCGTTCTGCAAGTACGCAGACCTGTACTATTTCGTTGCGAAGTAATTAGATTACCAACAGTTGCTTTCGTGAAATATGGGGTATTGTTATCTGGTATACTCTACGGTTCTCCATAGAAAGGAGTATGCTCAGTGGTTTAGTGCGGAGAAGCAAGCTCAGCAGGTTCCAAAAGGTGTTGAGTTGAGTTTTTCAAAAGAAAAGGAAAAAGCAACCATAATCAAACAAGAACGGAAAGCAGTGAACCAGCCGAACAACGTATTGTCCGCCTGCGTTGTTCTTAAGTTGTTTAATTCATTAATTAATTAAGGTGGTCAGATTTTTATGTGCCAAACCGGGGCCCCTAACCTATCCCCGTTGTTTCAGTATATGCTGACTGTACAAAAACTTGCAAGCTAGATATCTGTATATATTACTTCGCTGTAATAACAAAGAGGACTTACGTCATTAGTCAGTTCAATGGCTGCGCTATTGAAGTTGATGTGCTGCTTGGCCTTGCATCATCTGGAACCACAGATGTAGAACAATACTTCCAAGATGAATATATGTTCCGTAGTAGATCTGGGCGCTGCATCAGCATGTCGTGATGTCGTTCGCATGGATACGTGGTGGTCTTATCCTTAAAATTGTATTTCAGCATAAACAATGATTTCAGTGTTTGAACGCTAGTTTGCCTTTTCTTGTTTGTCCATACAGTGTTCATGTGTGAGACGATTCTTTCATTAGGTGCATTTGTCGCAGGAAGACAGAGCATAAAGTCAATAAGTTGTTGTATTTGTTCACAAGGGACGGAGTTGGCCCGGAAATAGAAAACATTTCTACCCACCACATGTTAACCTTTATTTGTTTACTGTTCTAATCGGAAATTTGTCGGCTGATGCAAACCCATACACGTTGGTAACTTCCGTAAACAGCTCCTTGTCCTTAATTTCCAAGTCTGAGAGTGTAGATCCAAAATAACTGATGCTTGCTTCAAATTTTTTCTAGGACAGCGCGTGTTTTAACGTCATCCAAATGAAGCCATGCAGTTCTTGAAATTGGTTCATTTTTTCCTGTAGACAAGCGACACAGGTATCGTAGAGGCTTGTAAGTAGTAGGGGATTTATTAGGTTTTGTGTAGGTTCGTCGCAGTTAGACACAGGCAGACAGTCACCACGCATCCAGGAAAGCGCTAGACGGCCGTTTCATCCTATTGAGACTCGTCAGTAGCACGCACCCACCGAATCCTGCCGGATTCGAACCGAGGACCTTACTCCTGCGAGTCAACGACTTATGTCACTGAGCCATGGGCGGCGGCAGCGGACCGCCATGACTGATATCTAACTGCGATACAGCGCGGTTCATCCTCTACTGTCTCGCATGTTATGAATGTGCTGGGCCCCAGAGCGCATTTAGATATCAGTCATGGCGGTCCGCTGCAGTCGCTGATGGCTCAATGACATAATTTGCCGACTCGCAAGAGTAAGGTCCTGGGTTCGAATCCTTCAGGACTCTGCGGGTGCACGCTACTGACGAGTCCCACTAGGACGAAACGGCCGTCTAGCGCTTTCCTGGAAGTGTGGAGACTGCCTGCCTTTGTCTAACTGAGAAGAAGCTACACAATATCGTAGAAGCTGGTGACAATATTCGTCACACCCGTTTTGCTAATGAAACCCGTGTGTTCGAGTTGGCCAATTCGGATCTTTACATCGTTTAGAACAAAGCTGCTTCTGCCCCTGTCCCTGTATTCCTGCAGATGTTCGTACATTGCTCACGACACTTCTAGTTCTGAAGATTGTTTTTCTTTCTTTTAGCTAAAGCAGTGTGAAAAATGACAAAGGTGTGTGCATAGAGGAGAGCCATAGCTCAGAGAAATGATTTTCCACCAAAATACATTTTAATACTGTAGGACACTACTGTTGAGACAAAAATTGATCTTAACGCATAGAACAGCTTCAGTCTTGTTTCCACCGTTGGCATAAGTGGAAGCCACCAAGTTTTCCCGTATCCTAGAATGCGTTGGTATTCCACCAATGGTGAGTCAAAGAATTCCTTTAGTTCTTCAACACGGACAGTGTAAATGTAAAAGTGGGAATATATTTGCGCCACAACTGGTTCAACCTCAATAGGACGAAAATCAACTGCCGTTTACAATGTGTTGTGGACAAAGTGATCCCCACAACCAATTCCCACACGAATTGTTCAATAGAAGGTTTCACTTTCGCAAATACATCGTATTGTCCTGTTCTCCAAACGCCAGCAAAATTTGTGTTGGCGTTGTCAGCACAAAATCCCACACTTTTCCTGGTCATATTGTTGTGTTCCAACACACACTTTACAACTTCACAAATGGTGTCCGATGTGTCATCAGCAAATGACGATAAACTTAATAACTTCACTTTAATACCAGAGAAAGGCACAAAATGTTTTACAAGGAGTAGGAACACCTTATCCTCTTTGTGGGTTGAAGCGTCTGTGAATATTGACACGAATTTTTCTTCCTTCAAGTTTCCGAAGTTGGTCGCTGGCGAATGGGAACGGGATATTAGTAATTATTGCCTCACGTTTTGTACGGGCACATGCAAAATTCGGCTCAAATAATTTCCGTGCTAACTAGCTGGTACAATTTAATGGAGCGGAAACTGTGATCATGAAATACAGCAGGATAAGCGAAGGTACCACCTGCAGATGCTAACTTGGCTTCTGCGTTTCCTAACAATGCTGATCGGAAATAATTGGTTTCTGGGGTCGAATTTGCTGTCGCAGACACTGCTACCTTATGGCGATCCGATTTTAGGTACTTTGTGACATCTGACACTTGACAGCTTCACCTCTCTGCGGGCTCCTAGAGACCGAGGAACTGGCCTGCTTGTATACAAATGCTCAGGGTATTTCTAACAAACTGGCTGAACTGTAAGATCGCCAAGCTTACGGCTCGTATGATGCCATTGGTATCACCGAGACATGGTTGCACACGGGAATGACGGACGCTGAAGTTTCGCTACCCGGCATGTCGCTGATCCGGAACGACAAGCTCACAAAAGCAGGAGGGGTGATCCTGTATTACCGAAACGACTTACAGTGCGAAGCTGTGAAGGATTCAGACTCGCAGTTCCCCGACTCTCTTTGGTGCCGGTTGCAGTTAAAAGGCAGGGACGCTTGCCTTATTGTCTTGGTGTACCGCACCCCTAACTCAACACCCGAAACCGACTACCACTTAGCGGCTGCTTTAAGGTGCAGTTCGCAACAAAAGTACACTCATATTCTTATCATGGGTGATTCCAACGTACACTGGTTAAAAGCCCCTGCCACGATCGGTGAACAATTCAAAACCGATCTACAAGATCTAGTAACTACTGTTCCTCTTTACAACCACATCACTTTGCCCACTCGGTTCAGAAAAGTTAACATGCCATCTGTGCTGGATCTTGTGCTTACCAACGAAGAGCATATGATTGATGCGTTGGTTTTAGACTGCCCGTTGAGTCGCAGTGAGCACGCAGTCATCAGTTTCAACTTCCTATGCTATGCAGAATATCTGAATGATAACAATGAGACTGCGCAAACCATCACAAGGTACGACCGAATCGCTCAGCTCGTCAGCGCCACAACTTGGTCTTTCCTCGAAGAAGAACCCCGGGAAGTCGCCTGGCTCGAGTTCGTCATAAAATTCAGTCAGCTGATTGCACAGACTTCAGTGATAAAAGCTTGCAATATGTGCAAATCAGTTTCTTTCGTTAGGAGAAGAACTCACAAGTGGATGGCAGTACGCAACGTAGCATGGCGAGTGTACAGAGAAGCTCCAGCAACAGAAAATTGGGACAACTACGTAGCGCAACGTAACCACTGCATTCAACTGTTAAGAGAAGACAAAGCCGCCTATCAGCAGAATATCGCAAAAACCTTCAGTGGTAACCACAAACTGCTGTACAAGCACGTTAATAGCCTACGAGAGGTGAGGCAAGGATTTCCTCCACTCAAGACGGCTGATGGCCTAACAAGAACGGCTATGGAAGCTGCAAACACGCTGCAGATACAATACGCCCCACGTTTCAAAGACTCTTGCCACCAAGCGATCTACTAAGCTTTGTATTCTGCTCGCCAATCATCAATTTTACCATCAATTTTACATCAATTTTACCGCAGAGGCTGTATTACAAAAGCTGACTTCTCTACGCAAACACAGCTCGCCAGGTGTTGACACCATTCGTCCAGAGGCATTGGGAGCAGCATCAAGTAAAATGCAGGACCTTAAGCTCAGTTTTTCCAGCGCTGCTTAGACCAGAACCAAGTTCCCGCCATGTGGATGCATGGAATAATAACCCGATTCACAAAGGTGGAAGCAGAACTGATTCCTCCAACTACCGCCCAGTAACCCTTCTTCCTATACTCTCCTAGGTCATGGAATCCATAGTTGCTGATGCACTGGTGTGCTATCTGGAAAACTGCAACCTCATTACTCCTGAACAGCACGGTTTCTGTCGACAGCGGCCATGTACAACGAATTTAGTAATTGTACGCAGTAGTTGGACCGAGGCAGCTGACGCTGGAGAAGGTGTTGATGTGATCTACTTGGATTTTTCCAAGGCTTTCGATCGTCTAGACCATCGATACTACTATCCAAGCTGCAGCATTACGGGATCGGCGACCCTCTTTTAAGCTGGATCGCCAACTTTCTACTTCAACGGTAATTAGTGGTCAGAGTTCAGAGCTCTTTATCGGACCCCATACAAGTGGAGTGTGGTGTTCCGCAAGGCTCAGTTCTAGGCCCACGTTTGTTGTTGGTGTTTATTAATGACCTTGCACAGTGAATCGCTTCAAACTTCCTAATGTTTGCCGACGATATCAAAAGCTGGCGCACGATCCAGGCGAAAGCCGACCAACATGTGCTTCAGAGTGACTTAGATACAGTGTACCAATGGCCGACCCAAAACTTATTGCATTTCAACGTCAGTAAATGCAAGGTGCTTTCCATCCGACATCAAAGCAGCTACTCATACCGGCTCGGAACAAATATACTACAACAATCAACTCTCGAACGTGACTTGGATGTCCTGCTTCTAGATGACTTGGGTTGCTCCAGACAATCCGAAAATGCTTCGAAGACCGGGAACCAAAACATCGGGCTGTTACGACTGGCGTTTGAACAAATAAACAACTCCATATTTCGATAAATGCTCAGTGCGTATGTTCACCCCATGTCGAATATGCAATGCAAGCCTAGCATCCGTGGCTAAAACACGACCTTAATGCACTGGAGCAGCCACAACGCCGGGCATCTAAGAACGTAATTGGAATGCGCAATCTCTCCTACCATCTGAGGCTGCAACGATTTGGGGTGTCCAGTGGAAGCTATCACAGACTACGAGGCGACTTGATTATGGCATAGTTGATTTCGCGAGACCCACGTCATGTGTGCCGCCCTTTACTGCAACTCAGCAGAAATACAAACCTGAGGGGCCACTCATTAAAACCCCCAGACCAATACAGTCATCTGGAGTGCTGCAGAAATTTCTTTTCCATTCGTGTCTGTCACCCGTGGAATGCTCTCCCAGAATCGGTCGTCTCTGCACCAACATTAACAGTATTTAAAAGACGGTTGGACGATACACTCTTCCACTTACACTTTGTCACTCAGCACTACGTCTCGATCCTACACCTGGAGTTTCCCATGGAATTATTTGATGTTCACTGTGGGTGCTGTGAATCTAAGAGGATCGCAGGACTACAGCGTAGCAAACGACAAGTCCTTATTTTCATATTAAAGGTATTAACTATTTTACTATCCTTATTATCATTATTGTTATGTTGATATCCCCACCAACTATCCAACGGGACTTGTAATGCAACCCTTCTTAACCCGTATAAATTCATTGTTCATTGTTCATTCATTAGCCACGGTGAGTAATAGGAAATTCGGATATACATGTTCCACAGGGAACATGCCATTCGTTGTCATGTCTTGCCGTCTTAATGAATGGAAAATCGCTCTCCAAATGAGTGGTAGACTTATACGTTCCTTTAGACCTGATATTCCCACCCAACTGCAATTGATGCAGGCGGTCCCCACTAAAAGCACCAACGTTCCATCGCGTTGTCCACCTATGCAGTCCACAATCCCGCCCAACTCTTGTCCGCCCACTTATTTTGGACTAATGGCATGCATGCACCGCCAATGATTGGTTTCGGTATTTTTCACGTGCATTTTAAATGCTCAAAGCGGGACATTCTGAGGTCTCCGACATCCAAGAGGAACAACAGTGCGTCCCGCCCAACATTTCTAAAAAAGCGGGAAGACGGCTTGAAATGCAGGACTGTCCCGCTTAAATCGGAAGGATGGTCATGTTAGGTCTAATGGAACTTCAAATATCATCGTTTTAGTTTGCTCAGAAGCGGGTGTGGGTTGATACAGTTTTGTTTTCTAACTATTTCATTCAGGTATGGTGTACTTTGGTGTAACGCGAATATATCATTGCCGAAAAGTAGTTTGAAAACAGTGAATGTAGGTGCTGAAATAACAGGTTCTGGTGGGAAATTGCATAGGTGGCAAACATGTAGGGAGAAGAAATTCTGTGAACCACCCATTCGACTGCTAGTTTCAGTCCGTAGCTTCGCAGTCTGTTGCTATGACTGACGTTTAGCAGTTGATAACACGAGTGATTAGAATGGTCATGGTTAGGTCCCCGGGCAAACGCCGATAGCGATCTCTGAAGACTCATATAGTATTCACGCAATGTCTTTTGACGTAATTGTCAACCCGGTTTTGGGAAATCTCCAAGACCGTGGGATCTCGCTTTAGACATTCTAGTTTGCACATTCCACGTGCTGGCAATTCAGAAAGCAGATATGAAAAGCAGCCGGGTGCAAGTGATGGGAATCCATGTTTCAGTGCTAGCGCAAATCGCTAGCACTAGGTTTTCCCGAATTAGTACACGGAGTTTTTTCCCCAAGGACAATGGTGCAGATCATCGTTGCCAAACTTACAGGTGTGAAGCAGTTGGTGTTGTAGATAGATTGCCTCACGGCTACTCATGTTGTAGTGAGAAGTTTGTGGACTGAGCAGTCATGAATCTTGTCGAGGTCACTTTGAAGCTGCATGCAGTGTGCTGAAGAGATGAGCCACCGTCGAGGCCCTATATCGTCTCCATAAATTAATCAGGGTGAAGTGATTATGTCAGACTGTCATTACAACCTACAATTACAGCCCCAACACGTGTTCTACAAGGTCTATGTTAGCTAGTTATATTGTGGCGAAAACGACGCGGCGGGGGGGGGCAGAGCGTTTATTGCTACAAAACGTGCCACTGATAACTCACGAACCAGCAGATATTAGGACCGCTTTTCCTTCCCACGGCGCAACGCGGATGAGGATTTGTGTGACGGGCAAGTCCAGTGCATACGAAGTTGGGCTTCGTGACAACCTTTCCATCTTTCCATCCCATATCTCCGCTTCGCTATATCCGATTTTGACCGGCCATGAATCGTACGAAAGCGCACGATTTGCTCTCCCCTGGCTACATCATTCTACGCGTCCACTCCTGTGGGCTTCGCTAGCGGCGTATTTGTCTGTTTCATTACATTCTCGACAAATACCTACTTCACTGTTCTGGGTCCAGGCGCGTTACCAGATACCGCCCGTTATTCGCTATCGGCTTGATCCGCAACGCTCGCTGAGCCTTGTGTCATCTCATCCATTGCGCCCGTTGTTCATCCTATAAAATCCCGTTTTTGTTGTCGTCCCTGTTCACGAATAGTCACTGGCTTCCGCCATCCTACACCCACCCTTCTCGAAGTTGTTCTTCCTTCTCGTACGTTGGTCGCAGAACGTCGGATTTCACCCATCGATTCGTTCCTCCTCTGTCGATTTGGAAGTTCGCTCTTTTCCGATCGATTACGGTGTGGGGGCCTTTCCAGCGTTCCCTGAACTTGCTCTCACCTGGCCCTTCATGATCTGGCCGATCATTGTTCCGTCTTTGACTTGTTCACTAATCCTGAACGGCGTCTACTTGTCAGCCTGATGCCTGGCGTCATAGTTCCTCTTATTGAGTGCTTGTCGGGATTTGCTTCCTTTTCTAGCAATCGCTTGCAGTCGTGCGTGATGTAGTGCCGGATGTTCCCCCTCACCCGGTCTCGCTAAGCACGTATCGAAAGCGATTCGTGGTCCTTGACCAAACTGTAGTTCAAATGGCGAAACCTCGGTGGTCGACTGCATGTGGGTCGGGTACACAAGCAGAACTTCAGGCAATGCTTCCTCCCATGCCAACTTCGTGCAGTGTATCCACGTCTTCATGGTTTGGTTGAACCGCTCTGTAATTCCGTTGGCCTGCTGATGTTACGGTGAAAGCGTCGCCTCTGAATGCCCCACTTGTCCAAAATCGCCTCAAATGCTTTCGATTCGAAGCAGAACCCTGGGTGGGGGATTATCCATTGTGGTATTCTATACCTTACTGACACATTGAATTCGAATGCCTGCTAAACGGTCTTGCCTGTCTGATCCTTGATTGGTATGGATTCCACCCAGCGAGTGAACTGACCGATTCTCACTAGGACATATCTTTTTCCTGAACGAATCACTGGTCAGGGCCCAAAGACATCCAGTCCCCAACACTGGCTCATTGACTTCCATCGATCGCATAGGTAGTCTCGGTGTATCCATCTTGCGACTTGGTTGGCAATTTGGCCATCCCCGGACGTATGCTGCGACGTCCTTCCTCAGGCTAAACCAAAACACTCTTCTCCGTAGGAATCCAAAGAATCCTTCGAATCCCATATGGACGCCATTATGAGTTATTCGCATCACCCGCTCTCTCAGATTTGGTAGAACAAAAGGTAGTTTCCTTCTGTCTGTAGGAACCAACACATTATTGTTTTCGACCCCCAGTCTGTCCTAGATCTTAAGGAGTTCCCCCATCTCTCTTGATGTGGTCTCCGGCTTCGTGCCAGTATGTAAGTGAGAGCACAGTAACCTCACGAATTCATCTGTTTCTTGATCACCCAGCAGGTTCCTATCCTCCACTGTGACCGCGCGCACCGGTATAGCGTTGTCCGGCATGAGGCAGTCCAACGACAGGCGTGACAACATGTCGGGTAGTATGTTCTGCGTTCCGTCTACGTGCTCGATGGTGAAATTGAATTCTTGCATTCGTTATGCCCACCGCGCCAGACGTCCCCGTGGGGCTTTTGCTGTCATCAACCATGAAAGCGGCTTGTGGTTAGTGATTACCCAGAATTCAATCGCTAGGAGGTAAGTTCTCCATTTATCCAAGGCCAACACGATGGCCAGACATTCTTTACCCGTCGTGGAATACTTCTGCTTCGCCAGTGTCAGTACTCTGCTCGCATATTCCACCACATCGGCCTGCTAAGATAATATCGCATCGAGTTCCACATTGCTTGCGTCCACTGCCATAATGAAACTCTCATCTGGATTGGGTAGCCGTAGCCATGTTGGGGCTGATGCTGCACATAACTTTAGGTGGTTAAAGGCTTGATCCGTTGCGGCGGTCCAAACAAAAGGTTGGTCTTTGTGAAGCAGCTTTAACAATGGGCTGATCCTCTCTGCAAAACGGGGCACAAACTTTGAGTCATAAGCCATCATACACAGGAACGAACGGAGCGGAGGCTTGGATTTGAGCACTGCAAAACTCTTGATCCTCTAGCGTTTCTCTGGAAGCGGATGGATTTGACCATTGTCCACAATGTAGCCAAGACATACAATCTACTCCCGAGGAATCTGCGACTTCTTGCGACTGAGTTTCAGACCAGCTTCTTCCAGTCTTCGTAGTACTGCTGCAACCTGATATCATGTTCGTGTTCTGTCTCGGAGAAGACGATGATATCATCACCGTAGACAACCACGTCTTGTAGGTTCTCCAAGACAATCAGCAATAGGCGTCTGAATGCAGCTGAGGCGTTACATAATCCAAACGACATTCTTAGGAACTCGTACTGCTGGCCATTCACATTGAAATCCGTCTTGTGGCGATCTTCCTGTGCGATGGGCAGCTGCCAATATCCCGATCGGAGGACTATCAAGGAAATCCGCTTGGTGCTGTGCAGGCTGGAGGAAATTTTTTCCGTCTGGGGCATCGGAAACGCATCCTTTACTTTCATTCTGCTCAGTCCTCTGAAATCAATACAAAATCGATAGGTACCGCCGGCCTTTTTCGTCAGTAGTACGGGTGAGCAATAGGACTGTGCGTTCGCCTGATGATTCCTTTCGCTTCCATCTCTACCCCCTGCTTTTGTATCTCCGTCAGACTATTCTGCCGTATTCTTCTGAAGAGCGGCTTGCATTGCCCTCCAGGGATTAATGGTATTCTAGGTTCCCCCAGCTTCATAATCCATACCCATCTTCTGTGTCCGTGAACAGGTGGGCATACTTGCTCAGTACACTCCGTATTTCAGCGTGCTGCCAGTCAGGTAGGACCTTGCCGACGCATAGTCGATCGGCTCTCCCAGTGCTCATCTCAATCGTCTGGTTGCCTAGAATTACCAAATCGTTTCTCAGATCAATTGTTTCACCGAGCCGTTTGAGGATGTCGTTGCCGATGATTGTTTCGGTGGTCTCCTCCAAGATGAACATAGCATGGTTGATGAGCGTTTCCCATATCCTCAGTTGCAACCGCTGTATGCTCGTCGCTATCAAACGATGTCCGCCGAAGGTCTGCATCACGTTTGAGGACTGAATTACTGGAACTTCTTCGAACCATCTCGTAATGGACACTCTAGATCCCCTGTTCACTATGGCCCGGATCGACACACTTTCATTAGGCACCCTGACGGCCGGTACCTGCCACCTACTCAGTCAGGATAGAGAGAAACAATGGTACAAATTGTAGTTGCTGCAGGATCTAGCCATATGACCCACCTGATTGCATCGGAAACAGCGGCGACAGTTCCGGCTTCCATGTTCATTGCGTTGTGAAATCTCTCTCGTAGTCTCCCTCGACACCAGTTTCCTCACTATTCCGGACAGTTGGTTTACTCTGTGTTCTAACCCGGAAGGCTGGACCCTCTTCGCAGTCAGTCGATCCGAAAAATTCTGGGTAAACATCATTAGATCATCCGCCCTGCTCTCTCCAACCATCGCTGCCAAATGTAACTTGTCATAGAGTGGGTTTTGAAAGCTACGCACAAATTACTGTTTGACTAGCCGTTCCCTTGCGGTACCCATCAACTCGGGGAGCCTAATCGCCAAATGTCTGTCCAGATGATGGAAAAACACCAAAAATCCACTTATTCGTTCTATCTGGCTGAGTGAAGTTGCTCCATTACTCATGGTCTATGGTCTTCCTACCCAAATTCCGCACACAATGCCGCCCACAACTCAACGAACGAACAGCCATAATTAGCCTTCCGAGAAGCAAATACACCGCCTTCCCTCTTAAATCCAACACCGTGACCAAAGCCGTTGGCAAATTGGTGCCAACTTCGACACCGTTGCATGAAGCGATGGCCACAAATTCATCGATCCAGGACTCCACGTCTCCGTGCGCGAATTTCGCTGGCCAAGTCAGATTCATCCCGAATGGTCACGGCACCAGTGTAAAGAAAACGACGCGGGAGGGGTAGTGCGGTATTGCCACAAGAACGTGCCATTGGCAACTCACAAACTCGGACAGATTTGGACCGCGTTTCATTCCCACGACGCAACGCGGATGAGGATTTGTGTGACATTCCAATCCAGGTGCGTACGATGTTGGGCTTCGATACAACCCCTTCAGCTTGCCATCCAATATTTCCGCTTCCCTATATCCTATACTGGCCGGGCATACATCGTTCGAAAGCTCGCGATTTGCTCTCATGAGGCTGCAATATATGTTGTATTTAGCCTGATGATGAAGCAGCGTAAACAAGGTTTGTTGCTAGACTTACTTTGCATTAGTGGAACGGGAATTAATCACTATTTGAAAACGCGGGACATCAAGGCTCTTATATGGAACCAGGTGGCGTACCGTATTCCACGTGTATTGCAGTTAATACTGAAACGCGTCACTTCACTGCCAGATGCGTATGCAAAATGAAGTTGCTGAGCCATAATGGGAGGGGAATACCAATGCCGTAGCCCCGATGTTTGGCTTGAAGGGTGCGACAGGTCAACCCTTCGCATTCCTTAGGGACGTCGAGATAGACATCAAATGCTACACCAGTATACACCGTTTCGGTCCAACTGTCCCGTGCTAACAGTAGATGAGTAGTGCACGCTGAGGTCTGCCGGAAGCTATGATGCTCTTGCGCGATGAAGTCAGCATAAACAAGGTAAGACGTGAGTAGCCTAGACTGATGACCGGTGATGGGGTGCATTTTGGTCAATGTTGGGTGGAAGAAGTGAAGCAACCTACCGGTTTGATAGCTTGGTATTGAGGGGACTATTGAATCGACGGCTTACGCTGCTGCATCAAGTGACGCGAGGCTTCAGATATGGAGTTATGTTTCACTTGCAGTTGCGATATCGGTCTAACGAATCTTCGTCTCTGACACCGAACCGAATGAGTGTAATTAGGCGTGGTCATTTGCATGACTAAGGTGGATGTTGGGTACCGATATCCAGCAGACCGTTGAGCTTACGGTGCTTTTTCACTATATCGCGGGTTCCCGTCTCAGTGGAAATCCCAACCGGAGAGTCCACGACGTCAAACTATGGCTGACATAATGAACAAAGTAATCTTTTCACCCTTCTGGTATTCGGAACATGCAACGCCCTTCCACCTACTGTCAGTTGGCCTAAACATTAAGGCCTTTTTAAAAGGCGCCTTGAATACACATTATCCCACTTGCCTTACATGATATATGATCTGTTTCACTAAGAGGACGAAACAATTCGCGTCAGACAATGTGCTCACCATGCATTTCCGCAACATTGGGGTGAGAACACTAACATCAATATTCATGAAAATAGCTTTGTGAGAAATTTAAAGCTCGAATATCTCTATTTATTCAAGTTATTTAATTAACATTCGTTTCTTAATTTCCACTTCAGACACCCCGCGGGAATTAGCAAGCAATCGCGCATTTACCCGTCATAAATCATTGTTCATTGCGTCAATCGCAGTCACTGAGCTATCACTGTCTGGTGTCTTCTTTTTTGTAGACACCCAGCGCGTGCTCTCCCTGATCAAAGTAGCAGTGATTTACAGACTAGTTACTGCTAAACATTCCAGAAAACACTTCTCGCCGAGTTCTTCATGGGTTCGGGTAAAGGCTAGGCGACCAATTAGCTAAAACTGCTCCAGTATCGTTGGCAGGAAGGTGAGAGGTAACAATGCAGAGATGCGTGATCAGTCTTTCTGACAATTGCTATAACTTTCTAATTAATTGATGGCCTGCTGTTTAAATTCACTCAGTCAGCAAAGGGTTTTTCATCCACATCACTTTGCGCATCGATGTCAACTTGGTTATCCAGCTGCGGTGTTAGCGGTTTGGCTTTGAGTGAACTCGGGTGGGACTTACGTAAGCGAATATCCATGACCAAGCTTACATACCGTTCCCGGCCGTATATCGAACTTCATGACCGTGGATATGAATTCCGTAGACAATGAGATGGTTAGGCCGCTCCAATGACATTTAGGTGCATCTGATGGACTGATGGATTTCAACAGTAGAAGCAAAGTACACTCTAGAAACATCCTGTGAAATCCGATCAAAATAAAGCTAACCTCTGTTAGCGTTAAAGCCTTAAGTAGAGTGTCCATTGTCACAGAGTTCCTCAACTTGTAGTCCGCGGACCTCCTCGGCCTCCGTTAAGCATTCTGCTGAAATTCATAATTAGATCTCATACGTTGAGGATATACATGCAGTGAAAATTTGTTTGCGACCGGGTGCATTAATTCTTCATTAGTCGATGCTGTTGATACGTTGGATTCATCACAATGCTTTAGTGTGCTTGGTAGCCAAAGTGTTGGCATGAACCCAGCTCAGGAGGCAGACTGTTGCTTTGAGGAGAGCCCGGTAGACACAGTGGTAACATTGAGGCGAATAGACTGAGAAATGCGCGGGATACGTTGGCCGATTATTCACTGGGGACAACTCATTTGTGATCTGCGCAGATGAGTGGACCTTTGGCGGCAGTTTCCGCCGAAAGAGCTCCGCTTTGAACTGCGCATTTTAGGTCTCTACCTAGTGACCGTGTTCCTCGGCCCCGATAATGTACTGAATTGCAGGTGAGTTCAGCAGGGTTGTTGCAGCCCTGTGGCAGTATTCACACTGTGTTGCCATGAGTAGAGGTTGTAGCAGACTGGAGATTCCCCGATTTGCCTGTGTAAAATCCTAACTAAAATTATTTCCTTATAAGCCTAGGCAACCTGTGTGGTTTGTTGAACTGATTGCTGAGTTCGAATGCTTGAATTGTTCATCGCCATTTTTGCTTGGTGCTCGTTTCAGTTGCAACTCGCGACTGCCCTGTGTGCTGTGCATGCTCCTTTCCTCTAGCTAGAGTGTCAACAGTGTCGTTCCTTTATAGCTAGATAACAGGGAATCTTTTACTGTACCAATAAAAGTTTCCCTGCAACTCGATCTGTCTTATTGAATCACTCCGGGCTCGCGGTACAGGCCACTCTCTAAAAGGCTGGATGGACCGTTCTACGTCCGTGTAACCTCACATCCTCAAGGCTTTGTTTCCCGAAGGTGAGACGAGAAGTAAGTCTTAAGATATGACCCCTTTGTGCGGTGAGTTGGAAAGTTGCTATACTTTGATATTGGCAAACCGGAAACGGAGGCTCAGTAGCTCGATCCAACGCGCTTAAGCTCAGCAAGAAAGTGTGGATATTTCTGTTTGACGGGTGTGTTCATTTGATTTTGCGAATTAGAGCGAACTATCACAGTAACATTAGAAAAACCTGGCTGTTTCGTTTACTTTAGTGTATAGTTATTCAAAGTCCCAGTAATCATAACAATCAAAATCCAAGTATGTTCTGGACTCTTGTGTTGTATTACTTATTTCCATGTTAGTATTTCGACATTTGACTCCAACACGGAACATGGAACGCGGTTGAAAGTGTCACGGCAACATGTTTCGTCGAACCCTGGTCGACCCCCTAAATAAAACCGCTCCCATTTTCTTGGTACAAAAGTAAGACGCGACAATCCAGCGATGGGTGCTCAGTCTTTGCTCAGTCGCTCTAGCGTTCTTGTTAATTTCTAACATGCCGTTTAATGTCATTCAATAAAAAAGGGTTTTTCGTTGGCATCAATATACGTAGCTATGTCAACCTGGTTATCTATGTAAGCCTTAGCGGTTCGGTATTTTGTGAACACAGGTGGGGCTTAGGTGAGCGACTATCCAGTATCGAGCTTGCGTGCCGTTCCCCGCCATGTGTCGGGCTTAATGTCGGTAGATTAGAAATTCTTAGACTATGGGATGTGTTAGGAGAATAACTATTTGACAATCGTCTTTTGTGAACGATCTTAATAGTCATTCTGTATTCTTCCTATTTGCCACTTCTTGACTGTTGTTTAAACGCTTCACTGTGCTAACCTAATTGGTACACACACCTCATTCTTAATGAACGCTTATCTCCGTGTCATCTTCAGCAGTGCCGTTTTCAAAAGCACATTCCATTGGTTTCTCTCCGGATAACTTTTCTACTTGGCTATGTTAATGGAATATTTAGTTGTCGCACAATTACTGTACCAGTTTTTAAGTTTTGGGTCTGCAGTTATTATGCCTGGTTTTTGTGTCATTTTTTTAAACGCCACTTATCGTTATTCTGATTAGCAAGTGCCCGTCGCTGTAAATGGACGTTGGCTTTACGCTTGTTGTCCTATGATGCTATTTTGAAGAACATATGCGATTCGCTCTTGATTACACTGTTGCTTATTCGCCCGTCGAATTTGACATTTTCGTTCTGTTGGTTGGCTCAAGTGAAATTTAGTAGCTTCCCTTCATTTTGCGATCAAAACTATATAAGCAAATGTGCTTTAATATATACAACTCTCTAACTGACTCGTCTTCAAACTTCTTTCGGTCGTGGGCTGAAGGCGTCCAGGGGGACACAACAGATTTTCTTGCGACGGAGGTTTCGGCATATATGTCTATTTCGTTCTAGCAAATGCAGACGCTTCTTCAACGGCAACAACTTCAGTTTGAAAAATCTCAACGACAGTTGATCGAGTTGCTATCTTAGAATCTGAACATCCAGAGCGAATCCCCCAGGACAACCTCACGGCCATCTGTGAACGCTCTTGCAGCTTCATTCAAAGAATTTGGTTTCGATGGATTGTACGGGTTGACATTTGATTCCCGGTTCCTAAGTTGGAAGATATTTTTCAGATGGAACTTGCAGACCAAGACGATGTCTGGAAAGTTCGTTTGTTATTGAAGAAACTTGGTGCAGTCGAGCATGAAAGTTACACAAATTTCGTGTTGCGGAAGAGTGCAGGAGACTACAACTTCCATGAGACGGTGAAAACGCTGACGCAGATATTCGGTGAGCAGGCTTCTCTGTTCAGTCTTTGCTACAATTGTTTGAAGTTAGTCAACCATGATGCCGTTGCTTTTGTCATACTTGCAGGGATCGTGAATTGCTTATGTGAAAGGTACAAACTGGGTTCGATGACGCCTGATCAATTCAGGAGGCTTATTTTCGTGTGCAGTCTCCAGTCCCATGCTGATGCCAAGATTCGAACACGAATTCTCCACAAGCTCGAACAAGAACTACGTTTGACACTGCAAGAGATTACAGGCAAACGTCAACGGCTGATTAATTTGAAGCACAACACAAAAATGATTGAAACTGCTGATCAAAGGACAGAACCCCTCGTTTGTCGCACAGCTATCCGTGGTAAAGTGATGAGCCGGAATGGGTCAACTCAGAAGCCCCTGACAGCATGCTAAAGTTGTGGTGCTTGGCATTTGGTGAGAGACTGAACATACAAAGGGTATCAGTGTCACAAGTGCAAGCGGTTTGGTAATAAGGAAACCCACTGTCGAGTTTAGCACAACTTCAGACCTTCATTTCCCTCAAGGTTGCTCACAAACACCAGGTTAAAAAGGGCTAAGTATCACCGACCTGCAAAAAAGGTAATTCTCGCTGCGTTTCGCACGAACTCGCAGGCAAGAGAAAAGATTTAACAGTAAAAGTCAATAACATTCCAGCCCCCTTGCAACTAGTTACGGCGTCCGACTTCACTATCATTTCGCCATCGACATGGAGGAAGCTTGGGAGACCGTCATTCAAGCGCACAACTGACGGCTCGGAACGCATCCGGGAACCGCTGAGATCGGATAGAGAGGCTGAATGTGAGGTCAGCTTCAAGGACCTGCAGCCACGTAGCACGATCTATCTAGTCTTATGTACCGACGTTAATCTTCGTGGAAACGATTAGACTGAGAAGTTGAACTTGCTCAATGTACCACTGAGTCATGTCTGTTCTGAGAGGAATGTCGCCGTTCACTATACAGCCATACAGACTCCTCCGGGTCAAATCATCTCTGAACAGCTTCAAACGAGGTATGCCTGTGTTTTCCATTCGAAACTTGGACACTGTAAGAAAATGCAGGCAAAACTTACTCTGCTTCTGGATGCCAGACCAGTGTTTCGACCCATGCATCCTGTCCCTTTTGCATTTCAAGCACTTGTTGAACAGGAGCTTGTTCGATTGCGGCAGGCCGGAGTGATCGAGCGAGCCAATTTCTCACTGCGGGCTGCGCCTATTTTGTGATCAGAAAGCTGAACGGTTCTATTAGTTTGTGTGCAGATTTTTCAACGGTCCTGCTTGCCGCACTGGAAACCCATCTGGATCCAATTCTACTCCCTGAGGATGCGTTCGCAAAAGTGAACGAAGGCACGTATTTTGCTAATCTTGAACTTGCAGACGTCTATTTGCAGTTGGAAGTTAAACCTGAAAGCAGAAAGCTTCTAACAATCAACACACATCGCGGTCTCTACCAGTACAACCGATTACCATGCTGACGGGTATAACTGCAGCGACAGCCTATCTGGATGACACCATCATAATGGGCTCGACACAAGATGAAGTATTTCAACGATTGGATGATGTACTGCTGAGAATCGAAGACTATGGTTTCCGATTACGAGCGGACAAGCGCAGCAGCATACTTTTGTCGTACATGCTGCACTATTTGTTGACAATGGTTCAGTGTCATATAAGCGCGTACTTCGGGTACATCCTACTCCGAAAACTGTATCCTCCATTAGGTCTTGCTCAGAACACCAGCTGGATCTCCTTGGAGCATTCCGTAATATCGCCCCTCATGGCTTGTTTAACGCGGGCCTTAGTGATACACCAAATCGCTTCAACCGGGTTCAGTTGTGGAGAATACGGCGCTAGTCGCAGCAGTCTACCCGAGGTGTAAGACTCCTTTTGAAATATACCCTCCAGATCAGTGTGACATGGGACGTTATCACAAACTAGAACAAATGTCTAGAACAAATGTCTACCATCTGTATCAAGCATCTACCTCAACCAGCGCGCACATCTTTCCTTGTTATAACTGCCCCTTGGGACGGAATGCCCAAGCACTCCGCCTGCAGTCATTACGCTTATAAGCTGCAAAATTTGTCCTCGACTGTTGGCCACCATACACTGTGCACGGCTGCGGCGTGCCGAACGACCCATTGTACTCGCGCAGAACAGATTGAAGTTTGTCTCATTCATGCATACTGCTCGCCGTCTTTCAGCCTCTAACTTCCTCAGCGTCAGCAGGTAAGCCAACCTTAGCTTCTTGTTCTCCATGGTATTCATGGATTCCGGTATTGAGTGCAACCCCTTCATTGACATGAGCTGAAAGTCTAGGTAACGAGCCATGGTACTGTAGCTTACCTCAACCTCGAACTCACCCTTCAGTCGCAACCGAAGAGTTTCTAACTTAATTTTTGCTCCGATTCTACCCATTCAACCAGGAAATCAACATGACTCTCTGATAGCGACCTTCGACACGCCACGGCAATAGTACTGTTCGACTCATTCAATTCCCGGTTTTTTAATCCTACCGCGACAGGTGTCACATTTACCGGTAGCGCAGATGCACAGTTCTTCCAGTCGTCGCCTTCATCATGGGTCTTTAGTAAAATGGCCTTCATCTCCGTCGGATGATGGGTGCGCGTTTCTGTTTGTTCTATCGAGTGTAGACTGAGCCAAATGTAACAAACCATAAAAAGCAAAGTAACGGCAAACCTTGCGTCGTTAAACGCTTCCTTCGAAAACGATCCCTGTCGCAATCTGAAAGTTTCTCTGCTTATTGCTTTGGAAAAACAAAAGCGACAAACTGGCTGACAAGATAGCGAGTATACTGTGATTAGTCATGTTCACATTTACAAGTCTAACCTACGCCATCGCACAGTACTTTGGCCGTAGGCTTCCACTCTCGTATGCAATGTACTTTGCTGTCTGCTGATTTGTCGTCTTGGTCAGGCAAGACCGTTTAGCAGGCATTCGAATTCAATGTGCCAGTAAGGTATAGAATACCACAATGGATAATCCCACACCCAGGGTTCTGCTTCGAATCGAAAGCAGGCCATCAAATAATTAGAAAGGTATAGCAATTGTCAGAAAGGCTGATCACGCATCTGCATTTTCACCTCTCACCATACTGCCAACGATACTGGAGCAGTTTTATCCAATCGATCGCCTAGTCTTTAGCCAAGCCCATGAAAACTCGACGAGAATTGTTTTATGGATGTTTAGCAGTAACTAGTCTGTAAATCACTGCTACTTTGATGAGGGAGAGCACGCGCTGCGTGTCTACACAAAAGAATACGTTAGACAGTGATAGCTCAGTGACTGCGATTGACGGGTAAAAGCGCGACTGCTTGCTGATTCCCGAGTGAAAATTAAAATTGGATTCTTTCTTTTGCTTTAAGGTACAAAAATTTTGGAAAATATTGAGGGAGGTAAAATACGGGTACGTTCGGAATTTTCCTCCATCCTTAATTTTTACTCTGAGATGTTAATATAAATATATTCAGATGGTGAATTTACACCAAGCTCTGTTGCCAAATGTTTTTGAATGTTAATTTCATTAACCATTTAGCAATGCATGGTCGATGTATTTTCACAGGCAAAGGAAGCCTTTTTATCGGAAAACTATGTAAATTTGTTATAGGGCAATTTAAACCGTCTCAAGGCCAGGTTGGCTGTAACTTACTAACCCACGGAAATTTGTTTACCCTTGTCTTATTTTACAAATTTGTAGAGTTTTTACTGAGTTGTTGCTTATATTGTCTTTATTATTGTAGGCAAATATATTAATATGAGTAATTTTTATGGTCGCATTATTTATTCTTCTTTTTTATACGAGCATAATTTTAGTTGACTAAGCAATGTTTTTAATCTTCTCCCCAGTTTACTAAAATGAGAACCTACAAGCGGTAAACAGATCATGGGAAGTTTTTGGGCGACCCAATGACTTCTGCTCTCTCTGCTTTGATGGACAATGTTAAATCCATCAGACAGGTTGGCAAAATATTTGGCCTGATTTGTACACGCTTGGTCGATAGAGTAAAATAAAAATACAAAGGGGACACTTGTGAAGGCTAGTTTTGGTAATGGCGCGCCAAGAAGGGCTTCTGCAGAACGACTGGAGCAGACCCTTGTTGACTACGCCATTAAGGCATCACAGATCTACCATGGACTGAGCACCTATGAACTACGAAGACTTGCGACGACGACGACAGCAGCAGCAGCAGCAACAACAACAACAACAACAGCAACAACCTCACATCAGCCGTTTGAACTGATGCTTCGCTGCCATACAAACATGACGACCTATGAAATATAGAGTAATAAGAGGGAGAGGAGGGGTCTAACCGGAAAAACTTAATGCCCTAAGCAAACATTCAGGGTCAATGCGCCTACACCTTGTGTAGACAACATACCGTCACAAACACCTGGCTATCGTGCAAAGATAAGGCGGCATCGGCGAGACAGCTTCCTTGCGGCTTTCACTGCCACGCGTCATAATCAGCCATTACCCCGCAGATAACTCAGCACCAAACACACTTTAAACAGGCAGTCCGATTAGGAGACGGCAGCAGACGCGCCACTGGTGTCGGTTGCGAGCCATGTCCTGCAAAGTCTTGAGCGAACCACAAGGCAGTCACGTAGACCCCAACCCGGAAGGCGAGACGGACCAACGGCACCCTGTTTGGTCGTCAGTGACTTCACTTAACGCTGCCAAGTCAACTTCTGTCCACCTCGAGCTTGGCACCACCATACACCAGGCAGACTAAAGAAGGCCGTCCTAGGTAAGCGGTGACCAGGCATACGTAGCACGTGCCCGAGCCAACGCAACTTATTCTGTGCTATCTGTTGTTCTAGGGAGCTAGCATGATCATCACTACCTAGTACTCGCCTGCGCACATCATCGTTGCGGACACGCTGGTGCCATCCGACACCAACAATGCTTTGCAGACGGCCATGATCGAAGACTTGAAAGCGCCTCAGATCTTCGGACCGAAGGGGCCAAGTCTCACTACCACAGAGCAGAACGGCCCTCACTGTGGCCTTGTATACACGGCCTTTCAGACGGAGGGAAACCCCCTCCTGTCGCCAAAGACACCACAGGTTCAAGAAGACAGCTGTGGCTTTTGCAATGCGTGAAATGCCCTCAGTTTCTATGCGTCCGCCATTGCCGTTGCTGCTGCCAAGATAAGTGAATTGATCAACCACTTTGAGTTTTTATTATCAAGGTTCAATGGGTCCTAAAGTGAATGGTGGTCCTGCAGCAACACTTTGCACTTTGAAGGTGCGAAGTGCATACCAAATAATTGGACCACTCTAGACAGGCAATTCAGGGTTGATTTTGCCGTCGCCACATCGTCAACAAGCAAGACGATATGGTCCGCATAGTCTAGATCAAATACTCTTTCACCAGGCAGCAGTTCAAGGTCTATATCGTGAGATACCGCAAGAGAACACTGCATGATAGAATCCACGACGAAATTGAACAAAAATGGGGAAACCTGACGGCCCTGACGAACACCACTTGTGGTCGGAAAGCTATCCGATAGGTCACCGTAGACCCTGACTCGGCCTGTCGTGTTCGAGTATAAAGCACGTACGATGTTCACAGATTTCGTGGGAACACCTTTCCGCGCAAGTATTACGAACAGAATCGATCGATCGACTGAATCGAACGCACTCTTGATATCGAGGAACACAGCTATTGTCGGTCTGCGGTATGCGTGGCGCTGCTCTAGCAGCTGCCGCAAAATGAATATATGGTCTATACAGCCACGTCCTGGGCGGAAACCGGCCTGCTCTTCCCTACTCCGAAATTCCCGTTCCGCAGTGAGGCGACGAACGAGAATCGAGGCCAGTAATTTTGTCACAACTGGCGTTAGGCTAATACGCATTTGGTTGGAACAGTTTGTGCGACTGCGCTTTTTGTATATTGCCACTATAATCGATTCGCTCCCATCAGCCGGGACACTCACTTTCTTCCAGATATGTTGGAATAGGGAGGTCGGTGCTTTGCAGAGGACCTTATCTCCATCCTTAAATAGTGCAGGTGGGAGGGAATCAGGGTCAGCGGCACGGAAACGATTGAGGGCTGTAATCGTGCTTTAGAGCTCAGTCTCCGACGGAGGCTCTGAACTAACCGTCCATAGCTCGTCCTGCATCACCTGAGTAGGAAGAGGTCCGGCAGCAGGGGGTCAGCAGAACTGATCTCGAACTGTTCCGCCGAACAAACCATACGGCGTTGTTTTTTGTGAATCAGAGAACCCGCGCTGTCTCTGATTCGTTCACTGATGCCTGGTTTACTGGGAGCAGTGATGCGGATCAGCTGGAAGTGCTTACCGCAATTGCCTACTGCTCGCGCCTCCTTCATTTGTTGAGCCCGACTGGTCCACCAGCCTTCCTTGTGGGCACGTAGGCTCCGATATAGCTTGCGCCTAATAGCCACATTGTGTTCAGAGCTAGTTGGGAGGTTTCTTCTAGATTCCAACAGGTTCACCGACCTCTCGGATATCCAGTGACTGGTGCGGTGAAGAATGGTAGTGCCACAAACAGATGCTGCTGCATTGTGCATGTTGGCCGAGATCCTATTCCACTGAAGCTCAGTGTGATTAGAAGAAGCCAGCGAATGTTCGGTATGCAGTGTGTCTTGATAGGCTTGCCTAACCGAGGTCTGAGACAATTTCTCAGTTGCCAATAGGAGGGGACGTTTGGTGCGCCCCTCGGTAAAATTCATGGAGAAACGACAACGTACCAAGGCATGATCAAAGTCGACGCAGGTACTGCAGTACTATCGGCAGTCCTGGATGGAACTACGCCATCTGTAACTTATGGCTATGTGGTCAGTTTGGGTCCATTGCTGGCCAGCTACAGGAGGACGCCAAGTGGCACTCAGTGGGTCTGGAAGCAGTGCTACTATGAAACAACTGGTGCTCCGCACACGGTTACGGCAGACGCTCACCATTGTCAGTCCGTTCGGAGTTAAGCCCACCATCACCACCCAGCCGTCCTTCTGAAGAGCTCAGACGCCCTACGTGTGTGTTCATATCTCCTACAAATACTATAATATCTGAACTAGTAACACTGCGTAGTAGCGTCTTAAGTTCGTGATGGAATGTGTCCTTGACAGCATTAGAGCTACAGTCGGTGGGAGCATAAGCGGAAAGCACAAACACCGTTTTGTAGTACTTAGTGAAGCAACGTTAGCTGATGTCGTCAAACGGGCTGTCCATAAACGGCTGTTCATCGGAATCCAATCAACCAACGATGGCTTAGCCTTGGTGCATAGAATGACACCTACACCAGCTTGACCCGCGAGTGCTGCATCGGCGTCCCCGGATGCGTACAACCAATAGCGAGAGGACAAGCCAGGCGCAGTTACTTCAACAACCCCATTAGGGTCATTGATCCTAATTTCGGACACACAGCAGACATCAACACTCAGTGTGTCCAAGGTGCTTGCGGGTGCAGCCTGTTGGCTTATTTGTCTTAGAGTGCGCATTTTGTACTTCGCCATGGAAACGTGATAGCATGGTCTTATAAGGGCCTATTGCCGATAGGCGTCCAATAGTTGTTGTGGGATGGTGGCTGCAGATGGTTCTAATCCAGTGGCACTTCAGTTGCTGTCAATTAAGCTGTGAGTTATAGAAGGAAGCTTAGTAATGGGGTAGGGATGGGAGTAAGTGAACTAGGTGGAAATGAAAGAAGGGAGGCGCCAGCAGTAGCATGTTTTCGCATATCCGCCCTGCTGTATGCAGCAGATAAGGCGACCCCTGATAATCTGCGCGACGGCCGCTGCAGGATGAAGTTTATGCTTTATGATGATGTCATGGTTGTATGTGGGCTGAGATGCTGCCAGGGCGCCCAGACTTAGACAAGAGGACGATTAGCGTCCTCATCCAAAAGCTTTTGCTCAAAAGCCTGTCGGCAAGGCAGCGGGAGGTGGCAATGACTAGTTTTACAGAAATGGCCGCCATCCCATTTCAAAGCACCTAACCTAGAGGACCAAGCGACTGAGTTTGTCTGACCTCTCACCATTGAGCAACCTGGTAGGAGTAGCTTTCAAGGGGCCTGGAGGAACCACCCAGTATAACTCAGTGGATCAAGGAGGTACACAAGCCGTCGCACCAGGCTAAGGTCCAGTCTCGTAGCGACGATGACTTACTTATAGGTTATGCTTTGTCAACATAGTGGATAGGCCAAGCTCTTGGAAAGCAAATCGCCTTGCTGGAAAAGATTGGGGGTTAGCATTTATGAAAAGACAACAGGCGACCTCTCGATACGCACTCCTGGGGCCACGCCTGTGCAAAGGATGGTTTGTTTCAACGAATCAAATGTTCGGCAGTTTTATGCTACTCTTCAGCATGTCATGGATAAATGGTTCACGGATGATCGAATTTACAAGGGTGATGAAACGTGTCTCACTATTAGGCAGCTGTAAGTGCAATTGGAAACTTCAGTCATCCCTTCTTAGCTTTCCCGCGTTTAAAGCCCCAAGCAATTCGGAGAACCAAGTTGCCCACAGGCAGCGTTTATGAAGGTCACCCCAAAGCATCCGGATGGATGACAAGTGCGAATTTCCAATCTTTCCTGAAACATTATCCGGCATGCAAGACCCTCTACAGAAGCCTCAATTACACTTTTACTCGACAATCATGAGTCTCATATTACAATGGATACCATCGATCTACAAAGATAACATAACACTGTTTTCCTTTCCTCCTCATTGCTCTCATTAACTACAGCCCCTCGACAAGACAGTTATCGGCCCATACAACACCGTTGTCAACCAAGCTGCAGATAACTGGATGCGAGATCCGTACAATGCGACAAACCCAATGACCATCCACACAGTTTCAGCCTTGATCACATAAGCCTTTGATAAACCGTTTACACCCGAAAATATCGGATCTGGTTTCCAGTCAACCGGTAAGTACCTATTGGACCGGCATGCGATTCCGCAGGAGAGATACCTTTCAGATCCAAGTAAAATACCTAGAGATCCTACCCCCAAAGCAAGCTCTGTCCAAGACACAAATAATGAATTGCTTCACATGCAAACACCACGGTCAGCAGTGGTTGCAAAATCCCCAAGCATTTCAGGAACAATCGCATCCCCTCCTGAAATAAGACCCCTTGGAAGGCTCCTCCTCGGAAGTCATACCAGAAGCTTATGAGGAGTGCCTCCTTTGTGTAAATCGTAACTCCAATAAGGAAAGCCATTGCGGATGCTTTGGCACTAAAACCATATGGGAGTGGAAAACCTAAAACTGTACAGAAACTACATTTTACTACTGCCAGAAACTGACAGTCTAACTGAAACTGACATTGACAGCGATGATTGTGTCCTTGATTCCAGTGGTGATAGATTTATGGATGAGATCTACATTCCCGAAAACCTCATCACTGAAACAACCAAGATGTCTGAGCTTCCAGCGGTTAACTGTTTTGGTCAGATTCGCAACCAAAAAGGCATGCCTCTATTACATTGGAAAAGTAGCAAGCTTGGCTCCTGTTGACAATACTCTGGCAGTCACCATTCTGAGGAAAAAACCAAGAAAAACAGGTGGAGTATTGTTCATCTTCCCTAGATCATGAAGATACCAGTGAAGTTTCCTTGTCAGATATCCTGAGTTCGCTACCAAAGCCCGCTTCTGGTGGAACTAGGGGAAAACAAACATTCGGCACTTTCAGTTGTGAAAAGCTGAGATCATTTGTCACTGAATAATGAGTTGGGACTTCTTGCCTCAAGGGCTGTGACATTTTCCCCTGCAGTGGGGCAAAATGGCAAATTTTAAGTTTTGTTACATGCAATAAATGGTTACCAGTTCATATATTGTTCGCTTGTGTTTAAGCTGTTCTTAATTAGAGGAATGAATGAGTTGTCGAATGAGCGCAACTGCAAAATTCTATCATAAAAGCAATGCAGTGAAACGTCAGATTTGAGACTAAGCCCCAACCTACCTACGCAGAGGCGTAGCCTAGGGGGTTGTGGGGCCCGCCCTTTCCGGGGCGGCACGTGATAGCGAGTGGCAATTTTAGTACAGATGATTGCGCATACCAAGTGTAAATTCGCCTAAATTGGTTACACGGCTGAGATGGTAATCTAACTGAGACCGAAGCGAAAATTATCATTGCAAACGGTGATATCCGGACAACAGAAAGCGGTACTGACCTCATGGATGCAGTGGGAGATATTGGTAATGCTGACGCAAAAGATACAAGCGAAATTGAAGAATTGGAAATGCAACCACACTATGTCCCTATTTTATGGCTATCAGTGTAAATAGCCTGTTAAGATCGGCCATGAAAATCGCACTATTCTTGTCCGGCTGGGATCTACTGTCGTGTAAAGCCTTGATAACTAATTCAATAACTGGTTCTAACTGGAATACTTACAATTGCTGAGGCCAAGAATCTGAAAAGAATTGGTTTTTTTCCGAATTTGCGATATGGTGAGCGAAGATCTCGAACACGGATGGTGTAGTTTCCTAGGAAAGGGGGCCTGTTTTGTTTCGGTTGCAGGATGTTTTCAACGGGATAGTCTAGTTGCTCGTATGATGAAAGTAAATTGAAGTAAATTCAAAAGAATCTAACCATGCATCTACCAAATTCCATGCTCAGTCATTCTTCAACCGCAATGGGTTAGTAATTAGGCTAGGTGAAAGAAATGCAATTGACAAAACGCAACAACTACTTGTAGAAAAGTAAACAAAGTAGCAGCATGAAATGCTAGTTGGATTACTGGATATTGTCAGATTGCCTGGTCACCGAGAAAATATTCAGTAGGATGAATGGAAGCTGGAAAATAGAGGGGATTTTTTGAAATTGGTAAATAGGTTGGTCAAATATGACCGTATTCTTCGTGAACATTCGGTGACCATTCAAGTAGGAAATAAAACCAACAATTCTCATTTTGCACCGGAAGCGCAAAAGGAATTTGTGAACTGTTAAGCAAAGCAGGGGAGAGAATCATAGATCAATTCAAGGAAAGAACATATTTTCTTTAATTCTTGCGAGGACTCCCAACCCAAAAACCGCATTGGTGCCACGCACGAACCATTCCCTGAACTTGATTTTGTACATGGAGCTTCTGCAACGGTTCAATCTGCTTCCATTTTTGATACAATGGACCGGTTATCCGCATTCTTTTCCGCATTTTTATATCATTGGATCGTTTTGATTCAAGCGACGTCTAATTATCAATCGGGCTGTAGTAACCAGATGGAGTAGTTGAACACTCGCTGTTAATGTTTTGCTGAGGAAATACTAAGACGTTGTCACTGCTCTGGTAAGAAAATATTCAGCCACAAGGTCAATTTCATCTTTACATCTGAGCTCCATGTTGTTGTCTCTACTTATTTCGCTTTTAAGATATTCGAGATCAGTTCTCCCAGAAATCAATGATGCACATAAATGTGTTCAAACAAAATGGCTGGAACTGCAGCGCACAGCTTTAAGAGGATACTTTCTTAGAAACAGTGAGAATGTGGTGAACATTGTAATGAATGCAGCTAGAAAACTTTTCTCTGAATTGGGCTTAAGTATGGAGTGTCGAATGCGTCAAAATAACGATTAGATGGCGAAGAATCGTCCGACGCATCATTGGGAGTTGATGCCGTGTTGAAACGAGAAGTTCTGTCTACCATTGACAGATTGACTAAGGAAGTATGCTTTAGCATTCAACAAGTTCACGGCATTTTGATAATAACTATGTTTTTGCTCTCATCGAAGTTGAGGAATATATAGAAAGACGAACGCTTAAACGAAAGGAGAAGGTTGCAGTATTTTGTGAAAACTTCAAGAAGCGAAGCAAGTTTACGGATCTCGACTTTAGAGCCTCCTACGAAAATATCACCGTGGGAACTCCGCTGCGCATTTTTCGTAATCAAAATATTAGCAATGCAAGATGTGACAGCCCATTCTCAAAACGCAAATTTATAACAGACTACCTTCCAAACTCAATGAACTAGACAAAGCCCATGGATTGGCATTGCTGCAGTTAAAATGAAAACATGTGAATGTATTGAACTTTTTAGAGTTACCAATAATTTTACCTCAAGTAATGCACGAAAAATGTCTGCAAATTCTGTTCACAAGATTATACCAATACAACACAGGGTTTACGGATTTACAATTGCCCGGTGGCGGCTATTTTACGTCGGCCCCGGGCGGCAAATGTAGTTGCTATGTCCCTGCTCCTACGTCTTAAAATTTGGTAATGTGAATCCACTGTCTGGTCACTGAACACGTTTCGAAAACGGAAATAATTTAGAATATGACTAATATGTAAAAAGAGGTAGATTATACATTTTGGGGTTCTGAGAACGGGTTTTCATATACTGACGCTCTTAGCACTTTTTGTCACATGTAAGCGTGTGATCTCACGTAAAATGGAGAGTTCAAGGGCATTTAATATGTAGTCATAGCGATATTAGCAAGAGCATTCTGCAGCACTCAACTGTATTCACGGAAAAGCAAGCTAGGTAGATAACATGAAGCAGCTGATACAGAGTATTCTGGTTCTTTAGAAGCTCTCCCTTGGCGGCAAGATTGCTTCTGTGTAACCAAAATATTTACACTCCTTGAGGATGCGGTGGTTGAGATGGATTAATACTTGTATGATTCGGAATGACTGAGGGTCCGAAGCTATACTGCTCATGTGTTGCAGATACAGCGACAGGTGTAACAGGTTGTTGAGGACCGAGGCTGCGGCAGCGCAATAATAGTGCAGTAGTTCCGAACTTTGGCTGGGAAACGACATTCAGGTGAGAGCAAACGCTGTTGCGTCTGTATCCTTTGTTACACCCATAGTCATTATGAATAAGGATGTAACATGGAATCTTTAATGTTTGCTCAAATGTTGGCTCAAGTGAGTTCAGCTGAGTATGGCGGTGTACCATATTATTCTTGGTAAACGACTCAATAGTTGGAGGGTACACAATGTATCTATCCCCCAAATACGGTGGTCATTTGGATTTTCATTGCATGGTGGCCATAAACTGATCTCAAGAGTAATGGTCCTTTTGGCTGCGACCTACTTGGTGACTCGCTGGCCTGATGCAATTGTTCATTGTAACTTCTGCTACTAGGAGTACTGATACCAATGAGTCGAGACGATGCGCAGGAACATGGGTAGGTAGCTCTTTTCACCTTGAATCTTTGTCAAATTCATACAAAGCACATGATGGCAATGATGTTGTAAATTTAAGTTTGGAAAAAGCGTTTAATTTCATAGGTCTCAAAACATAGATATGTGTCATTTTCGCGAGATGAGTCCATTCAGCTTCGAGGTTAGCGGTTTCGCCTAGCGTTTCATTCGGAATAGTTACCGAACTGATATAGGGAGAAACTACTCACTTTGACCAGCATTTTAATTTTTGGTCTGACCGGATCACCGGTACAGATATTTAGCCTAAATAAAATGTCAACAACCGTGGCAGCGACAGTAAGAAACAGTGGTTCCAAGGCCTTCCGAGGAGTGCAGTGGCTGACGTCGCCGAACCTACCTTTGCAGGGGCGTTCAGTTGATCGATATCCTTAGTGCCTTGAATTTAGTGATTACTACTATCCGTACACATGTTAGGCAAATTTTCCGCTATAAATGCGTCGCTGAATAGAAAAAGAACGGAGCAGATTTGTGCCGAATATTCTTCCGAAGCCATGTGCATTTGCACCGAGCGCTTTCCATAGTAACTGCAATGGACAGGAATTTTGTGTATTACTACCGGCAGCATATCGGGTACATTGATAACTCCTACATTTTTTGAACGTTGTATTCTAGCGATCATTCCTGCTACGACGGCACCAATGAAGATGCCGGAAAGCATTAGCTTATCTTTATCTGTGTTTGCTTCGCTTGATGCAGGACAGTCATGGGTTCACTGGACTAGACAAGTATTTGGGCACGGACACCAGAAGGCAGGAAATTCGGTCACGGCAAACTGTTTTCGTGATGAGCTACAAGCTGCTGAAGACGAATACAGCGTGTAGGCGTGAACGTCGTATTTGTAACTCACCGAAACAGACAGAAATGACAGTAGGGTAATGGGCAGTAAAATAAGAACTATTAATGTGATGTGGGGCAGTACTAGAATTGGACATAAAAAGGAATTTATTTTGAGGGCTCCATGTACAAGTGTTTAGATCATTACCTCCAAGTAATCAATAATGTTACTTTTACTTTAGGGGTTGGTCGTTGGATCAACCGGTTTTCCGGTAGACTTCTCAGTATTGGTTGCTTAATTGATTTTGGTAGTTTTTGAGATTTAACAGCCGTTGAAATTTTGTGAGAGACCGCGTACATCGTACGCGTCTGCCCAGCCCTATAACCCACTGTTATGAAAGGTCTATGGTTAAGGAACGATGGCTGAAGAAATGTTACATACCTGCCCTACAGTGCTTAATGTAGACTACATAAATTACGGGATAAAATAGTAAGTGCTGACCGTTTTCTACTTCACACTCCCTGGATCATTCTACTTCCGAGCCGCTGCAAACAAATATCTACTTGTTAACTAACCGTCCAGTTTCCTTCTCCATCTCTCAGGTCAGGCATGAACCTTCGGTGGAAAATTTAAGGTTACGAGACTTTATCGGTCCAATTACCGCGAAGTGCGGTTGTGAAGCAGGACTTGGTTAGGCGACGGTATAGCCACTGAGCTTGACTATATGCGTACGAAGGTTGCGACGGGTATAATGAGCTGCAGCTAGACACAAAAGTTTGTCTTGGTTGAAATTAGGGCTTGCTGGATAACCTCTCTAATATAGGACGGTAAAAGAGTAGATGTACAGGCAATAACAAAGGTTAGTATGCGTGTAACTTTCGGCAAAGCTGCCGTCAGAAATTCAGTAGCGAGGATGACAGTGATGCAAGCTAATTGAGGTTATGATCTTAAATCGGTTAAGTAGGCATTGTGAATCAAATGGGAAGGACTGCAGGCGCGGCAGTGTGCTCGGAATTGGTGATACCTAGACGCATGCGTCAAATTTGTGAGACCGCATGAAAGTAACTCGTTATAACTAACGGCCCAATGATTGTGGTATGACACGTAGTTTCTAGTGAACTGAGCAATCCTCTGAAACTCATTTGACGAATCTTAAGTGTGTTAGTCGAAATCTCATCGTCCTGTAATAAGTTTACTCTGGTATTTTCCCTTGCTGTTAGTTCATCAGGAGGAAGCGAGCCGCAAATATTGTAGAGGGGCCGCTTCCAAGAATGGCTCTGGGAAGCTCTTCGGAGCCAGCTGAGAGCGGATCGCGAAAGACGGCTAGCGACGAGCCTGGGCCCGGAACTACGGAGCGGGAATATGTGGACAGCGCAATAAATCAGACAAATACGCCGCTAGCGCAGCCCACAGGACCGAGGCCAAGCCGATTGACACAGCCCAGAACAAGCAAGTCGAAAGCTCTCGAACGACTCCTGTCCGATCCAAATCGGGTGCAGAGAAGCGGAGATCGAGGCGAAAGCAGGAAGGCGGATCTTCCAAGTCAGAGCTCCCGAGGTGAAAGGACTGGCTCGCCTCTAACATCCGTACCTGTGTTGCGTGGTGGGACGGAAGTCTAGTCGATATTCGATGGCACGCGCGAGACCCTCATGTGCCCATTTTCGGTGTGCAATAAATGTCTACCCCCCCTGTCTTGTCGTTCTCGCTACAATATGACTTATTCGTTCCGTCAATATCAAGTTAACAATTAGCCGAGTATATAGGTCAAGTTATGACCACGATGGCTTTGATGCAACCATATATATTGTATTTTCATCGAAAGATGAGAAGGGTAGATGTGCGGTCTGCAACTCACAAACGTAGCGGGGGTAAATAAATTCATACTGGTGGAGTACAATTGAAAGTGGAATAAACGCTAATTAATCAGGACTTTCGTGTACAAAAGTTACCGGTTTGTCAACTAGTTTAAATGAAGAGTTTATAATGGAACATAAGCGCCTAAGCCAAAGCCGTTACGCTTCATCATTTCGATCCGAACGCTCCGCCCAGTGTTGTTGATGACGCATCGGACACTGCCATTGGCGCCGTCTTACAGCAACATAAAAATGGATGCTGGAAACCTCTTGCTTTCTACTCTAGACGCCTACAACCTACCGAAGTCAAGTACAGCACCTTCCGTCGCGAAGTGCTGGCAGTTTACTCTACCGTACGACTTTTCCGACACGTCCTTGAAGGTAAAACCTTCATTTTCTTCACCGAGCACAAGCCGCTTATCTACGCATTCCGAAATCAATCAGCTCGACACTCACCATGTGAGATTCGTCAGCTGCATTTCATTGCCCAATTCTCGACAGATAGCCGACACATTTCTGGTCAACAAAACGTTGTCGCCGATGCTCTTTCAAGAGTATCTGCGATCGGCCCTGCCGGGCAAGCAACCGATTTGTCTGTTATGGCCGCCGCGCAATCAAACGACTAAACTTTTTCGGAACTCCATGCTTTTTCTTTGAAGGCATCCCCACACCTTTTGTCGTCATCTGATGGTACAATATTATGCGACACATCTACCGGACGACCTCGACCCGTCGTTCCAGAAACTTTTCGCCGTATCGTTTTCGACACCACAATATCGCCTACACAGGCATTAAAGCTACTGCTAAGCTTGTCTCCGAGAGATAAGTTTGGCCGGGGATGCAAAGCGATGTTACGCGCTGGGCACGCAGCTGTCTCACCTGCCAACAAGCCAAGATTCAGCAACACGTGTCCACTCCGCTTGGTCGATTTCTGTCCGTTTCAGCGCGATTTGCCCACGTCCATCTCGACATAGTGGGACCTCTGGCCCTGTCCAAAGGAATGGTCTACATTTTGACCAAGTTCGAGCCTTGCACCCGTTGGCCCGAAGCTGTTCCCATCCCTGACGTAGCTGCGGAAACAGTAAGGCGCGCTATCGTCGAGCGCTGGGTCGCTTCACACGGCTTTCCAGCCACAGTGACGACAGACCGAGGTCCGCAAGTCGAATCTTCGACCTTTAACGATCTTCTTACAATCATTGGATTCCGACGCATTCGCACGACCGCCTACCATCCGCAGGCAAACGGCATGGTGGAACGTTTCCAGCGATAGCTGAAAGCCTCACTTAGCGCCGCCAATGCGCTGAGTTGGACTGAGGTACTGCATATGATTCTTCCTAGGACCCGATCAGCCGTAAGGGCTGATCTAGATACGTCTAGCGCCGAGTTAGTATATGGACAACCATTACGTTTGCCTGGCGCTTTCTTTTCCGATAGTCCCAAAATTACCAGTCGCGATGCGAATTATGCACGTCAGATATCCACGAACATGCGTCACTACAAGCTTCCCGACATTAGAGAACAACGGCGTAAATCTTTTGTTCCACAAGACCTACAGTGTTGTCCCTTCGTTTTTCTCCGCCTCGATGGTCTCCGCAGACCACTAGAGCGACCTTCCGAAGATCCTTTCAATGTTCTGCAGCGTAAGGACCACGTCTTTATCATCGACCGTCACAGTAAACGAGAATCCGTTACGAATGACCGTCTTAAGGTTGCCCACGTGGAACCTGAGCTCGAAGAAGACCCTTGCTCGTCTTCTGACGGATCAACCCAGCCTATGATGGAAGACACGCCTGCTTCCAACCGCCCTGTCCTTAAGCATCATCCTCCATCCAAACCTTCCACTTCAGCTCCGCCGCTTCCCATCGAACCAACCGCGACATCTTCAGCGGTTCCTCCAACTTCGCGGTCCGATAGGACATCTAAGACGACGCCTTCCTCTGATCCGCACAAGTCGACTAGATCGGGTAGGAGCGTTCATTGGCCAGCGCGATTAAGGGATTAGTGTTCCTTTCACTTTTCTTTTCTTGTTTTCCTTTTCCCTTGTGGCCAACAACGTACGAAACCCAGAAAAGCGGAAAAAGCTTTGGAAAACGCAAAAAGCCGACGTTTGTGAAAACCCCAGAAGAAGCCAAAACGTTTTGAAAACCCAACGAAAGAAGAAGGCGTTTTGAAAACATATAAAAAGAGTTGCGTTTTGCTTGACGCCTACCTCATCCAGTAAGTGTCACTCTTACTTTTGACTTCGCGTCCACCGTCACTGCTCTAGTTTCCGTTTATCTTCCATGTATGAACCCGAGGAGATGAGGAACCTGAAGCGAACATTTGACCTTCACGAACTTGCAAACATTTGACGCCTATAAACTTCCCCCATTGTATGTTTTTGGCAGCTTTAGGGAGGAGACGGGTGGGAGCCCACTAGGGTCCGATCGCCTGGTTCTCCCCTAGCAGGTGCATCAGGTTTCACTACCTGGTCTCCCAGATGGCTGGCCAGCGACGGACAGTCCTCACGTAGATCGAAGGGTCACCCACGGTTTCCATTCTAGGAGGGGGGCTGCGTAGTGACCTGAGGATTCCCCCGTATGAATGTGTAAACTATTCCAATATATATCAAAGTATAGCTTTCTTATGTATTAGGGAATTAGGCAGTTTTCCTGTCGGAATGTTGTTCCCCTTTTTTTGAAATACGCACACGATATCCGCCTTTGGCGCGCGTGAGTTGACTGCAAACGACGCTCCGTCAACGCACTCGACGCCCAACTACATCCTGCCTAGCTAGCTCTCATCTGGTGCTTATTTTCCGCATTAGCTAGCTCTCCTCCCGTCCAATAAACATTTCCCCTAGTTTACTTTTGTGTGTTTTTACCCATTGCTTTTGATTGGCCGTCTAGGCTAGTGCCGGATATATAGCGCACGATCATCGCGCTATAGGCTTATCGTTGTACGACTGTTACGTGTTCAGTGACAGTACCAGGCGACAGGCACTGGAATCACCAAAGTATTCATGATAATGCATAAGCGGGTCCAGCCACCTACTATGCAGCAGTGAACTCAACAAAATTTAGTAAGGTTTTAAAACCTTTTAATACGTGCGGTACTTCAGTGAGGAGCAAGTTGTGTATCCGTAGCAATGCAGATTCAACTGCGAGAAATTTCAGATCTAGATGAATATAGATATTAGTTGAGGTACTAGTTTGGAGGTGCTTCTGTGTTGAGGGTATGCGGGTGTTCTCCGAGCTGGCTGATTTGGCTACAAAAGTTTCATCGTCAGACTAGACGACATCATCAGTGAGATTTATGCATTCCCTCATCCGCATCCCGAGCTACAAATATTCTCACGGATTTCTAGTGCTTCTGTGTTGCTACTCTCAACACTGACACATCATTGCAGGTTTCGTTCGGATTTGGACTCATCAGATATAGATAACCTGAGTTGGGCTGACCTCGGGGCTTAGTGGTTAACGGCTAACGTCATTAAAATCTGTGGGCAGCGCTTGGCACAGCAATAAGGAACTCAAATTTAGGTTTGTAATATCCATCGTGTGGTTAGATCGTGACACGCAATCTCTATGGAGACTTCAGTTCACTTTGAAGTGGGCCCCGGTTATTCCGATCACCAGGACCTTATCCGAATTGGAGGAGTTTCGGTGTTGCTCCTGCTAATACTGACGCCCCATGACTGGTTTCGCCCTGAGTTGGACTCATCTGGTGGAGACAGCCGGAGCTGGAGTGGAACTCGGGGCCTAGTGGTTAACGGCTGACGCCTTGATCACTACGCTACTAAGATCCGTGAGCAACTGGGAATTCCGTACCGCTGTGCCAAGCGTTGGTTTAAACAAAAAAGCTATGGAAGACGGTTATCGTTGAGGAAATAGTAGTAGCGGGGTGGTGATTTACTGGTTTTCGGCTTGCACAAATCACATATGAGAATACCACTTCCATATATTTAAAAAACACCGTATAGTAGACCACCTCTCCCATTACATATGACTGCCGGCCCACCATTGAATGAACAGTATATAGGTGCATTTCGGAAAGGGTCTGTGTCGCTGGTAGTTATATTGCGAGAGGGAAACGGTTTCACAGCCTGAGGATTGCTAACCGGCATTGAAATACTGTTCTCATTTTCGTGGACGAGTAAACCAACCTCAGGTAATTGCATAGGCTACACGAATCTTTTCTGCACGGTTCCACAGATCTGTGTCACATACCACATTATCTTTTCGAGGAAAAAGCAAACGTTCGCCAATGAAACGGCACACGATTTTGGAATGAAGTGTGGGCTACTGGAAACGCGCGACTACTTTAGCTGTTCGATTCCAGGTGCTGTGAAAATGACCTCAATCCTCCTAAATAATAGGGGATTACTCAGTGCCAATGCTTTGTTTTCAATTTTGGAGCTGTGCACGGCAGCGTGAGCTTGATACTTGGATCTCTTATTTATCGTCTTTTTCAAAGTGAGTGCCTGGACTGTAAATGGTGAATCCGGCAGTGTCTGAAAAATGTTATGTTGTATTCTGAACACGTTAAAATAGTCGTATTTTTATGGACTTCATGTGAATGCGACTTCAATTCCCACAAGAACTCGTTTTCCGTCCATTAAACTGTTCTGTTGGTACTGACGCGTTCACCGCAAGACCTCAAGAAGTGGTCCAGAGACGGGCCGGAAAGGTAATAGCATACATGAAAACACATTTGCTTAAATAGTTTTGAAAGCAAAATGAAGAGAGGCTACTAAATTACACTTGAGCTAACCAACAGAAGGAAAACGTCAAATTCGACGAGCGAATAAACAATCGTGTAATCAAGAGCGAATCGCAAATGTTCTTACAAATAGCATCATGGAACCATAAGCGTAAAGCGAACATACATTTAGAGTGACGCGCACTGGCCAATCAGAATAACACAATGTAACGTCTAAACAAATGGCACGAAACAACCAAGAATAAGAAGTGCAGAGCCGACTATTAAAAACTAGTACAATAATTGTGCGACAACTAAATATTCCATTAACATAACCAAGTAGAAAAGTTATACGGAGAAAAACCCATGGTAGGCCTTCTTGCAAATGGCACGGCTGAAGATGACACGGTGATGAGTGTCCATCAACAATGATGTATGTATACCAATCGGGCTAACACAGTGGAGCGTTTAAACAACAGTCAAGTTGTGGAAAATAGGAAGAATAAGGTATGGCTATTAAGCTAGTCCACAAAAATGGGTGTCATATAGCTATTCTCCTCACATAAAATTCCTTGGTATCTGGAATAGTCAAGTAAAGCTTCACAAATTGAAGCTTATTGTTACTCGGTCTAGTCAGGTTTACGAGCTGCACTCCATGCGTAGTCCGAACTTGGTATCGCAAAGCTAAGAGACGAAAGTACCCTCTGCACTTTCTCGATACTCTACATTTCAGCACTTACTTCAAAGATGAAAAATCATTTTCTCTAATCGGGTTACATTTAGTCTATATGTATATCGGCCAAAAAGCAGCGCTATTCAGTATTGTGAGTAGTAAGTGAAACCAGAACAAATACCCTTCTTGATGCATATGGTCGCTTGTCTATCATGAACACTTCTTTCGCAATTAATTGTCCCCTATGAAAGTATAGTAAGTAGCGCCTAGGAATCAAACATAAAATTGCACGCAGTACTTCAAGATGAGCGCACTGGTCTAGTCGCAGTTTGGTTCCTTGCCCCAACACTTGCGACTTCTGTGAAGGAATAGCGTGCTTTTAATCTCGTGAAGGTTAACCCTAAGTTATGCACTTCAATGATGTTAAACATTCGACAGAAGTTGAGCCTCATTTCCCACCAATTCCACAACCAGTGTCTACAGCAGATCGACTGATTATTTGGGGCTCAAGCACAATATAAAACGAAGTTCTAACTAATCAGTTCGACAACAAATAATATTAAGCATAGCATCTCAGTGTCAAAGCCAAACAAAGCAGGGAGCAAAGTACGGTACGGTTCGAAGGAACAGTAACGATAAATCGGGACACATCTGCTAAATATCTTCTCGCATTAGCAACAACCGAGTCTACAGCAGATATATAGCCAAAATGTATATCACCGTGCTTACGTCTGTGCCCCCAGCGTCTGTGCGTAAAGTCCCAAACGAAGTTTCAGTCCGCGTGGCCGTAGGAAATGGGATGGGTCATCATCATATCATAATCATCAACAGGAGTTAGGCGAGTGTGAAAGACACGCCTCAGCTAATATGCCTTAAAAAAGCTATATAAATAAGTAAGATAATGCTAAACATAAAATTATACATGGGGATTGAGATTGTGGATGGAGGGCTAAGCTAAAGGAAAGGGAAGGGACAAAGAGACTCAAGACACAAACGTCACTTAAGTCGGCTCTTCAACGAGGAACAAGTGTAGCCAACCAAACGTATCCATCGTCTTTTGGACTCCATCCTGGCAAACGCAAAAACTGGATGAAATAAAAGAGATTACTCTGAAACAATGTTGACAGCGTTTGTTGGATATATTGCAAAAAGTGTTCGCCAACACCATTCGGTCAATGCTGTTCTGAAGCCAAAACCACGGATGGTACTTCAAACATTTAGTTCGTTGACATTTACAGGCTCTTCATATTTCAGGTAAAATAAGTAAAAACGAATAAATATATCTGCTCCATTGTACACGAGAAACAGCATAGAAGTCCTGCTCAATTTGTACAGCTAGCAATTGTCTGGCTGTGAGGGAAGTCTTGCATCTATGACAAAATTGGTGTGCTGTCTAATGGGGCCACAAGTGCGTCGGGGCAGACTGAAATCTAATAGCACTATCACGTCAAGTAATGTCAACGATTCGTCTTTATGCACCCATGAAGGGTGAATTTTCAGCTATAACACACGCGAGCGAAACGGTAAAGCGAACAACACTGTAACCTTTCAATGTGCTCTTGACAGTATGATTCCCATTAGCAGCGTAATCAGCCTAATAAAAGCTTACGGGTTTGTTAGAAGCCAGCCATGAAGCGATAAAAATTTTTGAGGCGATAGCAATATGACACCCATCGATCGGTCATCACATACGGCCAGGCTGTTTTCGCAATTGCTAGCAGAGCGATCCACTAACTACTTCGCAGGGAATCCTTTTGCTGGTTTTTCAACTGCGTGCAGAACGACTGTCGATCGATCCAAACATGACACGTTCAGTGCGGCTATGTGCTGTCAGGCTTACGTCCAGATCTCACAGCCAAATGGCCCGTGTCCCGTGGGTCTTGCCCTGCGGTCGATGCATGACACATTCATTGCGGCTGTGATGTCGGGCTAGCCTTCAGTTCTGCCCGCCGAACAGCGTGCGTTCCTTTGGTCTTTCCTCTCGATCCACGCCTGACAGGTCGATTGCAGCTTGGTGTTTGCTAGCGTACACTTCCCACAGCCGAACGGTTCGGTGTGCCCTACGATCGTAAAAACACATGTCGCGCCTCTGTGTTCCATCTCACCCCTGCCGGCAAAGCAATTTGCGCCATTGGACAGTTAGCGATTTAGTGTACTGGGGTACCTCAGCACCTGAGTGAAGCCGCTCTTAGCTTCGGACTTGATTAATAAAACACCCTGTATGCGTCGAAGAGGGCGCTGCTCGAACACATCATGCCTCGTTAAGTCTGTCTTGTTGAATTTCCAAGTTTGTCAACCTTCAGTATGACTGGACCGATGGCTACAATATAAACTCTGCCCTCTTGAACAACATTAAGATCAAGCAGGCTCCACAGGTGGCGGTGTTTTGGAAAGCGCCTCGCGCTTTTGCTCTGCTGTCTGATCTTTTGTCATATTCTTCTGGCTCTGATTTAACTGCCTGGATACTTGAATTTCTCGACGACTTCTAGATGATCACCACCACTGTTCAGCGTAGGAGGCGGTCCTCGCCAAATTCTGAAGTACGTTTCATTTAGATAGTGCAAAACCTAGCTGGACCTGACTGACGGCTACTTTTAATTTGTGAGGTGTTTCTTGGCGCATTTGAAAACTGTCACAGATAAGTGCAATTTCATCGACGTAATTTAAGTTAAAAACCTATCAGCCCGTAGGGCATGTCCAGTGAACCCCGTCTTCATAACTTCCTCAAAGGCGAAATTAAAGAGGAAAAGTGACGACGGGCAGTCTTGTATCCTAATGCTAGATATATTAGAAAGCAGTGACAGTTTGTTGCAAACCTTCATTCACTATGCGCGTACAGCATTCTTATGACATTTACATATTTCTCGGGCCCGCATTTCCTCAATAAACATTCCCAAAGTGCACAAATATCAACAAAAGCCAAGGCATCTTGTATGTCTAGGAATACTACCACATTGAGGAATGTAGGACCGCCAAAAATGTGCGTGCAAATGAGTAGGTAACAATAACATACCGAGTGGTGTGGTAATTTACTGAGGACTATAGCGGTCTTCACGCGGAATACGGGAGTACGCGAATCGTATGGTCAATAGCTGGTATAAGCTATCTCCAGTACTAATAGAATGCAGAACCGTAGTGGCCTTCAAAAGTGTCCTAGATAGGTGGTTTGAACTTTATCCGGAATTATTGTAATTTTATTACATCAAGTCGCTGTAACCTCCTACCGCTTGACAGTACAGAGAATGTTTTTTTTTGCTTCCATCTTTTGCAGAAGCTGCAGAACTTTTTCGGAGGTCGAAGTACCGGCGGCTCTTGTTCGCTTACTGGAGGACTCCTGTATCGTCCTTGGTGTTGTGTCCCCAGGGGTTCGAGTTAGCAGCTTCTTAGTTTGCGCCACGCGAGTCAGAAGACAACGCACCGGACAGGAAGTATATCCGCGAAACACTGCACGGGCCGACGTGGGTATGAAAACACTCTGATTACAGTTCAAATCACGGCTGAGGGCTAATTTGAATTTATCCATCTCAATAAATCACGGGACCTGTGAGTGATATGAAACAAGCGATTGTGACAAATGTTCTGCCACACAGAAAAACTAGTCTGTCTGTAACTGAGACTGTTCTGATACAAGGCACACGGAGCGTGGTGAAGTTTTATTGCCACCAATATAACACTTGGAAGGTGACTTGACTTGTCTTGTCTAATAATGTCGCAAGTGTGTTGGTACCTTGAAAATATATGAAGCACAACAATGGTGAAGAAGTTTTTCCGCTTTGTTGTGTTGTACCAAACTCCTTTTCATCGAATCCTGTAAATTCCAAGGTTGTGAAGTTTGACTAATACTTTCCATCTGTACACCTTTTAAAGAATTTAATTGTCACATATGATTATCTAATTTGGTAAGCACATGCAACGACACGCTACTAGGCATGAAATCGATTGCGGGTTACCAAGTTAAGTAGGAACGGAATGAACTGCCAATTTCGTAAAACGCTGACAAAAGTGTAATCATAGTTTGCGATACACGGAACATTGAAGAAAATTGTCCAGGGAAATTCTATTCATCTAAACAAGTGCCGTTTGTGGGTGAGTCTACGGCTATCAGCACATGTTGGAACAAACGGGGTTCTAGAAGTACAAGTGAAACCCAGTGTTAATACAGTCCATTATTTTATCTTACAAGAAATGCAGCTCTGCTAAACGCATGGCATACATCCTCCAGATTTGTCTAGTTTATATTATAAAGCTGTCAGAAAATGAGCGTGAAGTGAATGGATTCTCAAATTTAGAACCAAAATGGTTTCAACGGTATTAGGAAGGTAAGAAGAGACCTGATGAACCGATTTGCAGCACTGGAATGTAGAAATGAAATTTCCCTTTAAAATCTTGGAATAGTTTAAAATCGTCTACATTGAGATAGCGCATCACAATCCAATCGCACCATGCGTATTTCAAAATGCCCTTCCAATCAGCTTTAGAACATTTTGGAAATGCATAATTTGGAAGGGTTTGGAATGCACATCGGTCTTTTAAAATTCTATGGTACCAATATTTCGCCCTTAGCACAACAGTGCATTCTACCAGTGTATTCTAACAGTGCGTTCTAACATCTCTTCGAACACCGCTCGAAGTGAACTTGAGCGAACCTGCGTGCTAATCTCACACTTGTGCACTAGTGGTTTATTCACTGTGGCTCAGCGGCATTCGGTCGCAAATCTTTGGATTTTTACTTATTGGTCTCGCTTTTGAAAGCTCCACATTGTGATACCGTTTTCTCTAATACACTCCAGTGCATTTTACATTTACCTCGAATTCTAAATTCCAGACAGTGTTTCGCCGATATCCAGCGCCAAAAGTTGCGCAACTCAGACCATCGGAGAAATAGTTTGGTCTCAATCGGTAGACCATTTCAACGGCTTTCGAACGAACTATCACTCGTACAACTTCAACATTGGTTGAAGCAACTACAGGTCTCAAGACAAATTCACCTGGCGCAATCCATAGGCCTAGACAAAAAGACTGTCAATCACACCTTCGTGTAATCTGCCCCACCTTCACTCCTGACACAGTTGACTGCCGCGCCAGTGAGGAGTGTTTTCAAGCATACAAATGCAACGTGAACACTGTGACCTTGCCTTCAACGTCAGCAACAGAACAACTTTTTATCATCGAAAGTGAGTCCTTCAAATGGTTCGTAACATTTGCACAATATGTGCAATGCTAAATGTGCCACAGTCTACAGACCTATGTGGAACATGTTCAAAACTTGTCAAGGGGGCATGCGCTGCCATAACTGTTGCAAGATTTTCCAGGCGAGATGCCTCCGAGGTAAAGCTTGTTAGGCCAAGGTATTAAACAAATCAGGTTCTCTAAGGTTCTGCCAGGAAAACACATCTATCATACTGATAAAAGACGTGCATCTATTGTCTCGGAATTACGACCAGCTAATAAGCAAGTTTGAGGGAAATGCTGACTACCCAAATCTTCAAGGTTGGGGTAAGCAAAGCGGAGAGTGCAACCCAAGCTTCCCCAGTAAGTGCTGCTTCTATCCTGAGGAGAATGGCTAGTAACAATTTAAGCAAAACAACTTCAAGAGCCTCGAAAATCAACTGATGTTCCCTTACCACACATAGCTTACATTTGACTAGTGCGGTTCCCAGTTCGATCGGAGTAATTACACGTAAGGTTACTTCCAAGCTCTCGACGGAGTGCGTAGAAAAAGAGTAAGCCCGTACTAGCGAAAGTTGGCTTACGGTTGCTATTAAGAAGAGCCGTAATTTAAAATTAACGTCACTCCTAACTGGATCGGAAACTGAGGAGCGTAGCGGCGTTCTTCTGGTGCAAGCGCCACGGGTTTCCTGTGCTACATCTCCGAGGCTTTCAAACATTAACCGCGACATGTCAAAAGATGTAAGGAAACAACTACCTGTACTGAGCGTACTGTGCTCCGATATCCCAGAATCAAAGTCGACATCAATAAGAGACAGGCAGTTGAATGACCTCAACCAGTGGGACATTATTAGTAACCTAATCGGAGGTGTACTGAAATCTGTACACGTAGTGCGTAGTACGCGGTACCACAACTCTAAGAATAACGGAGAGGTAAGACTTCTGCTCGTTGTGCTGAACTCCATCACTGAAGTAGAATCAGTACTACTGTCGACAGGTAGACTCAGAAATGTACACTACTCCATACGTATCTTTCCGGAAATCCCATAGGGTGAGTGTTATCTATTTGACCGCATCTTAGGGGACTACCGGAAGGAACCTTTAACCAGAATCATAGTTCTTCACGGGGTTCATGAAACTGGAGCATGTGATAGGCATTCAATTATAACCCATGATAAAGAACAGTGGTGTTATATTCGTGAAACACTCTGCTTGGATGATTTGTTAGCGAAATCCATGTCACGGCTGCGTACCTCACCTAACTACAAAGGTAGTGGCCCGAGAGTGTTGAAGGTGGTCCTGCAGTCAAAACATCTGGTAGCACGGCTGCTAAAAAGCTGGCACATGTTTAGTTGTAAGATACCATCTGAGCTTTGGCTGAAGACAGTCAGTGATATGCCTCTTAGAGAGGATACGTCACTCAAAGAGGCAAACGCGATGGGATCTATAAACGAACAAAGAACCAGTAGTGTGTATATTGAGCCCATACAGTCAGTTTAAGACGAAATTGACAAGACACCTTACGCCGTACGTAGAAGATTAGATACGGGACTAACTGTGCAGACGGTGAATAATACGTCGAAACCTTATCGAAGTACACACAGGAAAAACGATTAGTCGCCGGCCACTTATTGTCCGTATGTGGAATCAGTGTGCACGACAGGGACTTACAAATTGGCTGATGAGACAAAGGTGAATGCAAGATGGCTGCATACAGCGCTTTCCAACTGATATTTAACAGAGGAACACCTACAACACAGCGCTCATTACAAACAAATACAAATCTACGGCGTTCCGGTCTGATACCCCGCCCTGTCTACCGATACACTTTAACGGGCAACACCGCCTGACACTTCTTTGGGGTGCTTACATTAAATTAGATCGTTCATGGACATGCAGTGCTTATATTTTCACGAACAGAGCTGAGGACAATGTCGTGTTCAATACTTTGCTTTGTTTTTGCCCTCGATTAGCTTATCCTACTCACACTTCTATTTAGCACTCGTTGGCCCAGCTATGTGATGTTGCATTTGATTGATTGCATTTTGTACATCTATCGATTTAGTTGTAACGCATGTATGTACAAACAATTTTTCCATATGTACATTCCGGTGCTGCTCTAGTCTGCTTTTTTGGGATACAACAGTCGGCGGAACTTCACGTATGAGTTGCACAACCTCCGAAATATTGCTTAAATCTGAAAAACTATCACTTAGGTACACTAACGCCCAAGGGCTCCTCAGTAAAATTACCGAACTTCGACTACGTCAGGTTGCGAATGCTTGGGACCTAATTTCTATTACTGAAACTTGGTTGCACCAAGAGGTGACTGATGTTGAGGTTGAGATAGCAGGACTGTCACTCATCCGGAACGACCCCCCCCAGCAGAGGAGGTGAGATCCTTCTCCACTACCGCAGCAACCTGCAATCTGCAATAGTTTGTGATTTGGAAATTCACGTTACCGACTCCCTCTGTTGCCGTCTCCGGCAAAGACGCAACGGCGCATGTCTCGTAGCTGTCTTTTACCGCCCCCAACTTTCACCCCGGAAATGGATTCCCGCTTGATACGTGGCCTGAACAGAGTAACACGCACTAGGTACAGCCACATTCTCATCTCCGGGGACTTCAATCTACAAAATCTGGAGGTTTTGGCGTCACCCAGTGAGCAGTTCAAAGCAGACTTACATGAACTGATCCCTAATAGTTCCTAGTACAATCATGTCATCACGCCCGCTAGATTCAGAACAGCAAACAAACCGTCCATTTTGGACCTTGTACTCACGAATAAAAAGCTCATGGTTGATAAGTTATTGATAGACAGTCCATTAGGTCTCAGCTACTATGTATTAATTACTTACAAGTATGTGTGTTATGCAGAGTATGCGTCTAAAATCCCAGAACTAACTCATATAATCACACGCTACCACAGCTTGAAAGAAATCGTCGAGGCATCTGCTTGGGAATACTCAAACAATAGCCCCCTTGACAACGTTTAGACAGAGTTCGTTGATAAACTCAGCAACATCATCAACAGCGCATCAGAGAGTAAACCCCTTCGTCCAGCAAAAATGCCTTCAATTCTAAGGAGCAGGACTGGAAAATGCTTGGCGATAAGGGATGCAGCTGGCGTGCCTACAAGATTAACCCCAACTTAGAGACTTGGGGCAATTTCCTGACCAATCGCAGCCATTGCACTACACTTGTTCGTGAGGACAGAATAACTTATCAACAATGCCTAGCCAAAAAATTCCTGGCAGACAACACAATGCTGTAAAGGCATGTCAAGAAGCTTCGTAAAATGAAGCATGGAATCACTCCACTTTTCACAACAGTCGGTAGAGTACAAAGCGCCGAGGAAACGGCTGATGCCCTGCGGCTACAATACACCCCAATTTTGAACTCGCAGCCTCAACCTGTCCCATAACGTCATGCACCTTACCGACTCCATGGTTTACACATGTATGTTTAAACCCAGAAATTGTTCTAAGGCAGTTACTCTCACTGCGTGAGCATAGTTCTCCGGGAGCAGACAACATCCGCCCGAAAGCACTGAAGGCTGCGGCCATTAAGCTAGCTAAAGCACTGTCAGAGTTCTTCGAAAACTTCCTCCATGAACAGCAAATCCCCACTAGGTGGAAGCGTGGCATTATCACCTCGATTTTTATAGGCGGTAGCCATTCATATCCTGCAAATTATTGCCCATTGACTCTTCTCCCTGTGCTCGCGAAGGTGATGGAATCGGTCATCGCTGAGGCTCTAATGGACTACCTGGAAATATGCAACACCTTGGCACCGGAGCAGCATGGCTTTCATCAACGCCGGTCTTGCACTACCAACCTGCTAATTTCACGAGGTATTTGGTCGGAAGTGGCTGATGATGGGTCGGAGTTGACATCATGCATCTGGACTTCTCCAAAGTTTTCGACCGCCTGGCTCATCGTATCCTACTTCACCGGCTACAGAGCTACGGAATTGGAGATCCTGTTCATTGTTGCATTAGCAACTTCTTCACCAACGGAAACGTCAAGTGCGTTTTAGGAGATCACTCTCTAACTAAATGGAGTTGTAATTGACGTCCCACGGGGCACAGAGCTGGGACCGCGCTTATTCCTGGTGTTTATCAACGATCTGGCAAGAGTATTCTCCGCAAATTTTCTGCTTTTCGCAGATAATGTCAAGGTACGGTAGGTGATTACTAACAATGAAGATCACGATCTACTCCAACGTGACGTGGATTGAATTTAAGAATAATCAACGAGGAACTTGCTTTAGTTTAACGTAGATAAGTGCAAGGTGATACATCTGCCGAACCAGCTGATGAGCTGTTACAGTCTTGGAGACCACACCTTGCAGAAGACGTCTCAGGAGCGTGATCTAGGTCTACTGGTACAGAAAGATCTCGGATGCTTAAACCAAGCAGCGCAGGCGTTGAGAACCGCCAATGAACACTTCGGCTTTCTTCGCAGAGCGTTCTGTTGGTTTGAACCCTCAATCTTCCCCCAAATACTTAGCGCCTACGTGCGACCGCATGCGGAATAGGCTACCCAGGCGTGACAGCTGCTGCAGCAACAGGGTCTACTTACTCTCGAGACGCCTCAACGAATGGCAACCAAGAACTTCAGGGGGCTCTTTAACTGCCAAAGCTGCTTAAACTAAATTCTCTAAGAATGTACAGCAGTCCATATCAGGAAGTTGTGGGGGGTCGAATAATGGTTCACCAGATTCTGAAGTAGAAAACTACATTTGCCGTCCATTGCTGGAACTGCACCACAACACTGATCTAACACGTCATCCCCTGAAACTGAAAATACAGTATAGCCGGTTTGAATGTTGTAGGCAGTTATTTTCCCTCTGCCTATGCCAGCCTTGGAATACCCTCACTAATTATGTCGTCCCTGCTCCCAGTCTGGCGAAATTTAAGAAACTAGTTGACGATGTGTTGTGTCAGTTGAAATTCATTTTATAAGTTATTAGCCAGGGTTCACAAATCGCAATCAAACGGTGTCTTACCAAACTCCCAACCAATGGATTTTATACTTAAAATACGCGAGTATCTCCGCTTTCAAAATTAGTCTTTGGTAAGGCCACCAAATCGCTTTTCGTGTTATCACACAAGTTTATTTTCGCAATAACTTCCATCCCACGGGACTTGTTAAGCATTGCTTTTTTACTCGTAATACACCATGGTTACATTGTTTCATAGTTCAGCTGAACATCCACCCCTTATGTGTGCACTGAAGCACATTCTTGGCATGGATTTATGGTGAATTAGAATGACAACCGATAACAGCAATACTAATCAGTGGACATTTACCATTGTAGTTTACGTCGTCTAAGGATTGTTTACGGAACACAATAAATATGAAAATTTCTTGGGAGCTCTAAGATGCAAGAAACCTACACTTAGGAGTTGTGTCCTTGTTGATGCGTGCAAAATTTTCCGAATTGAGATATTAATATGCATTAACTTAAGCAAAGCTGCAATGGCTCGGCAGACTACCCTATGAAACTGGAGGATTCGCATAGGGTTCAGAGGTATTCCCAGTGCTTCATATTTCACATGGTTTGAAAACAAATCGCTTCGGATATTCGTTGTAATATGGCAGTTTCACCCTTGCCACATGCTAAGTTTCAAGCTATGTGAACCTATAAACACCACTTAGCTTTTGTGTGGGACTAGTAAATACCAGTCCTAATCAGGATCTTCAATAGAGCATCAATACCAGAAGACAGCTGAAGTAGAACATCGCGTCCTGTATTCAATGAGACTAGGAGAAGACGTGGACGGACGACGCCAAGCAGGAGCGTCTGTCAGCACAATGACGAACCGTGCATACGAATGTGAAGAGACATGGATGGAAATTGAGAATCAGTAAAACAAGGACAAATATTTTACAAATGATCAGAAATAAGATCGTATGCAAAAAGCAATACTTTAGTTTGCGACTCTAAGTCTGTAGCAGGCTAGGATGATGTCAATTCAAACGATTAAGAGTCAGTGTATACCTGTCTTTCCAAACGTAAAGTTCAAAGACTCATTCCAAAGAGTAGTTTTGGAGTGGTACCCGTTACCTTGAACTGCCTATAAGGATTTATTCTTGTTGGTGTTGCGAAGATTGAATTTCGACATTCGTTCTTCAGCATTGATCTGTGGACCCACGTAGTTCAAAATGGCCACGCTAAGAGGGATTGCCACGCATTCGACCGCGCAAACTGACCACCCTTCTTGTAAAGCTACAGAAGTTGACGATTTGCAGTACCCAGATATTGAACGCTTGGCTTGTTTCTTCTGCGCCCCACCTAAACAGGCAGATATTGTACCTGTATACGTCCTATACTGGGTCTAGCGCGTGCGTCGTTAATGCAGAAAATTCTGGAAGAAGCTTGGTTTCCAGACACTTCCATGGTTATTCCAACATGCTCCTTTTGTTTTCTAAACCTAGTGCGCATTTTTACACATTTATGCTTTTATAGTGGTGATTACGGCGCTAGTAAGTTTTTTTTACAAATACCAGCTCTTGAACTTTAGGGAGTATCACCCACTTCTTCCCACTAGCTGGAGCTCACTTGAACTCTTCTGATGTTCCTACTCTACTAGCAAATCCTAACTTCCCGATGTACCCAAGCATATGGGCTTAGTATCCTTTTCAACCGCTACTTTACTAGCCACTTCAAATGCTCACAATCCGGTATGTTTCCCACGATTTCCAACCTTGTGGTATTTCTGTCTTCCCCTACTATATGCAGAGTCTGGACCTAGGGAAACAGAGATGCGGTGATTCAACAGTACACATGTTTTGTGTGACTTGTTCTGTAGTGGATACTTCATCTGTATTTGTCGATTGCGGTGTAAAGTTTTTTTCCATTGTATTCGCTTCAGTAAACTAGGCAATCATGGAATTTCAGTGTGCCACTGCAGGTTTCCCGCTCCATAGTTGAGTAGGCAAATCCATTACTGGAACCCATCTATTTGGGAAATGCCTTGTTATGCCACTTTGCAATCCGAGACATGTAATCCGCTGTATAGATCCTGGACGCGTCAATACTTACGCTTTAAGAGCTTTTCACCGATACATCACAAGCGCCCCTTAGTTCGAATTTTGTGCCATAAAGCTCATATGAGTTGCAGCACAGATTAAAAAAGCACTCTCTACTCTTTCAGATGCTACAATTGAATAGTTATCATTTACAGTTCATAAAGCGTTTCAGTGACATTATGAAAGACGTTCGAGAGATAACGGTCCAAAAGAAACTGGTTTTCATTGATTTGTCTTTGTAAGGTCGCCAATGCATGAAAGTCACGGCGAAGCGAATAAGCACCTCAATAAAATCGTATACAGTGCAGCAGAACTACTCTTGCTTGTACCCACCAGGGCACTGCTTGGGTGCTTAGTGAAGACACCGGTGTCGAAGTAGTACGCGTTCTATTACCTATACAAATGCATATGTAGCTATGGAGACAACTAGTTTTGAAGAAATAATGGCAATCTAGGTGTCCGAATCAAGTGCCTCCGTGAACGACTGGAACACGTGATGGTTACCTTTGGCGATTCGGTAAGCGAGGCTGTCTCAGAAACTACCGGGGCATTTGAGGAACAGCGGTCACCAGGTAAAGCCGGATGAGTCAATCACAAAACTCATACGCAATCAAATGTCCCACCTTCTCAAACTTCTCGATGACATTGTTATCTTTCGACAGCAACCACCGCTCCGTGTTCAAAAAGAGCTCACTGTGTCACTAATCTCGTCGTTGTAGAGTGTAAAGTACAGATAGTTAAACAACTGATCAACGAATGCTTTGATATTATCTTATTTTGGTTTCTTCGTTCCTTCATGTTATTCGTGGAGGAAAATACATCAATTGATAGAGTCATCCTGCTGCATTCGTCTCCTGATGCTTATTTTGCAATTGTAAAACATCGTACACATAATGCCGATAAACTTTCGGTGATCTTTCTGAGTTTATTATCACTCTCTTGTAAAGTCTTTCATGTATCAACTTAGCAATACGGGAGATACTGCTAATCCCACGGCAAGACACCGCTTCGAGATTTGTAGTTACGATCGGAGAAGGAATTTTTTAAGACATATATGCATACGTATATAGGAACTGAATATTTGACCATTAACCGTACAATTGACGGAATGCGACAAACCAAAAATAGCAAGTGCTGAGTAATCTAGAGGTTGTATAAAGAGATTCTCGTATTAGACGCGTTAGCGAACACAGTTTTCGATGAGATTATTAAACATTTCCTACAAGCTGCGCTGACAGTCCTCAATCTGGGAGTCGGGAAATCTCTACCACGTGGAACGTTAATGTTGATACATTCTGGTATGTGTTGGTCGGCCTTTTTCTTTACGATTAAGGCCATTAGCAAACATACGAAACGCGTTCTGAGTCATGAACGCCTGTGCAAGAAACTTGCGTTGCTTACGGAGTGCAAGAGTCTGCCTGGCTAGATAACGCGACGGTTAACCTCAACAGCGTAAATAGCGAACACTCATAGATAATGCTGTTAACAAACAACAGCACATAGACACCGTTCGAGTCAACGGGCAAAGCCTTGCAACCGCATTGAAGCAATGCACCTACGGTAGTGTCGTTGACTCCGCCTTTCCGCGAGAGGCTAACACCACATGGGCATTAGGGATGTCGGAGTGTGACAAAGGCCACGCAAAAAACATGACGAATTAATCCACATTTCCGTTTCCTTAATTATTTGATCTACCATTGTCTTCTTTCTACCTCTCAGGCCGTTGTCCTGGATTAAACCTCTTGTACTATCATTGGCAGTTTACATGCGTGTATTTTGATGAATAGTGACTATCATTGTTTTTGACTCGAGGATAAGATGTGCACCTGTTCACTGGAAGCTACACTGCCATTCCTTGATTACTTTGTTCACACGGATGGAGGAGCCTGAACACAACGCTATATCATAGACTGACAGCATGTATGGACTGGAAGTAGACTCATCTCTGTTTTACATGGTCCTGACTTTGCGTAAAGACTGAAGGAGTAGGTGACATATCCGAAGGAAAGCAATGGGCAAATTGTTAGGTGGTGACTTTTTCGGCCGGTTAGTTAAACACCAGTTCTGACGTAATTTATATCCATACAGACGAAGTACCAACGATTGGATTGTGAAAGGAAGAATTCTTTATTAAGTAAAAGTTCGGAAGCCATTCTGATGGCACTGAACAAATGGAAAATAAGGGCGCTAGGCCTACACTGTCCAACACTGCGTTCGACGTCGGTGTATTTCAAGGATTTATTTCCTGCTGTTAGAACGAATAATTGTATGTGTAAACTTAGTTGCAAAAACAGTACATACATTTACATAGGCCACGCAGTGATAGGTGCGCACAAGATTCGCGTAACACAAAAGGCGTATGTGAAGGCCGCCCCGGAAAGTATCAGAATATGGTTCAGGGCGTCAGCCGTGAATTACTAGGCTTTGAGTTCGACCCCAGCTCAGATTATCTCCACCTGATGAGTGTAAACCAGGACGGTCATGGTGTACCAGTTTTGGGAGGAGCAACACTCAAATATTTTCATTCCAACCTGAATATGGACTTAAGACAAGAGGTTTGCTGGCAACAGTTCATGTCATGACACTTTATGAACTTGACTTGGACAATCTTGCGATCATTAAGAGTAGTTTCTGCTTAACACCGCATGGTCTGAATCCGGAGGTGGTGAAAAGCACCAGTGCCAACAGCTGCATTAACAGAGTTGAAGAATTCAAGTCATCAGATGCGTGGTGAGCTGTCTTTTTCCGGCCAGCAGGAGAAGCTTTGTCGGACTAACTCGGGCAGAGTGCCATCATCATCATCCTCATCAACAGCAGTACATCAGGCATTTTAAACTTTACTTTCCTGCCAAACTACTATAACAACCTACGAAACGAAGATTGATAAGAGGGAGAGAAGGAGGACTAGTCGGAAAGGCTTATTGCCTTAAGCAAACATTCAGCTTCAAGCGCCTACATCTTGTCAACCACATTCCATCACAGACATCTGATTATCGTACAACGATGAGGAGGCTTCGGAGAGACAGCATCCTTGTACCTTTTACTGCCTTGCGTCATAATCAGCCAGTACCTCTCAGATAACTCAGCACCAAAACACACTTAACACACTAGGAGGTGGCAGCAGGCGCGCCACTGGTGTGGGATGCGATCCATGTTTTTAAATTCTCCGGCCGAACACAAGACGAGTGATGTTAACTCCAGCTTTGAAGGCGAGACCGGTTGGCGGCACCAAGCTTGCTCGTCAGTGACTTCATTTTCCACTGCCAAGAGAACTGTTTTCCACCGCGAACCTAACGTCACCGTGCATCTGGCACACAAATCAAGACCGTCCAAGGTAAGCGTTGAGCAGGAATAGGTAGTAAGTCCCCAAGCCAACGCAACTTACTCAGGGCCATATGTTGTTCTAAGGAACTAGCTTGACTATCACTGCCTAGCACACGCCTACGCATATCATTGTTGTGGACACACTGGTGTCAGCCGACACCAGTAATGCTCCGCAGGCAGCGATGATCAAAGAATCGAAAGCGCCTTCGAGCTTCAGAACAAAGGGACTAAGTCACAATCTCATAGAGCAGGACGTTCCTCACTGTGACCTTGTAAACAACGCCTTTTAAACAAAGGGAAACCACTTTCTGTCGCCCAAGATGTCGCAGATACAAAAAGGCAGTTCTGGCTTTTGAAATACGTGTACTGACCTCAGTAGCCATACCCCATCGTCGCTGAAGCAGCTGCTAAGTGATTCGTTCAACCAGCTCGAGTTCCTCGCTATCAAGGGTCAGGGGATCAGAAAGTGGCTGTTGGTCCTACAGCAACAATGTGCACTTTGAAGCTTCAAAGGACATACTAAATAATAGAACCACTCTACACAGGTTATTCAGGGTTGATTGCGCCGCCCCAACATCGTTAAAATGCAAAACCATATCGTCCGCATAATCAAGATCAACTAGCCTTTCCCCATACAACACCTCAACGCCTGCATCGTGAGGATCCGCAAGGGAACACTCCATGATGCAGACCAGGACGAAATTGGACAAATTGGGGAAACTGAACAACCCTGAGGAACTCCACTTGTTGTCGTAAAGACATCCGGTAAATCACCGTAGATGCAGATGCAGGCTGTCGTGTTCGAGTGCAGCAAATGTAAAATGTTCATAAAATGTTCGCATTTTTCCGCTCAAGTAAGTTGAACAGAATGCATAGACTGACTGAATGGAATGTACTCTTGAAATCGAGGAACACAGCTATTGTCGGCTAGTGGTATGCATGGAGCTGTTCTAGCACTTACCACAAGATGAATATGGGTCTATTCAGCCTCGTCCTGAACGAAAACCTGCCTAATCTTCCCTTATCCTGGATTCCTCTTCCGCAGGGAGGCGAATAACAAGTATTGAGGCCAATACCTTTGTTACTACGGGCGTTAGACTAATAGCACTGTGGCTCTTCTAGTCGGCGCGACGGCCTACTTGTATATTGTCACCATAATCGATTCACTCCAGTTAGCCGGGAAGGCTTCCTTCGTCCATACATCTTCGAAAAGTGAAGTCAGTGCTATACAGAGGATCACACCTCCATTCATAAATTGTGCAGATGGCAACGAATCCGGATCTGCGACACGAATACGATTGAGGACTGTGATCGCGTCTCGAAACTCAGCCTCCGGCAGATGCTCTAGACTTACCTGCCATGGCTTATTTTTCGTCACTTGAGTAGGAAGACGTCCGGAAGCAGGTGGTCAACTGAATTTATCTTGAAGTGTTCCGTCCAACAAACTATACAGTGCTGCTTATTGCGAATCGGAGAACGCGCGCTGTCTTTCATAGTTTCACTGTTGCCTGGTTTCTTGTGACCAGTGGCGCGAGACATCTGGAGGCGTTTGCCATAGTTCCGTACTGCTTCCGCCTCCTCCCTTGCTTGAGCCCAACTTGTCCACCGGGCTACCTTATCAACGCGCAGGACTCGCACTTATTTGCGCCTGTTAGTCTGCCTGGTCACATTGTTCTCAGAGCCAGCCGGGTGGTTTCTTCTGGATTCCTACAGACTCACCGACCTCTCGGATATCCAGTGACTGATGCGGTGACGATTGATAGTGACACAAGTATGTGCTCCTGCACCGTGCATAGCGGCCAAGAACCTATTTCACCGAAGCTCAGTGTCCTTAGAACAAACTAGCGAAAGTTCGGTATGCAGTGCAGCTTTGTAGGCTTGCATGAACGGGGAACTGAAATAACTTCTTAGTTGCTTATCGGGGGAGACGCTTGGTGCGCCTCCCGGTAAAGATCATGGAAAAGCGACAGAGTACCGACGCATGATCAGAGTCGACGCAAATACTCCAAAACGAACGAAAATCCAGAATGGGAACACACTACCTGTAATTTATGACAATGTGACCTAGTTGGGTCCATCGCTGGCTAGCCATAAGAGGAAGCCAAGTGGCAATTCGGCGCCCAGTGTGTCTGAAAGCAGTGCTATTAACAAACAGCTGGTGCTCCGCACACCATTGCGAAAGACGCTCGCTGTTGTCCGTACTGTCGGAGCTAAGACCATATTTACCACCTAGCTGAGTTTCTGAAGAGTCCAGGCGACTTACTTGTGCATCCAAATCACCTGCAAGTGTTATGATATCTGAACTGGTAGCACTGCGTACTAACGTGTTCAGTTGGTGATAGAATGTGTCCTTGGTTGCATCAGAGCTACAATCGATGGAAGTGTAAGCGGAAATCATAAGCAAACAGCGTTTTGTAATACTTCACAAATCAACCTTGGTCGCTGTTCTCAAAAAGGTCTGCACACCAACGGCTGTTCACCGGAATCCAATCAACCAACGATGATTCAGCCTTGAACCTGAGTACGATACTTACCCCAGCTTGGCCAGAGGCCTACGCATTAGTGTCTCCGGATGCGTACAACCAGTAGCGACAGGACAAACCCTGTGCTTTTCAGTCCACAACTCCATGAGGCTCATTAATTTTAGTTTCGGATACGCAACACGTCAATACCCAGTATGACTAACGTGGGTGCGAGTGCAGCCATTTGACCTATTTGTCTTAGAGTGCGAACGTGGAACGGCGCTAGGGAAACGGCACCGCGTGGACTTATAAGGGTCTTTCGTCGCTATGCGTTCAGTGGATGGTGCGGGAAGGTAGCAGCGAAGGGTTTAACTCCAGTGGCATTATGGCTGCTGTCGATCTAGCTGGAACTTGGAGAAGGCTAGAATTAAGAGACAGGTGGAAAAGAAAGGAGAGAGGCTCCAGCAGTAGCGAGTTTTCGCTTATCCGCCCTGCTGTATGCAGTAGATAAGGAGACCCTTGATAATCTGCGCGACAGCCGATGCAGGATGTAATTAACGTTTAAAAAAGTAGTCATGGTTGTATATGGGCTGAGATATTGTTAGGACGCTTAGACCTTGACAGGAGGAAGATTAGCGTCCTCAACCAAAGTCTTTGGCGTAAAAGCCTGTCCATAAGGCAGCGGCGAGGTGACAATGAGTTCGTTTTACAGTAATGGACGCCATCACATTTCAAACCCCCAACCTGAAGGACCAGGTGACTGAATTTGTCTATTCTCTAACTATTGACCAACGTGGTAGGAGTGGCTCTCAAGGGGCCCGGAGGCACCACCCAGTATGGCACAATGGGTCAAAGAGCTATATAAACCGTCGCACCATACTAAGGTTCAGTTTCGTTGCGACGGGTCAATGTCAGACCGGTCCAACCCCAAAATCTAGAAGAGGACTGACGTGTAACGAACTCGTACTGTGGATGACTTGGAATCTTTCGTGTTAAGTGGCTGTATGAGAAGACACTTTGATACATCTCGGCGCGTATCCTCGGAAACACCGCTTGTTTGTCGCTCATCTCTTCCGAGTCTGGCGTTCATGTCACACAAAGTATGTACCTGTTTAGTTGGCTTGACGTACCTTTTATGTGAAAAGGTAAACGTTGTGCACAAATATACAAACCGATTGTTTACAAGCCCTTCTATGTTCGGGAGTTCCCTACCGGTTCATTGCACATATCTGCATGAAGTATTCGTAACTTCCCTCACTGAATGTAAAGAACCACCAGATCTCTTGTTGGTCACTAAGCTGCTAATTTCGCTTCAATGTTAACGGTTCCAACGTTGCTCTTTCCTATCACTGCACTCCTTGTCCTTATTTGGACTAATCACGTGGAGATAGCCTAGGCTGGGATTGAAAGATGGCACATCATAGCTGGCGGGTAGCGCCATGTTTACTAGACCATTTGACGGGCCTTTAAATTGGCAGTTGCCACTTCAGTGCACATAATGTTTACTTTATCTACTGCAAATAGATGGGTTTTGAAGGAATATTTTGACATCCTTTTTGTCCGAAGTGCTTCCACGTTCACCAAGATAGTTTCCTTCTCCACATTTTGAATACAAAGTAGAGATAACAAGCGCAAACCGCGATTTGTTGCTTTTGGCCACGAACTTTTAGTCCGGTTGAAACCAATTCTGAAGTACTGTCTTCGTATAACTCTACTGTCTCAGATGAAAATAACCCGAGGATTCTGTTCATCACTTTGCGAGTAGTGCCTAAGAATGCGCATCATTTTAATCGAGTGACATCAATTCATTCTTCCCTTTTGTTTATCCACTTATAAATTTTGCAATTTTGATGATGTTATTTTGCTTCATGCGCAGTTGCTATTTTAAATTGCTGAAAATGCACCTATCCGAGTACGTAAAGCGTATCTTGACTGGACTTGACTTGACTCAGTGATTAGCGCTTGTCACAGTGATTGTGAATGGATTGTTGGGCGTTGGGGTATCGGTCGGTTGGCTATATTGAAACACGCAACCACAACAGAGACCACGGTCACTTTATAACTCAACCTTTGCCATGCCGTCCACTGCGAATGTCACCGAAGCGAAGGCTTTTGGTGCTGCTCTCTCCCACCACGGCATTCCACGACGGACCGGCTCCGTCCTTGTTTGGAGTGGTCAGGAGCTCGATGACGTTGACCGTCAAAAAATGTGTGCTAGACCCTACTCCCACTCTCAATCCTACACGGAGGATGCAGGCTGTGAAGTACAGTGATGGGAGATAGATATATTTGCATCAATCTGCAAATAGACAAAGAGCCATCAAAAACTATGGAACTCAAAGGAAGGTACAGCTGTCACTAAAAAACCGGGCACAACACAAAGGAATCCATGGTTACGTCAGGGGGCGAGATACTACCCTGTTGCCCAAGCGGAAGTGGGGAGTTGACTTAGGGAACACCACCCCGAGCGTTTGGCTGAAGAGAGTGCCCGCAACGCAGCAATGCTTAATATGGGAATCGCGGCCATTGGCAGACGGTGACTGATTGCTTAGCTCATACGCCTTTAATATGTTCCTTTGGGTAAAGTGCTTTGAGCAAACGGCCGAGTCTGGTCGGCCCAACAGTCTAACTGCGGATCATGGAATACAGCAGATTCGCACGAGCGTGGAAACCTCAAGCAACCGAACGGTGTGAAATCACGTGAAATAAAACCAATACTGCGGCGCCGCAAACATGCCAATAGCAACTTACGTGTATCACAAAGCAGGAAGAAGCGATTTGTCAGTTAAACGATAGGTAAGCACTAACGACCCAAAATCACTAATAACAGCAGACCTTCTGCGTACCAGCCGAGGATCAGCGGACCGAAGTAATATGATCAATTTGGTACCAGCCATATAACACGCGCGATATCAAGACGCCGTCCAGCGATAGACAAGATGATGTAGCAACCACGGGCCAATGAAACTTAAAGAAAGAAAACGCAACCAATGGGGCTAACCAGATGACAGGCTACCCAGGGAAATAATGTGAAAGAAAATAGTGTATCTTTTCTATAAATATGCGAGGCCTCCGGCAATAAACGGTTCTGCTGACTGTCACGCTGACTTCGTTTTTGATTGTTGTCTCGTCTTACAACACGTTGACAAACAGGGGCTCAATAATCCCCGCGGAAATGGTATATTGTGGTGTGGCATAATTCGACGCAAAAGTCCGATAGAGCACACAAACCTCAGATAACTCACAGAATACAACTCCGAGGCTGTATCAGCTGCTGAATTTCCTTAGATCACATCAGAAGCAAATATTGAGTGGGGAAGCTGAAGAGGAAAATCATTTGACTTGACTGGAGCTGATTGGTTGGCAGTGTTCCTGCCGAGATAGACAAGGGGGATACAGATAGTTAAAAGCCAGCACGGAAGCATACTACACGTATGTGACAATGGGCTTGTGAGGAGGGCGAGCTTGCAGTTAAATAGTGGATGAGGAAGGCAGATCCATCAACGGGTGAGATTAGAAACATCAAGGCAGGAACATGACGGATGCATGTGCTATTATATAGGGCAGAAGGGAAAGAGTAAGATCGATCCCATCGCTCGAGATAGCAGGGGTTGACAAAAAGTTCCACTGTGTCGACAGTTATTCCAAAACCCGAACATCAAGTTCCCAGCAACGATACTTTTGCAAATTGTACCAACTTTGCTTCCCCCAAGAGTCTATTTTGTGGTTGTGGTGAGATCCTTGAGTTCATAACACACCGCAGAAAACTCGGTTATTAAAAACACCCATACGGTGTATGTCTTTTTACTTCTAGTAGTATGAACTATAGAAATCGCTCAAGCAGATCCTTTACAATAAATCACCCCTGAGTATCATGCTGTAGTATTTTTTGAGTTCTGACAGGATTCGTCTAGTGTGCTCGCACTAGACAAATAAAACTTCGTTATGGTATCTAAACACTTGTTATGCTATCGTACTTAGACATTAATCTGGCTCTTACAAAAACACACATCTATTAACTTGCTTCCGAACGCCATGCATGCTGCTGGTCACCATATCTCAGTTGCAGGTGAATAGGGCCAGTGTTAGTACACGATGTACTGGCATTTTAGTGGACAGAAGCAGTTAATAAGCTACTAAAGATACTTCGGTGATCCTAGCTTTTATTCCACATACTGTATGTCTGGAAAACAGGGGACGGGCAACCTAGACAATATCCATCACTTTAAAATGAGTGTGAAGCTTCGCAGTACATCAGTGGAAGCACTTGCGGGACCAACATCAACTGGATGTTCCCAAATCGTGCTTTCTCGAAGCTTGCCTCACAAGCTTGTACCATCCAAAGTAGAAGAATAACGACCCTTACTGTATTCTTTTATGAATGTACCCACTACATCCAGGCCTCATGTTTTAAAAACAATTCACATCCCCAAAAGAAATCCAAGAGCACAGACCGCTCTACACCAACGCATGCAAATACGGTAGCCTTTAACTTTATATCGGCGAAATAACGATGTTAGCTAAAACATGGTGCACCGGTGGGGTAGACCGGGGCAGATTGTAACACTTTTACCTGACCCTCTATTTCTCATTTATGTATTGTCCCATTTATTGTAACTTTGATTAGAACACATATGGACTATCAATCCACAGTGAACCTTTAACCTTTTCTTCATGTAAGGTGTAGAAATGCGTGGAAACCTTTGTGTAGGGTGATCCCCTCTGTCACATTTTGTCTCGGGTATCGGAATAAGTAGTAACATCGTACGGGACAATTTATAACACAGGATTAGTTGTGAAATAAAGCTAAGCAAAAGCAGAAAAGTTGTAGTTTTAACAGAAAAGTTAATCAGAATTACAGTTGTGGCAAACAAACAGAAATTTTCGGCTACCAACATCGATACTTTGCTGTTGAGCCCAGAGTCCACAAGTTGACCACTGGATTCAAATCTCAACAGCATGATTGTTACTGTAGCTGTCAATGCATACGAGAAAGAAATATTCATCTTCATCTGAATATGAAGCAGAAATTGCCCTATCTTTTGGCTTCTGTCTGTTCATAAAGAGTGTTCTGTTTAATTTCACTGTGCCTTTAGCTCTAATTTGGTCAGACTGCTATTTCATTCCTAACAGCCTGGTTTTTACGGGGGTCACAGTGAGAACAGCCCTTTTATCTTTCTGTGACTTTCCGCACTTGTCGTTCTGTCTGCATGTGTATATGGTAATAGCAATTCAGGACTAAATGTGTGCTCAACATTTCATGGACCAACACCAGCTGGAGACAGTTCTTTACATTAGAAATCCT
>OX104063.1:125813063-125881483 GCA_944474145.2 Dicrocoelium dendriticum | reverse complement strand
TATCCGCCCTGACAGTTTCTAAATGCTCTGTCATACATAGCTACCTTTAGTGGACGTTGTGTCTTTCGGGGCCAACCCTGTCCTCTGCAATGTTCGTAACTTGCATGGCAGTGGAGGATAAGACGCATTATATCGCAGTTAGCTTGTAAATCATGACGGTCTGAAGCTGTCCCCCGTAGCCCAGTGGCATAAGCTGCTGACTGGCGGTTCAATCCGCTGGTGGTCATGGGTTCGAATCCTGACGGGTCCGATGGATGCGCACTACTGACGATGCCCAACAGACTGGAACTGCAGTCTAGTGCTTTTCCGGGCATGTGGACGACTATCTGATTTGGAAACTGGCTGCGATGGACCTCACATAAATACAGTTTACTTGTTGAGTATAAGTTACACCAAGATCTGCTAAGTAATTTCTGCGCCTGATCACCGGAAATCTGAAGCCATATCTGTTTCTGTGATTAGATAACAATTAGGTATCCACGAGCAAGGTGTAGCTAGACGAATGGGCTACTCGTTGAATGCATACATTAGAACATTGAGACTTCCAAAGCTGTTTCGACAGAAAGGTACTAGTCTGCATTTGTCAATCATTCTAATTTCTGCGGAAAACGCGAAAAAACTGAGGAACACTAGCGGTTGTTACATTTCGCCACAGTGAAAAACCCGCCTTAATCACTCTGTTGTGACTGATAGTGACGCAATGAGCCATTCGAAATCTGCATGAAGCAACTCACACACTCTCTACAGGCTATTCATTTGCAATATCAAAGCGGGTCTCCTCAGTAGGTGTGATGTGTCATTTACGCAAGAAGAAGAGCTCTATTACTGTCCGCATTATGAAACATGCTGTTTAGGTGCAGGCGGTATACAGCATGCTGGGTTGTAGCAGCAAAACAGAGAAGTTAAAACGACTCCAGTACAAGCTTGCTGCTTCACTGCTTCGGTCATTGTAAGTACTAGCAATTCCTCAGTCTCGAAGTACCAAATCGCAAGTAGCCGAATATTACTGTAAGGCAAATTACGACCAGTGCTTGTGAACCTGTGCGACTGACCAGAATTTTGGAGTCCATAGACGTTAATCAGCAAATGATCGCACCGTTTCTTTTCGGTTACGGTAATGAAACGAAACAGAATAAAACGACACAGATGCGTGACTCAAGCGAGTAATGGAAAGCGCCACACCGTGTTTCAAATACCAACCAACGGCTTCTTCTTCAGATATAACGTGTTTTGGTTATTAAGCTTCCATTTTGTCATGGAAATTTTCATTCCGTTACAGTGATAATTACCAAGAGGAAGTTGAAGTTAGCGATTTAACCTGTATGGGAAAATCTGGATAAGACAGAAGTTTGCTTTTTATTGTGATGCAAATTGATCAGCAGATTTTTACTCGCCATACGTACGATCAGTAAACTGGAAGAAACTATTGTTTCACCCTAGTTTCTTGCTGGGTATCAACAAGCTTACCACCTATTGGCATCGTAGGAAGCATACGAAAACAACGAAAGGCAGCAGTGGGGGATGAAACCTACGGCCACTTGATCACCGAATGTTCACGCACTCGAATTTCTCTCAGTCCATCACATATACTTCCTGCATAGTTTTTATGAGATGACATACATCCACAAACCTGGTGGTTGTGACGAGCGTGGTTGGACCACTGCCCGGGCATTTCAGCACTATGTTGACGAGATGCATATGATTACGTTGCGGCAGCACTGACGGATTACCTATTTGGAGAATAGCAATCGTGCTCAAGTTGCATAATACGTAACGATAAGTCTTCTTCTTATGCTCCCGACGTTATAATGTCTATCAGTGCAGAAACACACTGGGGTATTTGGAAAGACACAGAAGCGTCGTATCAGAGCAACCAGGACTTCGCCAAACCATTCATGCATCATAAACCTTCTGAAAGCATGTTCCAGGTAGACGAAATCTATAGATGCTGGGGATTCAGTTGATGCTGCCCTCTTCCATTTCCAAACGTTTTCAAGCTTTTGGATAACCTAACAATTTTTACAGGCCACACAGTTGTGTGGACCAATCGTTTGTTTGTTAAGTGCCTTTGTTCTTCAGTGTCACATGAATATCAGCTCTTGCATCGTCTTGAATGGTTACATAGTTGTGCATTTCTGCTTTCCAAAGACTCATTATTGAGGTCATGGCTTTTAACAGTGTTCAGAAAACATCTAGCAGTCGAGATTGTGCTAAACCCTGCAGTTTCTTTTAATAATGTGAGACAGCAAGGCAGGAAGCCGTCAAATAGAATGGTAAAATGACCTATTTCGACAATACTCAAGCAGCTTCTTCGTGTTGTCTGCAGTGGATTACCTAGCCACTAACCCTTTCATGTAGGTACGCATGTGTCTGGGTAAGCTTGGTACCAGCCTAACCTACACACTTTGCAGCCAACCTCTACATCTCACAGATTCCCTGTACATGTCTTACATGGAGTTGAAATTCGTGGACAATACCAAGTACTACGCCGAAACTTGCTGCATATATTTGCAGAGCCCAGACAAACACTTTGTATCTGATTGGAAGAGATTGCCACTCGCCTCCTCTCCTCTGTCATATGGAAAATACTAAAGCACAGTTCACCCTAAATTAGAGGCAGGAAAGCAAAGTGGCCCAACACGTTGCTACCAGGCTCATCAACAGTTTACGAACTTTGCCGTATGAAGGCCGATGCGAGGGACCAGGGCTGCTCATCCTGTCGCATCGTGTGGTACGAGTCTACCTCATACTGTCTTACTGTATTGTACAGCACGATAACTTCTTTTAACTATGGTCGTTGGTTCACCTGCGAACATCAGTATTATGGAGCTGGAAATGATATGATTTTCGGGAGGTAATCAAAAGCTGAAACAGTTTTCCGAAGCCACTGATGAGAACATGCTCGTCGCGGCATTTCAAACTATTATTGGACTTATATTTCTCCATTATCATACTATGAGAAAGGCGACGCACTGATAATGACATTTCCATGTGAGTCCCAGGTTACTGTGTCACACACCCTATGTTACATCACGTGGGAAATTTCGAAACGATCAGAACACTAAAACGTCACAGCTAACCTTAATATAGTTTAGCCTTTTTGATCGTATTCTGAAGGTTATGCATAGTTAAAGAACCACTTGCTTCCACGGTACTTTCATGTATGCACAGTTTTTTTCCGCAGATTTGTTCATTAATTATATTCTTTTTAACCTACTACTCCTGCATATGTGTTTCCACCCGTAGTAAAACCACGGTCCTGCTGCTCCTATAAGTTTGAGGATATCACTTTCTTAAAGTTCAAATGATCTGTACTGGCACTTAGGGTGCGTTGCTAACTCAATCCTCCCGTAGCTCCGACTGCGGCTTTGGATCATCCTCCATCTATCCACCAATGTGCAGGGGCATAAAGATCTTATCTCGGAACGCACTGCTGGACCCAATCCGTTATGCGACTATTTGCTATCCAGCTGGATTTTAGGAAGTCGCATTTTATGTTGATTAATTTTTGCCGACAGATATATATCCACTAGTTAAGCTAGGAACGGACACTGCAACCGAAAACGGCTGAACGGAATGACCTAGCTCCGAAAGACAAAAACGCAGATGTCCCCATCTGAGTACCAAAAGTGAGACCGCATCTGCGGAAGGTTTATGACAGTTACTAAGTAGCATACTTACCGCGAAAACCTACCGTGCGGCCGCACGGTAACTGGGTTCTCGCTTTGCTCTCTGTGGCCCCTCTAATTCTCCCCACACAATATTGTGCGTGCGCTCGTTCGAACCAGTTCAGTGCTTCCTAACTCTTGGATCTAACCTGTGTGGATTATACTCTTGCACAAGTTCCCATTTTTCGGCATATTCTTTGCCGAATTCCACTTGTGTAACTACATCAAACCGGTTTTTCGGAAAAGTTGTTGGTCTCATTCGGAAGAACAAGCTGAGGACTCCCAAACTATGCTGCAACCATCCCTGCAAGTTGCAGTATAACAAAGTTACAGCCTTTTTGCCCCGCTCATCAACTGAGCAGGTCTAGGGACGCTTATCAGCGCTCCACCTGCATCGTCGCCTAAGGCAGGCCGATTAGCACACGCTGCCGCTTTGTGTGGGTGTATGTGTTCCAATGCGAGTCGATTGATCGCTGAACCCGACAGTCTGCGCGTTACGACCTCCATCTGCCTCTACCGCCTGACCTTGATGAGGTTGAACAAGTCTCAATTGGTGTGCGCGTTCTGACCTATTCGTGCGTCACCCCTGGCGCAACGAACCCTCATCAAGGTGAGCGCTTAGATAGGCCTTGCTGTAAACGCTAAGGGGACGACTAGCATTCCAATGGTTCAACGTCGCCTATGTTGAGCAGACAATTGCAGTAAAGTCCATAAGATCAGTATTACCTGTTCTATCTGCATTAGATCGTACTGTCCGCAATGTGTAGGCAAATACGTGCAAGAAGTAAGACAGACAAACCAAGTTGCTGACACAATTTGGATGTGCCCAAAATGTCAAAGGATTCCAGTTGTCAACTGTTTATCTTTGCTCATGAAAAAATGTGATAGGATGACAGCAATAATCGCGCATTTTGTAAATACTAAGATCGCTCCCACGGAGGTAAATATGGCCACGATAATACCTCACCCGGCCAACGTAAGCTCTTGTCTAAGTTGAAGGAAAGAACTAGACGCTCCAACCGCACTGCAGCGTTTGTGCCTCTAAGTCCACTGGGTCCCCTCACTCCCATAAGTGGACAAGCATCAAACATGCCTGCTTCCACTTCTCCAACCATAGATGTTTCACTTGGAGATTCAGCCATGACACCGACAGCTCAGAGCCGAAGGCAATCCAGTGCAGATAACAAGCAGGTAACGTACGCATCGATTGCCTCGATAAACACACCGGGAGCGACACACCTAGGTCCATCTTCAGTACCGAGCAAGCGTGGCGCAAAGCAGCTTTCACCGTCAACTCCATTGGTGCCCTCTAAACAACCCGAATTGCCGGCAAAAAGTATGAAGCCAAAACTCGATAGACAAAACCACGCTGTGCTAACTCTCGTGTGCACCAATGTTCCCGAATCCAAATCTGGCACAATAAAAGGCAAGTGGCAAGACGATCGCAACCAGTGGAGTTCCATCTGCGAGGCGATTGGTATTCGTGTTGTGTCTGCAATACTACAACGCGTAGCGCGTCACCCAACCTCAGTGCACTCTGGTGAACCTCGAATTCTTCGAGTAACACTAGACTCAGCAAATGAGAGAGAGACCCTACTGCACTCAACAGTCCGCCTTCGCAACTCACCGAGCGGAGTGCTCCTATTACCTGATCTACCTTGGAAAGAGCGCGCAAAAGAAGCAGGTGTTCAACTCAACAATTTTAATAGTAATAGAAAAATATCTGCTCATGGTGTTCCCGAGCTTCTGCATTCTTCTAATCACGATGCACAAACACATGACCGAGAGTAGTGATGATACATCCGCGAAGCACTGCCTATTGACAATGTTATTGCCAAATCCCTGACAAGCGTTCCGTCATCACCTAACTATAAGGGCTGCGGTCCAAAGCTACTGAAAGTAATGTTACACTCCGAGGGAATGACGCAAGTTCTGTTGGATAGCTGGTTACAGTTTCGAGCTAGGTTGCCAACAGAGATCCGGCTAAAAGCAGCAGGCGAACGACCAAAAGTCGGAAGCAAGTCAATGGAACTTGCAAACGCTACCAATTCTTTATTTGCACGGTCCTGCTGAGAGACCGACACTACAGCGCTCACGACACACAAGTGGACCGAGCACTGCACGAGTGAAACGACTGTTCAGGAACGCCCAAAAATTCCATGCAACATGACGGAAATACATAAAACAAAAAACGATTAATGGCCGGCAGCCTAACGGCCGCCTTAAAAACTAACACAAAGTTGACATCCATCAACGCACTCCTGACAACAAAAGCCCTATCTTGCATGTACGCAAACGCCCAAGGTCTCCTAAGTAAGTTGGCCGAACTTAGAGAACTCCATACCTCACATTCGCTGGACCTCGTCATGATTACAGAGAACTTGTTATACCTTGAGATAACCGATTCTGAGATCAATGTACCTGGTATGTCGCTGCTTCGGACCGATAGAACTGGAAGGCATGGCGGTGTGATTCTTTACTATAATACAAACCCATTAAGGTGAAGTTATCGATCACCCGGAATGCCGAGCTCCCGATTCGTTTTGGTGCCGCCTGTGGTTGAGAAACAAGGACGCATGTCTACTAGCCGTGATTTGTCGCCCACCAAACTCAACGTCGGAAATGGACTCCAAACTGAACCACGTTTTTCAGTTTTCTTTGAACGAGTCTTACACCCACATTCTTATCGCTGGAGACTTTAACGTGCACGACATAGAAACGCCGGCAACCGACGGTATGCAGTTAAAAGCCTGCTTGCAAGTGCTAATTGCTAGCCACTTTCTGTACAACCACGTAACCTCCCCCACCAGATTTCGAACTGCTAACAATCCGTCGATACTGGATCTTGTGCTCACTAACGAAGAACTCATGGTTGATATGATAGTTACAAGCACACCACTGAGTCGTAGTGATTATGTTACTCTACTCTTTGACTATGCGGAGTACCCAGAAAAGGAGAAGGATAAAGTGCATACTGTCACGCACGATGAGGTGTTATCTAAGCTTGTTAAGGATATATCTTGGACTTTCTTAATCGAATGCCCTCCAGATGTTGCCTGGAAAGCATTTACAAGGACGTTTAGCACACTGGTTGCGCACGCATAGGAACAGAAGTCCTTCCAACCCAAAAACAAGCGTAAGTCATTTCTGAGGAGCAGAACACGTAAATGGACGTCCTGGAGGGATTTGGCATGACGAGATCACCAGGACTGCTTGCATGCCGAAACCTGGACTGAATACGTGACAATTCGTAACTTCTGTATGAAACTGATCCGCGAACGCAAGGTCACTCATCAGCAGGAGTAAAAGAAGCGATTCTTCACGAACAGCAAACTCCTGAACAGGCACCTTAAAGGCCTTCGAAGGCTGAAGCAGGGGTTCCAACGCCAGATACTGCTGACGGGTGCACGCAATCAGCAATGGAAGCAGCTGATATACTAAGGCTTCATTACTCCCAAACTCAGCAGTTGTGGAGTTCTCCGAACTAAGTAACTTGGTTGCAAACGTTCCGCCACGATTCGAGGTGGCATCTTCAGTGCGGGATTGATAGCAGTTAAGTAGCAGGAGCTGGCAGAAAGCAAACCCAGTAATGGATACTGTCAGCAACCACTCTGTTCCTTATAGAGGCATATGTGGCTATTAATTTTGCCTCGTTCTCATTGGTGAATCCTTGTGTTCAGCGGTTGTGCTCGAGTCATTGTCATTGGCTGCGGAAATGTTGTTGAGACTTGGTTGGGATTATCGCACTCAGATTGGTGCAACGGGTGTGAGTGAGTAGTCTGGGCTCATATTAACCATGCTGTCCACTGTCCGTGTGTTGGATTAGGTTCTTTCGGACAACGGTTGTTGGTCCTCTTGAGCTCTCTGTGTCTCAGCGGTTGATATATTGGATCGAGGTCGATATGCAGGTTGATTGAGTTCGTGGTTGAGAACCAGGTTTCGGGAAACTCCCTCCCTTTTTGTGTTTCTCCTTCGGTCAAGATCTCTACCTTGTTCCAATCGAACCTGTGTCCCTCTTCATCCACGTGTGCTGAAACCATTGAGGTTGCGGAATGGTTCTTGCACGCTCTTTGGTGTTCATGTATTCTGGTGGACAGCTTTCTTCCTGTTTGTCCCACATAGTGCTTTTCACAGTTTACGCAGTTTATTCTATTTTCGACATTCCGTCGTTCTAGTGTCTATCGCCTTCCTTTTGGTTTTGACAATGTTTTCCTCAGAGTGGCGGTTGGCTTGTGGGCTACCATGATATGATGTTGTTTGAACAATCTGGCAGTCATTTCAGACACGTTCTTTAGGTACGGCAGAACTATACGTTTCTTCATAGCTGACGTAGGTTCGGATTTTGAAGGCTTGCGGTTTAGGCATCTTCGGAGGGAACTGCATGGGTATCCGTTACGTTCAAATGACTTGAATAAGTGTTTTCTTCTGCCCGTTTGCTTCTGTCGTACTGCAGTGAGTTGCTAATCTAGACAACAGTGTCTGCACACACGTTATTTTGTGACACCTTGGGTGGTTGCGGTTGAAATTCAAAATCTGATCGGTGTGCATGCTTTTTCTGTAAACTGAGGTTTGCAATTCGCCGTCCACTGTTCTGGCTATTAACACATCCAAGAAAGGAAGTTTGTTTTCCTTCTCTGATTCTATGGTAAACCGTATGCCGTCCATAGCGTTGTTAAGCAGTTGTTGTGCCACCGATACTTGACTACGTTTGAGTATCACAAACGTATCATCGATGTAGCGAACCCAAAGTTTCGGATTAATCATTGGTAGTAGATCCTCTTCCAATTTTTGCATGACAACCTCTGCGATGAGTCCGGATACCGGTGATCCCATCGGTGCACCTTTCACTTGTTTATACATTTTTCCGTTGAACGCGAAGTAAGTTGAGAGACATAGGTTGAGAAGTTCGCATACGCTTCTGGTCGTCATGTTCCCAATCTTCGCTCCGCTGTTGTCCAGACGTACTGTGATAATTTCTTTGGCCATCTGTAAGTTGACGGAAGTGAATAGGGCGGTCACATCGAAGGACACCATGGTTTCGTCATGTTCTATTCGTAGGTCTTTGAGTTTTGTCAAGAATTGTTGAGCGTTGTCTATGGAGTGTTGCGATTTACTGATTAGGTGCTTGAGGCGCCTCCATAGTTCTTTTGCCAGATAGTAGGTGGGCGTGCCTGGGAGTGAGACAATTGGTCTTAAGTGTGCTCCATCGTTGTGTACTTTAGGTAGTCTGTAGAATTGTGCAATGTTCGAGTCGCGAGCCCTCATTTTTTCTCGTTTCTCTTCCGGTATTTCGTTCGACTGCTTAAGCTTCGCCAACACTCTGTTTTTTGTAGGTTAGTTGCGAGGTTGGGTCAATCTCAATGCATTGGTAGGCTGTAGTATCGTTCAGGAGCTGCTCCGCTTTCTCGGTGTATTCTGCTTTGTCCATAATTACTGTCATCCGTCCATTATCATCAGGTAGAATAACAATTGATTCGTCCGACTTCAGAGCTTTTATTGCTTCCTCCTCTTGTCGGAATAGAGGGTTGCGTTGCCTTTAAATGCGTCATTGCTGGGACGACTGTGTATCTAATTTGTTTGTGTGGTTCGTCGTCTAGTCCGTTGGACTGCAAAGCGCTTTCAAATCGTGCCAGAAAATCCCTTAGTTGTCGCGTCTTTGTAGTTATAATTTAGGCCTTTGATGAGAAATTCTTGCTCCGTACCACCGAGTGGCCGCCACTGAGTAGCAATGTGGGTGGGACAAACAGGAAGGAAGCTGTCCACCAGAATACATGAACACCAAAGAGCGTGCAAGAACCATTCCGCAACCTCAATGGTTTCAGCACACGTGGATGAAGAGGGACACAGGTTCGATTGGAACAAGGTAGAGATCTTGACCGAAGGAGAAACACAAAAAGGGAGGGAGTTTCTCGAAGCCTGGTTCTCAACCACGAACTCAATCAACCTGCATATCGACCTCGATCCAATATATCAACCGCTGAGACACAGAGAGCTCAAGAGGATCAACAACCGTTGTCCGAAAGAACCTAATCCAACACACGGACAGTGGACAGCATGGTTAATATGAGCCCAGGCTACTCACTCACACCCGTTGCACCAATCTGAGTGCGATAATCCCAACCACGTCTCAACAACATTTCCGCAGCCAATGACAATGACTCGAGCACAACCGCTGAACACAAGGATTCACCAATGAGAACGAGGCAAAATTAATAGCCACCTATGCCTATATAAGGAACAGAGTGGTTGCTGACAGTATCCATTACTGGGTTTGCTTTCTGCCAGCTCCTGCTACTTAACTGCTATCAATCCCGCACTGAAGATGCCACCTCGAATCGTGGCGGAACGTTTGCAACCAAGTTACCCAGTTCGGAGAACTCCACAACAACTGAGCAAGCCTCCCGAGCTACCAATTTTCCAAATCAGTTTGTACTCCCAAACATTCCAGCAGGTAACGAGCCCAAAGATTTTCTTCTTTTCTAATACTCCACCATCTGTTTTAGACATCCGCTTCACTGCCGTAGCTGTTTTGAAGTAGTTGTTTTCCTTGCCTAACCACAGTTCTCCCGGAGCCTACAAAATCCGACCAAATGCTCTGCAAGCGGTAGCTAGTGATCTAGCAGAACCACTGGCTGTTTTATATCAGCGATGTCTAGAATATAACCATATTCCATTAGTATGGAAGCTAAGATTCATCACTCCTATCCATAAAGGAGGTAGCCGCACGGATCCTGCCAACTACTGTCCAATAACTCTGCTTCCCGTACTATCCAAATTGATGGAATCAATCATCGCAGATGCGTTGATGCAGTATCTGGAAAGCCACAACTTAATATCTCCAGAGCAACATGGCTTCCGTTAAAAGCATTCATGTAATACTAACCTGTTAATTTCATGTAATAGCTGGACTGAAGCTGTTGATGATGGAGCAAGACTTTTGAAAGCGTTGAATAGCTTATACCATAGAGTTCTCCATCACATGCATCGAAACTACGGCCTTAGTGGCCCAATGCTGAGTTGGATTAGCAATTCTCTACACGATCGACGGTTAGATTTGAGAGTCCGAGAATCATTAACTGATGCAATCGATGTAGCATGTGGAGTGCCACAAGGCTTGATTCTTGGACCTTGTCTATTCTTGGTGTTCATTAACAATTTGGCGAGATCAGTTACTTCCGAGTTTCTATTTTTCGCTGATGATATCAAGATATGTCGAAGGATCAGAGGACCGGAAGACCACGGACTGCTCCAGTGCCATCTTAACACAGTGTCGAACTGGTGAATTCAAAATGTCCTACCATTCAACGTAGACAAATGTCGCGTGGTACAATTACGCCATAGACATAACTACACCTATATACTTGTGACAAACGGATTGCAGAATAGCTCCCAGGAACCTGATCATGGTGTGATCGTACAGAGCAACTTCAACTGTTCAATACAGGCTGAGGTAGCTGCGAAAAGAGGCAACCAGCACGTCGGCATGCTGCGAAGGGCATTCGGGAGATTTGACCCATCAATCTTCCCAATGATGCACAATTCCTACGTGCGCCCGCATGTTGAATACGCTATCCAAACTTGGTAACCTTGGTTGAAGCGCGACCTATAGGCGATAGGGGCACCACAACGGAGAGCAACAAAGAATGTAAAGGGCCTGCGCTATCACTCTTACCATCGAAGGCTGAAGTTGCTGGGAATTTCAGCGGATGCTATCGAAGGTTGCGTTGGGATCTCATATTAGCGTATCAGATACTGAGTGACCCCAACCACGTATGCCGCCATTTGCTGAAACGCAGCCACAACACGCAGCTCAGGGGTAACTGCTTAAAACTGAAGGAACAAAATAGCCGTCTAGAGTGTCGACGGAATTACTTTTCCCTTCGGGTTTGCCAACCCTGGAACGCACACCCATACTCAGTTGTATCCTCTCCTGCCTTGGACGTTTTCAAAAAACGATTAACTGTTGCTCTTTGCTACCAGCTCTTTGTTACCTAAACTCCTCTATTGTGAATTACGCCAAGTTGAGTTTTCTACAGGATTTATGTACCAAATGGGCCTAAGTGAACGACCATATTTTACTTTTCTCACTCCTTACATCAACGATCACTGCACCCCAGTGTCCTTCTGAACGTTTACGCTCGATAATTTTTTTCATTTCACACTGATGTTAATTATCAAATTATTCATCTCGGTAGACGTTCGGTAGATGACCCAGATATATTTTGATTTCATCATATTCACAACCATCATACTGGACGTGTCAAGCACTTGCTTTTCTCCCGTGGTAAATCATTGTTCATTGTTCAACATATTCAGTTATGGTTTCAAGATACTGCGCGAGGTAGAAGGCTATCTACCAATAACTCTAATAGGAAGTATTTGTCCTCTTAGTAGTTGAGGACAATTTCTATTGTATGGACTCATTTTTACTCACTCTGATTGGACCGCTTTAAGCGCATTCCTACGCAACTCCTCCAGTGAATTTAAGCAACAAATTCAACAGAATCGTATGGGGTCGCGTCTCCCAGCCAAATTTCTGTCGGACAAAAGCCGTTGTCCGTCTAATTTATACATTCACCTCTCCCGTACGACTTATATTGATGGTCGCGGTCAAGTGCTAGCAGCACTGATAATCGTTAAAGGCAATCAGTAAGTCTAGTTCAAGCAAATTTCTGTATTACACTCGTAGCATCACTTAAAATGATTATCGCTTTTGTCTTCAGGCCATTTAATATTCCCAGTAACTTGTCACCCACTAGATATTCTTTTTGTATTATTTCTTTTCTAGTGGTTTAAAAAATGGTTCAATAGATTACCGACTTGTATACTTACTGATATTGACACGGTTTATACAATAAAATAAAGCAAAGGTTTATCTAAATTTTTGCGCGCTTAGGTTAGGCCGTCAATTAAAAATATTCTGTCCATTGTAGCCATCTATTGTCGGATTATTCCCAGAATGTGTTCTGAGTACATGTGAATTCGCCTTCGGCTTAACCAGGTTGACTTGTCTTGCTAGGCAGAACCTGAGCTACCATTTAACTTACGCTAATGTTAGCTGTTGTATAACTTTTTTGTAGATTTGGCGTCACTTACCATGGATCAAATTCATTCTGCACAGTCTGTTTAACACCGTAGTGATTTGTTTAATTCACTGCACTTCTTTTCAGTATGTTTAACTTCTTGTTCTTTTAACAATACTTGCGGAATCTAGGTTTGATAGAGTTAACTGGATATAGCCAAGTAGTTGGCACAACCTACAGGCTAGAGGAGTCAGCTTCCTAAATATTACGGTAGATGTCTGGTGGTGTTCTCTACGTTTAGGTGTAGATGCTGACAACTTTGAGCGGTGAATGTTACATAATCCAAGTACACTGAGATTTCCCCTAGACATAGTTTACCGTAGATAGCATCCATTGTAAACTAAACTTTGTGATAACTTTTTATGTTACCTTGCCGATAAGCTGGTGATATTTTCTCCAACTAATTTCCTCTATTTGCATGTGTATCGTCTACACGTTACACAGTGATCCCAATATTTGTAGAGTCAAAACATAGTATAACAACCACAAGCTTGCGATCCCTCATATCAGTGGTCTTCATTTGTGCCGAGTAGAGAAATTAATTACCATCAAGCCTAGTCACAGACACAGTGCGTGCCCTAACCGAAGTACAAATTTATGGAAAAGCAAATTTTGCGCCTTAAACATTTTCAATCAAACAAAATATGTATTATAACCCCAATGTTGCGCCATCACCAAATCATAATGAATTATTGACTTAAAACTTTTCTTCGCTAGCAACTTAACAATCGCATAGCTTTTCTGTTTTAGGTGAATGAGTGAGAGAAGAATAGTTCTGACTGACGCCGCGTTGGAAGAAGTTAGGGCCTGACGAAGCATGAGTTACTTTGAGACTTGTCTGCACGATGATGGGCGCTATCAACCAAAATAGGCGCCACTAACTAAACCAGAGATTTGCGGTACGCTAGCTGCAGTTAACAACACCGCATGTTGCTCAACATGCAATGCTTAGTTTCGGTAATTTTTGTATGCTAACCACAGTACTACATCTACACGAGACGTTTAACATTAGACGAACAGCAACACTTTCTATATTGAGCCACCTTTGTTAACACTTTACCGTCCCACTCTGGTTATAACATTACTTTTGTAAAATGAAACACTGCGAATGAAACGGCGGTACAAACCTCGTTGACCTCTGTACGAGATGCAGTAGTTGTAACGGCGTTTGTTTACAATCAAGAAGGACTGAAAAATTGGTCATGCATCCACCCAGCAATAGTAATGTGAAGTCACAGGCGCTGTTTCAAATCGAGATCAGATTCATGCTTTGTTTTCACTATCTCGCTCTTCTCCAAGAAGTGAGGCATAGTGTTATGTACGTGACAGCGCGCAATATTTTATCTTGGCAGTAGCGTTCTTCTGGGTGATACTGAGGCAACGACGAGACTGTTTTTTGGGATCGGTTGTTTCAACAAGTGAGGCTGAAACAACTGAACCAAACTCTTTTTGGTACACGATGGCTCAAGGTATGCGGGCATGAGCTGACCTGGGATAAGGAGCCTGCTCATTTTCGTCTAACAATAGCCGGAAATCGACAGAATGCTTAAGTGAACGTACTGGTCAGGTGCAACTCCGGATAAAGTCCCCTCAAGTCGCTGTCCAAGACGCCCCTATCATTTATACCAGCTGTTGAGTAAATTGCCAAACAGCCTTATGTTATCTTGCCAAACAGTAAATGGTGAGGAAAGACACCTTCATCTAAGCAGATCCTTTGGAATTTAATGAATATTAATGCCAGACCTCGGTGTCAAGTTGTCTTTAGCTGCATTTTTTAATCAGTTCAATTTTTACTATATTATGCATAGGAACCGATGGGATGCTTTAGTGCTGGTTTGCTTGTTTACCATAGATGTGAATCACTCCGTAAGGCTCGTCCCACTTACATCGTCCGCATTATAGTGCACTGAACAACAAGCAAATCAAGTGTCCAAGTTAGGAAGGTTCGACAGTGTGCAATTTCATATAGGAATGCACTGCTTGAACGAACGGAGCTTTTTCAATTAACCTGATCCAATCGTTCGAAAAGTGATGAAGCTTCCATAGGTCTGAGGGAACCGAACTAGCAACAATTACCGCAACATCTTAGAACGTAACGTGCTACTGTCATGGGAGATCTAGGGAAACCGAGAAACTTCAAATAAGCTATGACCACCTTGGAGATGTTGTTATGATGATGCAGAAGTTTATCAGCCTTTGGTAAAGGCTTATCGGTGCAGCTTGTCACACGACGTTACATGGTGGTTGCAAAGAAAACGTTACAAAAAGGTAAATCTCGGCTTCCGTGGTATGCAAGAAAACCATCGAGCGTTGCTTTTACTCTGTTAAATGCTGCACGAAAAACATTTCGGTGTACGGCTGCGTCCCTAACCCTCATTTAGCCATTTAATGCATCATTTTACAAAACAGGGTCTGTGGGTTCCTGATCTTCAACTTTATGGTCTAGTTAAAAGCTCAAACTACGAAAATACGGAGTGACGGAATGCTAACCTATCAGAAAGTATTCCATTTTTCTTGCATTTTAGACGGCCGCAGTATGTCAGCATGTGTCCATGGTCATTTGACATGCTTGGTTCATCAGCACTCTCAAGTACTCATGAGTCGTGTGACGCACGCCAGCAGGGTTTTGTTCATGGAATCGGAATGGAGAACCAGCGCGATGCTACTGGCTGGAATCAGAATCATCTTCAAGACCATTTCATAAGTACTCAGGTTTCTGTCAATTTTTTCGATGGAGGATTGAGTAAAGGACACGGGGACTCGGACGAACATGCTGATATGCGACAGCGAAATGTGCGATTGAAGCTGCGGCGTGCAAGGGCAAATGCGCGAGAAAGAACTCGTATGCGTGCACTGAATTCTGCGCTAGACACATTACGAAGACACATTCCAGTTTTGTCGACTACGAAGACAGTACCAGGACACACTGTCGATAGTACGCCATATTGTCAAACTGGTCTCTCAGTGGCTGCGCAGAAACTGAGCAAGATTGAAACACTTCGGTTGGCCAGGAATTACATATTTCTACTTCTATCTGTTTTGCGGAACAACCGACCAACAACTTCGCAGGCTGTTGTTAAATGTCTTTGTAAAGGTCTGTCGCAGCTCACGGCCAACCAGGTTTCAGCAACCATCGAAGCAAACGAATATGATCGAGAAGCACGAAGAATTCTTTTCAATGACCAAGTTGTCAAAGGCTTTGACTATGTACCAGCGAACGACTACTTGTGTGGTTCGGTTCAAATCTGTCGATTAATACTTGAGCAACTAGCACGTGATAGAACCACACAAGATTGAAGTGCGTACCCTTTGAAGCACGCAGCTCGAAGATTCAGCAGAAGTTCAAGTAACCCCATCATACTCCATTGCTAAACTGACAATAAGGTTCATATGCGTCAAAAGGTAATAAACATGAAGTGTTTCATGTTACAATGTAGAGTTCGGAGTACAAAATGCGCAATAACTTTCGGTTATTAACTAACAATAACTGTTTGCTTTTATTGTTTGGTCGCTTTTCTAGCACCACCTATTCTATCGTATTCAATTTGTGCTTCAACGCATGTTTCGGGTGCACCCAATGAATTTAAAACCTTGCAAAAATTTAGTAAAGTAAGATTTCGATATTCAAATCTGTTCGACGTGCCATAACTTTAGCCTTACTGTTGGTTGCATTTATATTTCATCCCTTTTGAACAGAAACTTGCACGATGCGTCTACTAAACCCTCAAGATCACCCCACCTAAACAATGTACTTTTCTTATTTCTTGAACCGTCAGTGATTAGGTAGCAGAACTATGGATCCATACCCATAAATCAAAACACTGTTTTTCAGAATGGCAAGCATCCGCCTTAGCAGTTCTGTGTATGTGTTATGCGTTGTTTAAGCAACTGCGCGTTAATGGATTTGGTTATCCCCTTCTGCTTAAGTGAGTACAATGTAAGGTTTTGATATGGCAGTGGAAGTTGGCCAACGATGTTCACGCGGTACAAAAGAGCAGTTGGATTTCCAAAATAATAAATCAGCTATAGGTTGCTGTTTAGCTAAAATGATTGTGGTAACTTTTTGGGAATTTTATGGCGGTGTTGGAGAATGACGTTCATCTATAACTAACTGGTGATAAGGGTTAATTTTTCTCACATCGCCTAGATGCTACGTTCCGAAAATCGTGTGTAAAGTGGAAACGACATTTAAAGAAATGCATGCACCTATGACGGCCAGTTACCATATGGCGCACGCCAACTCCGTGCGCAATGGACTGAAAAAGAGAACCAACAAAGATATCATTCAGGACAACGAGTACTAAAGAAAGACTCTTCGACGTAATGCCATAACCACTTTCCACCTGGTTTAAATGTCTCATGTGAGAGAACGCAAAGTGTAGTCTCCAGTCTGAGAGACGATCATTTCCATGCAGTTGTGCTCCACAATATGCCGCTACAATACCACCTAAACAAGTGGGCAACCAGAACACCGACAGCATTTCACATTCACATATCCTACTTGTATTCCATATCAGCCTCAAACGTTCCGAACGGCAAAAATAGTAGATGGTCTGTGAAAGATTTCAGTTTAATTAATCTTCTAATTAACAATCTATTTTTGCTCCTTTTTTACCATGATTAGCGGAGTGGAAAATAACCATGTGTGAGATTTTGAAAACATTCCTTTGCAATTTAGCCACGAAAGACCAACCGGTTAGCGTGCTAACCTACAGCAAATAGCTTAAAGACCAGCTGGCGACTTTGTAATTATACACGAGAGCTGACGACGTGGTCCTCTGCTGATAGTGATTTGACAGTTTGCACCCCCAATTTATCGCTTTATGGCCGATAAGCCGCCCATCTGTTCATATGTATCCCTCTTAAGGACGGAAAACTTCTGCACAAGCCATAAGGCAATAAATTTTCTTGTTTTGCTATAACAAATTTTTAAATTGTTCTGTTATCTTCGGTCCGCGGAAACGTCAAACGCGAACATTGTGACAGTCGGTTTGGGAGTTCTGCACGGCCTTATCAGACGCTCACCGTCCTTTTTGTATAAGGCTGAAGATTTGTGTCCGCCACGGGTTTACCAGATGGGCAGCTGAAAAAGTCAGATCTGAAGGGTATAATTGTCTAAATAAGTAAGTATGTATTTATAATTTATTCACAAGCCTGTAAACAGACGAACGTGTTATATGAACCAGAGTGGCAGGGAAAGAAGTATTTAGTGTCCAAGGAGAAGAGAGAGTTAAATGTTAGTAATAAATTTTCAATTTCACACGCGTCGTTTTGAGTTTGTTTGTGTTTCGTTTTCATGTTTCATACAACATTAAAATTACATGATGAAGAGATGGTAGAACAACATTGACGTCATTAACTACTTTTGCGCGCCATATCCTCCAAGACTTCCAACCAATGGGAATCCGCTTCATGTGGTCCCCAGCCTGGGAGACGCACGGATCCAACTGACTTTAGACACGAAGTTAGAAGCTTCATGCTCCTTTGGCAGGTCAATGTTTGTCCGCCGCAGCTCTTTTTCCATTCGACTCCAGAAAGTGCAAATAATACGCGACGTGGAAGGCAATTGGCCGGCATGCGCAGTACCTGACCGAGCCAAAACCAGTGGTGTTGGATACTTATGCACTGGAGACAAGAACTGTCCGCTCCCATGACTCTGCTTCTAAATTCCGCGTTGCTCACATGGTTCTGCCACCATACGCGAGCAATCGAATGCAGACAGCTGTTGTCGAAAGTAGACAGTCGTCTCAAATCTTCCAGTCGAACAAGCCAGGTCTCGCAAACACAGGAGGACAGCACTAACCATAGCATTGTACACACGGCCTTTGAGCTTGAGACTGACCTCCCGATGACGCCACAAGTGTCTCAGGTTAATACATGCCAGACGAGCTTCGGCAATTCGCTGTGAAATTTCACTGCCAATACAGTCATCAGCCGTGATTCAACTCTCGAGGTAAGTAAAGCTGTTAACGAGCTCCAGGCTGACACCCGAAATGGTGAGCGTAGCCATAGGCGTCTGCCAATCCTGGAGCAAAGCTTTGCACTTGGTTTGAGCAAAATACAGACCATACTTAGATGCCTCTATTGGTAAGCGGTTCAGAATATTTTGAACAGCTTGCGAGTCGTTTCCCAGCAAAGCGATGTCATCAGCATGGTCCAGGTCCTCAACTCTGCTCCCGAGTAGAGACTCAAGGTCGCAGCTCTGGGCTCCTTCCAGTGCGCGGGGTAGGACATATTCGATGGCTAAGTTGAACAGGAACGGCGAGAAAGGACAACCTTGGCGCACTCCAATGGTAGTGGGAAACGAAAAAGAAAGCCTGCCATAAGCTATAGCTTTGCCAGAAATGTGACTACACAGCTCTTTCAAGAGTATGACAAACTTGTCGGGAACGCCGTTCCGTAACAGACAGTTCCACAGTGACGACCTATCTACCGAGTCAAAAACTGCTCGGATGTCCAAAAACACCACCATTGTTGGTCTTCCGTGGACATGACCAGGTTCGAGAATTTGTCGCAACGTGAAAATTTGGTCAATGCAACCATGGCAAGAAGGAAAACCATCCTGTACCTCACGACACAAACTATGCGGGTAAATGAGAGTCTACGCAGCAGAATGGACACAAAAAGCTTGGACGCGACACAGATAAGTGAGATTCTTCCGTAGTTGGTCCATTCGTTACGAGGGACCCTATTGTAAATCGAACCACAACAGATTCTTCCCCCTGAGTTAGGAGCCTTCTCACCGCTTCATGCTTTTGTGAACAGTGATAGAATTTCTGTTACAACTAAGTTTCCCCATCTTTGAATGAGGCCGGAGGAAGACTGTCGAGCCCAGAAGCTTTGTAACGTTTCAGAGTCTGGATTTCTCTCTGCATTTCTGCTCCAGTGGAAGGATCTATTCCGACTGACCAAGGATCACATGATGGCAATGGATATGTAACCGGAGGTTGTGTCGGGCAATTAAAATGGAGAGCAAAGTGCTCTACCCAGCAATCCAGACGTCTGCGTAGGTTGGCGATCTTTGTATCGTCTGACCCACAGATGGTCTGATTGATAGCCTGAACTTTGCATCCGGTGGACCTGCTGAGGTAAAACAACCTGCGGCTGTTACAAGCCGTGCCAGCAAGTTCTATTTCCTCGGTTAGTTTAGACCACCAAAATTCACGGTCAGGGGCGAAGACTCGCTATCAGTTGTCTGTAAATAGAACGGCAGAGCTCAGCGGGTTCCACAAGTGTAACTCGCCGATAGCCGAGAAGTTCCACGGAGGTGACCGAGATCTAACTTTTAGTTGCGCAACGAACAAGACAACAACTGGATAAACCCGCTGAAAACATAACCTGTTGCAAATCGCGACCAAATTTGACCAACCTCCCAAGGAAGCGGAGAAGTAAGGATCTCATTAAGCTGCTTTTGATATTCCAATTGTACTGCGGGGTCGTCCAGTTTATCAGAGTTAAGTCGAGTTTATGTAGTCCTAGACGAGCCACCGAAACGCATGCAAACTGACGCACCTACTAGCGCATGTTCAGTTTCCAGGCATATTGATCAATAGGATCTGCAGTCCCAAATACTGCCACGCCAGTGATGACCCATGCGCGATGTGGTCAATCTGTGACCAAGCTTGAGGGGATAATAGAATGTGCCCGGTTGCGTAATGACGCCTGGGATGGCAAAACTTCGTGCTGGAGAGGTAAAGTGGGTGGACGGCACACAAACGGAGTAGTCTTTATCTATTGTCTTAGCGGGCCCCCAAGATGGCTTGCGCTTGGCAACAAACGACCAACACGAGAGTTGAAATCCCCTCCTATAATAATGATGTCCATTTTGGGGACCCTTAACAGCAAATCATGAAGATTAGGATAGAATTGGACCTTGACGGTATCCGGGCTACAGTCAGTGAGAGCATAGGCGGAGATTACCAAAAGAGCACTTTTGTCTTCTTGACACCTGTTAACATTGCACAATCCATTGAGCCTGACAGCAAAAAGGCGACTGTTGATCGGAATCCATTCGAGAAGGGCGGCTTCGGCTTTGGAACTAAGGGCTACCCAACACCAGCATGGAAGAAGCGGTAGCCTCAGCGTCTCCAGAAAGTCGAAGGTGGAAACGAGTAGAAGGATGAGTTGGTGAGGACAATGGGTAGACTGTGCTGGAATCCTGAAGTCGTGTTACGGACAAACAACGGAAATCAATTACAAGAGTTTTTAGAGTGTGCGCGAAACCGGCTTGTTGCCCAATCTATTTTAAGGTGCGCACATTGAACGCCGCTAAGTTGAACTGTGTCTTCGGTTGCAGAAGCGGAGAGGGGAGAATCCGGGACGGCTCAATCCCGGTTTGGCGCCATGTGCTTATGTCAAAGGATGGGGCGGCAACAGTGAGTACGGAGGAAGCCATCCTGTTCAAGGAGGAAGAATGATACAGGGGAAGAGTAGATAAGCCGGTGGCTTTTGTTGGAACAGTGTTTGCAGCAGTAGCATGAGAGCAAAGCATAAGTAAAGCGAAGACTGCAGTTCAGTTCCATGGTTCATCAGTAGGCGAGATACTGCTCGGTTGCCAAGACCGAAGTAGGGGGTTTTCTTAGAGGGACTGCTATCCGGAGCATTTGGCTCAATAGCTTACCCGCTAGACGGCGGGGCGAATTCAGCGAATCGCACCCATTGGGAGTCGGTGACCGATTACTCGCTTCATACGCTTTTCGTTTAGTCAAGTACCAAACAGACGCCCAATCCTCACACGATGACAACCTCTGCCAGCTGGAATACACTGCTCCACTGGAGTGAAGCAATGGACAGCGACTTTATTAGTGGCGAGTCACATCTGCCACGTTGCGGTGTTGTTAGACGGACATATGTGGCTTTTATGGGGAGAACGCTAGCCAGGCGGAAACGCACCACATCCTGGAACACTGCCGCCGAACCATTCGCAAGTACTGGAAAATCCCGAACCATCCAGCTGGCATCAGAAGGAGGTTGTTCAGCAAGCCAAGCAAGAATATACATAGAACCATGCGATAAATCAAAGTAAAGTAAATAATACTGAGGCAGCCACAACCAATAAAATTAAATATTAACATGGGTGTCCACATTCTACTTGTGAATGCAACCCGGTAATCCATGGCTGTTCTACCTAATTGGTTGCCTCAATTATATTTCTGTATTAACTGTCCTTCCGTGCCCTTGTTATACACATCGTGCAGGAATATTAGCCTGCAAAATACATCCTTCAATTGAAAACCAATTCGCTTATTCCATTTTAAACGCTTGCTGTGAAGCTGAAGAGTATGGTAAGCCGCTGGTACTGGATGTATCTTTGAAAGAAGGGTGTTCAAGAAACGACATGGGTAGGTCAGTATGCATATTTGCTTAGTGTGGTATTAATGTAGCACAGGTGTGTCATCCGTACTACCGGGTCACAACGATGTGAGTCCTAGAAACGTTGGAAGTTGAATAGTTTATTACCTTTTGGGAACTGGAAACAACGATACCCAAGCTTTAATAAAATGTATTCCGCAGTTGGTTATGTGATAGCAACGTTAGCGGTTGTCGTGATAAAAGTGGTTTTTCAAATAGTACGTTTCAATGGGAACATAACTTTTGGGCTGTTTAGTAAGAAATATTTTCGCATTAGGTCAAGCATATTACTGTTCAACCTAGGCGCAAGTATTCCAAGTTTCCCACAACGGTAAAATTGAATTACGGTCCAGTAAGAATCAATTTTTACGACGGTTTATTGTGGTTGGGGTTCGAACTACATCGAGCACAAGGCCGGACATCTGTCACAGTGAATAATGAATCGATTCCCCACGGTTCCATTAATGAGCACTTAATAAATAATGGACACCTTAGACATACAATAACATTTGAATTTAGTTAATGTAGAAACGAAACGTGACCCAGTATAACACAGAAGCGCCTATTGGTCATTGTTGAAGCGGAAGCAGACCAGCGGCTACAGCCTGAGACGTGCAAAAAGCAGGTAATTGTGTAAGGCTTCATCCTGTCATGGCCTTAGCCTGGTCAGCAGAGTTTAGACATATTGGCCTGTGATAATGTTTTGAACATGGTATTAATTGCTGCAGCTGACGTGTCGACGATTCTCCCCGTACATATGGACGAACCACAACAATCAGATAGACACAACACTAGAAATAGCATATTATCCTAGGAGGACGTAACTCAACATTGTACGTTGTTAGGCATTCTATACGGGAGAAGATTTTGCACAATTATCCCTTTAACCAGTTGACCGGCCCAAGCACGGAATCGAATTTCACGTTTTAAGGCCCAATTCGTAGACCGTATGCACATGAGGAGTACCAGTCTATAAAACTCAATGTTTTAAAATGCGTATTGTTAAGTTTTGTATCCCAGAAATTGATGATATCTTTCGACTTTCCTCTTACTGTTGAAACAAAGGGAAAATTCGCATTTTGTGGCAAGAGCACAAAATGCAGAGAATGAATTCGATTGCCGTGAATGCACACAAATTGTTGGTTTAATAAATGTGGTTGATTGGTTTTATTTCTACTGGTGAAAGAGGGACACTTTTAAAGTTTGTATACATCAAAGCGGTTCAGTTGAGATACATAAGGGCTGAGACACATTGGTTTGTTAAGCATACGTTTTACTGCGGGAAATCAGTACACTTTGTTCAACGCTTAGGTGGCCATCAGTTAAACGGAAGAGTATGCCAAGGGTTCTAATAAGCGAATTACAGAAAACGGAAGCGGATAAACCTAAAATGCTTTCACTCGTTAGCGTGTGTGCCTTTCCTGTGATAACATTTCCACAATTTGTGTAGGTACCTTTCGTATGAGAACAGTGGCCCACAAATGACTACGAGACGGGAATATCAATTTCGAACAAAGTGCACTGAGATCTACTGGTCTTTGGAAAGCAGATAAACCAAACTGTAAAAACAAATATTATTCCAAATTTTGGTCTCCTTGTTGTTGTTCTGTTTACTGGTAGACATGAATTTTTCCCCCCACGTGGAACCATCGTGACGTAGGTTTCGTATAACCTAAAGACTTTCAGCTTTCTATCAACTTAGTGTTAATAGTCGCGTATTGTTCAGTTCCTTTGATTACATAAAACAAAAGCGCGTAGTGCTCATTCTAATTTGGTAGGACATTTGGAAAAAAATATATTTCTAAGAAAACATATTTTTAAGTCTTCATGCACTGCTTATGATGTGTTTTTGAGCCTTGGCTTCAGAATTACTTAAGGTAATGCGTGGAGGAAATACTTGTCCCACCCCACCTCTGTTACCACTCGGCCTAAAAATTATTTCCTATATGAACTGAATATAGTTTATCTTTTCGTTGCTAGATAAGAATAGTCAGCGTTGTAGGTAAGCAAAGAAATTCTCATAATTTTGTCTTACACAGTTGTTGTTTCCGAATTGTTAGAACTAATGGGGTCGAATCTAGTCTGCTTATAAAGTTGATTAGAAAATTTATGCCATTCTCACTCTCATATTAGTCAATTTCATTGAACTTCTCGTCAAGATCAGCAACTCGTAAACTTACCTATTAATAGACCGTCCTCTTAGTCATAGTTTGCGCGTCAGGGTATTATATTCTAGCTTTAAATGGCGTACAGGAGAACAAAATGAAAATGTACCTGTTAGTTTGGAAACTAAGTCTACAGTACGGCTTGTGCCATACTGTATTCTTGTGATCCGCAAACTGTATTTGCAAAACTGGTATTAGACATAGGGAGTATATTTGGAAACAGTTCATATCGGTGTAACCTCACTATGGACACTCAGAAGAGCCGTCACTCCCAACACGGTTGTCTGCGAAAGCGCAGACAGTGCGCTTGTTGTCATTAACTTGGAACAGTTCGCATATCTTGTATCTGTAAATAGCCTCTTGCTGCTCTGCATATGAACACTTGCGAATGAGTAGCAGTAGGCAGCAACTAGATAACTTTGAGATCATCACAACAAAAGGATGTGGCAATATCAGCTGCAACTGTGTTCTAGAAAATTATAATCAAATACGAAATGTATATTTATGGGTGAAGTTGCCAAAAGTGATATGCGTCAGGATGATAAAAGGATCTGTGGCATTAATGGAATACCCCGACATACCCCTGTGGGGAGTGAGCAGGCGCCAAACATAAATGATAAGCCCGTCTATGTGGAATACTGATGGAAAAGCTAGTATCACCCCATAGGAAGGCTGTAGAATCCTTAACACTCACTAGAGGACAAATTGCTGTATTCATATTATTAACGTGAAAAGATATCCAAATGCACTTGAAGTAGGTTAACGTCCGCCACAACATGAATGACACCCATTCACTTCGCTAAATTACACGCGTGGAAGCGCACTTGGAAATATGTCCAAGAAAAATTGTCTTGACTAAGACTTGAAACCAGACCGCATATGGTGAAAGTAAGTAGAGTGGCTTCACAAATCAATAACCAATATTGCGTAATCCAATGCACGCTCTATGAAACCTGTAGCAAGCTTGATTATAGGTGCACATTGCGCCTGCAACATCAAAGATTCTATTATAATTTTGATGATATGCTAATCAACTATAGTTTGCCAGTCGGGGAAAAAGGACACCCAACAACATTTTCAAAAATGATTCGCCCTCACTGTAGCGGAAACAATGTGAGAGGTGCACGCAGAACGCGTATTGTCAAAAAATGAGCAACTGACAACGCACAAACGCGTATAGATATGGACTGTGTTTTCTTCCCACGGCTCAACGCAGATGAGATTTTGTATGACGGGCCATTGCCTGTGCCTACGAGTTTGATCTTCGGGACAACCCCTCAAGATTTGCATGTCGTATCTCTGCTTCGCTGTATCCGATCTTGGTCAAGCAGGAATCGTTCGAAAAATTGCGATTCGCTCCCTCGTGGCTGCATCACTCGATCTGCGCTCAGTCTTGTGGGCTTCTCTAGCAGCGTATTTGTCTGGTTCATTGCGTTCTCGACAAATACCGCCTGCGTTGGTTTGGGCCCATGCTCGTTACTAGATGCCGCTCCTGATTCGCTGTCGGTTTGATCCGCACGGCTGGTAGTGCCTTGTCTCGTCTCATCCATTGCGCCCGTTAGTAATACTTTACTATCCCGTTTTCATTGTCTTTCTGGTTCACGATTAGTTACAGGCTTCCGCCGCCTTGCACCCTCCCCTTCTCGAAATTCCTTTCCCTCTCATATCACTGTCCTAGAAGGTCGGCTTTCACTCAGCCTTTTGCTCCTTCATTGTTGATCTGGAATTTTGCTCCGTTCCGATCGAATACGGTGTAGGGGTCTTTCCAGCGTTTCCTGTACTTGATCTCTCCTGGTCCTTCATGATCTGGCCGATCGTTGTTCCGCATCTTTACTTGTTCTCTAATCCTGGACGGCGCCTACTTGTGAGCCTCACGCCTGGAGTCACAGGTGCTCTTATTCCTTGCTTGTCGGGCTTCGGTTCCTCTTCTACCAGTCGCTTGAAATCGATCGTGATGCATTGCCGGATGTTTCCACTCACTTGGCCTCGCTAAGTATGTATCGAGCGCAATCTGTGGTTCTTGGCCAAATTATAATTCGAATTGCGAAATATTGGTGATCGACTGCATGCTGGTTCGATACGCAAGCATTACTTCAAACAATGCTTCTTCCCACGCCAACTTCGTGAAGTTTATCCACGTCTTCATGGTTCAGTTGAACCGCTCTGTCATCCCGTTTGCCCGAGGGTAGTACGGTGATGTGTGTCGCCTCTGGATGTGCCATTTATCCGAAGCCGCCTAAAACGCTTTCGACTCGAAGCAGAGCCCTGGGTGTGAGATAATCCATTGTGGTATTCTATACCTTACTGGCACATTGAATTCTAATGCCTGAACAATGAACAATGATTTAGCACGGGATTTATCACGTGCTTGATACGTCCCGAAGGATGGTTGTGGTGAATATGATGAAATCAAAATATGTCTGGTTCATCTATCGAACGTCTGTCGAGATGAATAGTTTGATAAGTAACATCAGTGTAAAATTAAAATAAATAATCTAGCGTAACCGTTCAGAAAGACACTGGGGTGCAGTGATCATTGAGATATGGAGTGAGAAAAGTACAATATGGTCGCTCACTTAGGTCAATTTGATACATAAATCTTGTTGAAATGCATCCTTGTCGTAATCCACAGTAGGGGAGTTTAGGTAACAAAATGTTGGGAGCTAAGAGCAACATCTAATCGTTCTGGAAAACATCCAAGGTAGGAGAGGATACAACTGAGTATGGGTGTGCGTTCCAAGGTTTGCAAACCCGAAGGGAAAAGTAATTACGTCGACACTCTAGACGGCTGTATTGTTCCTTCAACTTGAAGCAGTTACCCCTGAGCTGCGTGTTGTGGCTAAGTTTCAGCAAATGGCGGCATACGTGGTTGGGGTCACTCAATATTTGATGCGCTAATATGAGATCACCGCGCAGTCTTCGATAGCGCCCGCTGAAAATTCCCAGCAACTTCAGCCTTCGGTGGTAAGAGTGATAGCGCAGACCCTGCACATTCTTTGTTGCTCTGCGTTGTGGTGTCTCTATCGCTTTTAGGTCACGCTTCAACCAAGGTTGCCAAGCTTGGATGGCGTATTCAACATGCGGGCGCACGTAGGACGATTGATGGGTCAAATCTCCTGAATGCCCTTCGCAGCATGCCGACATGCTGGTTGCCTCTCTTCGCAGATACCTCAGCCTGTTTTGAACAGTTGAGGTCGCTCTGTACGATCAAACCCAGGTCGCGTTCCTGGGAGCTATTCTGCAGTCCGTTGGTCCCAAGTGAATAGGTGTAGTTATGACTATGGCGTAATTGTACGACGCGACATTTGTCTACATTGAACGGTAGGGCGTTTTGAAGTGACCAGTTCGACACTGTGTTAAGATCGCACTGGAGCCGTTCATGGTCTTCCGGTCCACTGATCCTTCGACATATCTTGATATCATCAGCGAAAAATAGGAAATCGGAAGTAATTGATCTCGCCAAATCGTTAATGAACACCAAGAATAGACGAGACACGGTCTCGCCTGTCTGATCCTTGATTGGTATGGCTTCCACTCAGCGAGTGAACTAGGCGATTATCACTAGAACATATCTGTTTCCTGAACGAATCACTAGTAAGGGCCCAAAGACATCCAGTCCCTAACACTGAAGTGACTCATTGACTTCCATCGATCGCATAGGTGGTGTCGGTGTATTCACTTCGCGACTCGGTTGGCAAATGTAGGTTGCGACGTTCTTCCTCATGGTAAACCAAAACACAATCCTCCGTAGCAATTCAAATGTTCTTCCGAATCCAATATGGACGTCATCATGAGTTATCCGCATCACCCGCTCTCGCAGATTCGGTAGAACAAAAGGTAGTTTCTTTCTGTCAATTGCAACCACCACATTATCGTTCTCGACCCCAGTCTGTCCCAGATCCTAAGGAGTTCCTCCACCTCTCTTGATATGGTCTCCGGCTCGGTGCCAGCCTCTAAGTGAGAGCACAGTAACTTCACAAATTCATCCATCATTTGATCGCCCAGCAGGTTCCTCTCCTCCATTGTGATCGCGCGCACCGGTATAGCGTTGCCTGGCGTGAGGTTGTCCAATGACAGGCGCGACAATATATCGTTTATTATGTTCTGCGTTCCGTCTACGTGCTCGATGGTGAAGTTGAATTCTTGCAGTCGGTATGCCCACAGCAGAAGACGTCCCCGTGCGTCTTTTGCTCGCATCAAGCATGAAAGCGGCTTGTGGTCAGTGACGACCCGGAATTCAGTCAATAGGAGGTAAGTTTTCCATTTATCCAAGGCCCACACAATGACCAGCCATTAGTTCCCCTTCGTGCACCGATTTCCACATTGCTTGCGTCGATCGCCACAGTGAATCTCTCAGTAGGATTGGGTAGTCATAAGCATTTTGAGGCTTCTGCTATGCATGTATTTATTTAGTTAAAGGCTTGATCCATTTCGGTTGTCCACACAAACAGTTCCTCTTTGTGAAGCAGCTCTAAGAACAGGCTGATCCACTCTGCAAAAGGGGGCACAAACTTTGGGTCATAAGCCACCATACACAGGAACGAACGGAGCTGACGCTTGGATTTGAGCACCAAGAAGCACTTGATCGCCTCGCGTTTCTCTGGAAGCGGATGCATTTGACCATTGTCCACAATGTAGCCAGACATACAATCGGCTTCCGAACAAACTGCGACCTCTTGGGACTGACTTTCAGAGCAGCTTCTTCTAACCTTTGTAGTACTGCTGCAAGTGTGGTACCATGTTCGTGTGCTGTCTCGGAGAAGACGATGATATCATCCCCGTAGACAGCCACTTCTAGTAGGTTCTCCAAGGCAATCAGCAATTGGCGTCCGAATGTAGCTGAAGCGTTACAAAATCCAAACGGCATTCTTAGAAAGTCGTACTGCTGGCCATTCACACTGAAAACCGTCTTGTGGCGATCTTTGTGCGCGATGGGCAGCTGTTAATATCCCGATCGGAGGTTTATCAAGGAAATCTGCTTGGCGCTGTGAAGGCTGGAGAAAATTTCTTCCTGCTGGAGAATCGGAAACGCATCCTTCACTTTCACTCTGTTCAGTTCTCTGAAATTAATGCAAGCTTGATAGGCACCGTCAGCCTTTCTCGTCAGTAGCACGGGTGATGAATACGGACTGTGTGTTCGCCTGATGATTCCTTTCGCTTCCATCTCTACTACTTGCTTTTGTATCGTCAGTGTATTCTGCGGTATTATTCTGAAGATCAGCTTGCACTGCCCTTCAGAGATTAATGATATTCAAAGTTGCATCCAGCCGCAGCACCCGTAATCATCATCTGTGTCCGTGAATAGGTAGGCATACTTCCTCAGTACACTCCATATTTCATGGTGCTGACAGTCAGGCCGTACCTTGATAACACCTACTCGATCGGCTCTCCCAGTGTTTACCTCACTCGTCTCGTTACTTACGATTACCAAATTGCTTCTCAGATCAATTTTTTCAGCAAGCCGTTTGAGGATGTCGTTGCCGATGATTGGTTCGGTGGTCTCCTCCAAGATGAACATATCACGGTTGATGAGCGTTTCCCCTATCCTGAATTGCAACCGCTGTGTGCCCGTCACTTTCAAAGGATGTCCACCGACGGTACGCATCATGCTTGAGGACTGGATTACTGGAACTTCTTCGAACCTTTTCGTAATGGACACTCTCGCTCCCATGTCCACTATGGCCCGGACCGGCACACCTTCAATAGTTGCTCTGACGACCGGTACCCGCCACCTAGTCGGCGAAGGTAGAGCGAAACAATGGTATAAATTGCAGTTACTGCAGGATCTTGCTACATGACCAACATGATTGCATTGGAAACAGCGGTGACCGTTCCGGCTTCCGTGTTCATTGCGTTGTAAAACCGCTCTTGGAGCCTTCCGCGATAACCGATTCTGTACCGTACCCCACAGCTGGTTTACTCTGTGCTCTAACTCCGAATGCTAGACACTCGTCACTGTCACTCGCTCCGACGAATGCTGGACAACCGTCACCAGATACTCCGTCCTGCTCCCTCCAACCATTGCTGCCACTTTTACCTTGTCATAAGGTGGGTCCGGCAAGTTTCGAACAAATTGCTTTTTGGGTAGCCGTGCTCTTGTGTTACCAGCAACTTGGGGAGCCTAATCGCCAAATGTCTGTTCAGCTGATGAGAAAGCTACATTAAGTCCCCCTGTTCCTCCCATCTGGATGAGTGAAACTGCTCCATTGCTCGCTGGCTATCGCCTTCCTTTCCAAATTCGGCACCCGATGCCGCTCACATCTCAGCGAACGAACAGTCGGAATTGGCCTTCCGAGTGCATAAATACACCGCCCTCGCTCTTCCATCCAACAGCATTTCCAGAGCAGTTAGCAAGTTGACATCACTTTTGACCCCGTTGCACGCAGCGATGGCCTCAAATTCATCGAGCCAGGACTCTACGTCTCTGTACGCGAATTGCGCTGGGCAGGTCAGCTTCATCCAGCTTGCTCACGGCATCACTGCAGCGGGAACGATGTGAGAGGTGAGGGAAGAGTAAGCACTGCCAAACAATGAGCAACTGACAACGCACAAACGCGTATAGATATGGACTGTGTTTTCTTCCCACGGCTCAACGCAGATGAGATTTTGTATGACGGGCCATTGCCTGTGCCTACGAGTTTGATCTTCGGGACAACCCCTCAAGGTTTGCATGTCGTATCTCTGCTTCGCTGTATCCGATCTTGGTCAGGCAGGAATCGTTCGAAAAATCGCGATTCGCTCCCTCGTGGCTGCATCACTCGATCTGCGCTCAGTCTTGTGGGCTTCTCTAGCAGCGTATTTGTCTGGTTCATTGCGTTCTCGACAAATACCGCCTGCGTTGTTTTGGGCCCATGCTCGTTACTAGATGCCGCTCCTGATTCGCTGTCGGTTTGATCCGCACGGCTGGTAGCACGCCTTGCCTCGTCTCATCCATTGCGCCCGTTAGTAATACTTTACTATCCCGTTTTCATTGTCTTTCTGGTTCACGATTATTCACGGGCTTTTACCGCCCTGCAATATTGCTTGAGTCCTTGTTACCGAAAAGTGCGTAGAATTGCTCACCCAACGCGTTAATTTTAGTAAGTCGTGCAGTCATACGAGCTCGCTGACATTTGTTGTTTGAACCGCATAATACGCCTTACAATTAACTCTGTCTACTGCAATGCACCCTAACCGTCACTTCGGTGGGGTAACATCTGAAATCCTTCGAAGCTCCGTTTTGTAATAGCCAGCATTTCGAGCAATAGAGCATAAAGTTTTACATCTGTACGCAGTAAATTATAACCTAAAAGCCAGAATGATCTACACGCAGCCAACATGCTTGTTACCTAGTTATCAAATATACTTCGCTTAACTGTTGACAGTTAGCGCTGCGTTTATAGTGGGACCCTTTGGCTGACCCCGTGCTAAACTTACACTACTCTCCTGTCCACTGGACATTATGCAGGACCCGTTTAATTTTGAGACACCAGGCGCATTAACGATGCTGAGGTTGAGGAAGTGAAGAAAAAGCGGATGAAATGAGTAACGCGCGATGGCAGAAGATCATTTCTTCCAAGAACATTAAGCCATGTGTTTGGATGGGCCACTTTCGATGTGCAGTTGAGTAACCATTAGACATCATATACAGATTGCGAAACAAATTTCCCGGCTAAGTTCGTAAGTCACACCATTTAACTGCATAAGTCGACTTATCCTTTTTAAATTAATTCGTCAGATATAGGTCCGAGTGCTCGGCGGTTCTGCAAACATTGGTTCCATCATAAACGTCGTACAAAATATCTCCTGGTCATCAATGAGTAAAACTATAGCACATTTAGCCCATGTTGAGCGGTAGCTTATACCGTACAATTTACTATATGGCACATTCACACCAAGCACAACATATCTAAAAGCCCACCTACATTAGAAAACAAAATGCATAGTAAGACCAGCGAACAAGAAAATAATAGTAGCTTTTAGATAATTCGGTCATTCATCAACATTTTACACTTCCAGTCGTCCAGACGTTTAAGCTCTCAAATACCATGACTGTAAGTAATACAGTAAAAAGTATAAAATGTTTCATTGAAGAATGTTACCGTTGTCACACATGAAACGTTGGTCAGTTCCCGCACACCAAACTCCTCAGGGGAGCGCACAACCACTGTGTATTGTCACGGCGTTTAACCCAATTCACCTTTCTTGCTGCACCGTTGCGTGCACTTGGTGAACCCCAGTCACTAAGGTCAGTTGTCCTCGCCATCCAATGGCCATCCAATGTTTGGCACAAACGCGCATACGAAAGTACCTACGTTAAGTGTGTGTGCAGACAGGAATTTCTCTCTAAGTTGAGGCGTGAGTATATATGACATGCTCGGCAGACCAGCGGTTCAGGTCAGAGATCTGCTGAGTGCAAGTGGGTAAGCTCATCGAGGAACAGGCAGGCAAGATCAGACAATGGAACGACCCCAAATCCTTCGGCTGAAATGTCGTCGAGCGAGATGAAGCACAGACAGTCACATTATACAGTCGAACGATCGATAGCTTTTCCACGCTAGAACTCAGTAAGTTTAATTTGCGGCAAGTGCGGACGGTCAAGTCCAAACGTAGGCGACTTTGCAGTTAAGCGATTGATGGTTATTGGTGTGCTTTGCTTTGTGAAACAAAACAGCCATACAAAGTGCAAACGGCAGTAGATGGCTACCGAGTTGACGGTGGTAAACTTAGGTTATTGCAATAGATGTTCCATGGGCGCTTAGTTTAATTAAAGTTAGTGACAAAGCACAGTTTTAAGCAGTGCCCTTTTAGCCCGAAAAATGGGGTTCAAACAAACAACTTTGGCAAACATAGCAACAATTTCCTTTGAGACTTCCACGTAAGCTTTGGACCCTTCCAAGTCGCAGCTCTTAAAATGGTGACGTCAAGCTCAGGTCAGGTCAAGATTCAAGGACGCACAGGCTTCGACCTAACGAGCGTCCAGTTTCTTGTATGGATAAGCAAACCAGAGGCCCCGGCACTTCGACTTTTGACCGGCTCCCATTGCTTCTGCAAAAGGAAATGAAGAAAGAACAAACACAATCCTTGAAATTCCATAAATCCAGGTCAAGTAGCAATGCTAATACACTTGGATAAGATTACGTTAATTCCGGAAAAAGATGTCACCAGCACTTCTCCAAACCTGCTTTGAAGGGTGCTACAGTTTCGCAGCCTACTAACTCGGAAAGTAACTTATTCCAGCTGCGCACAACACGGTTCGTGAAAAACTTCACCCTGATGTCCAGTCCAGCACTATTGCTTGATCTTCAAACCATACCCATCCCCATACGGAGATAAGGCGACCAAGCCTGAAGATAATATTCCAGATGTGGCCTAACCACTGTTTTGTTCAATGACAGGAAGACTTCTGGCACTACATAGTCCCATCCTAAAGCGAAACCGTTCTTGTTGCGCTTTGTTGGCAGCATATGGACGTTGCGCCGAAGGCTTAAAATTTCTAGCCATGAGGACTCATAAATCAAACCCCTGGTTAGTGACTTGTAAAAAGAAAGACCCAGGGGGTTTTCGCACCGCAATCCCGTTTCTTCTAGTGGTCAGTAATTGTTATTTGTTGGCATTTAATGGCAAATCCCATTGCTTCTACCAATTACTCACCCCGATCCTATCTTTGCTCACTGTTGTTCGCTCGCCTCTGTTGACCAGTTTTAATCATCTAAAAAACATAGCAGGGGTCTTCAAGAAGAGGGGCCAAGTCGTTTATGCACATACGAAACATTAAAGGACCTAGTACAGATCCTTGGGGAACGTCCCTGTAGACCCTGCCCATACGAGAATTCACATCCCCGATACTAACTGTGACAGCTCCCAGAAGTGCCAAGCCGCGCTGGACAGATTAGCACTGGCTGTTTGCCGCTTAGGGCTTTGCTTCGCGCCCTCGAAGTGCAAAGCGTTCCTCCAAGATTGGCAGGGATCGCCTCCTGCGCTGACCCTTGGTGGGGATCAGCTGGAAGTCGTTCGGAAGTTTAACTACCTGGGAAGTTGTAGCAGCGCCCTTGGGATCGAAGACGAGATCACGAACCGTACAGCGAAAGCTCGAAGTGATTTTGCTAACCTTCGCCACCTATGGCGGCGGCGCGACATCACTCTCGCCCTGAAGGGTAGAGTGTACAATGCAGCGGTACGTTCGACCCTACTGTACGGTTGCGAAACCTGGCCCCTAAAGTCGGTGGACTTGAAGAGGCTAGCTACGTTCGATCATCGGTGCCTTCGCAGTTTGGCTCACATCTGGTGGGAACACCGCGTGAGTAACGAGCGTGTTCGACGCCTTGTTTACGGCACAGGAAAAGGAACTGAACCGCTCAGCACCGTCATTTCACGCACCAGGCTCCGATGGATCGGCCACGTGTTGTGCACGCCAGTCCATCGACTTCCACGCCGTGCGTTGTTTGCTCACGGGGGATATGGATGGAAGAAGAGGAGAGGTGGCCAAGCGATGACTTGGTCCAGAGGAATGAAGGCCCTCATTTCTGTGCTGGCCTCGGTTGGAGCGTCACGGCTCCCTGGTTGGGGTCCAAAAGACGGTGAACACTTTTGGCTGGATACGCTTGCTGAGATGGCAAGGAGCCAAACTCAGTGGTGTTCCTGCTGTGAGTTTCTTTGTCCCTCACCATCCCTTTTAGCCTCTCCCTCCACTTACGATCTCATTTCTTAGCGTAAAACATAATAATTTTTTCTTTTTGCCTAGTAGCCGGCTGGTAACTTACCGGAACGATGCCTATCCGTTACTGGTAGCTCAGCTGGCACGCAACTTTTGTATTTATTTTCCTTTTTCATTTACGTATCGCGGCACAATAGCGGAGGTGTTTCCCACCTCTAGCTGACTTTTATAATGATGATGATGATACTAACTAACCGGTAGATTGATCTGCTCTTACTTAGTGTGGCAGTCGGGTCCAAACTACCGATATATAACTATGAAAAAACTGGCGCGAATTTGCGACTTGAACGTTTGTTTGAGAAGTTGTTTTTTCTTAAGTTGTAGTCATCATCCTCCTTAAACTTCAACTGAATACAAGAGCTAAAACTGAAATAATGAATCGGTTTGCAAAAGAAAACTGAGTGCCTCTTCAGTCCTCGTGGCCACAGTTGCTGGGTGCTCAGTAGCTTACATTCATCGCAGATGTTGCTAACGAAGACCCCCTTAATATGTTTCGAGTGAATTTCGGCTGCAAACGGAACGGGTGATTTCAAATCACTCACGCATGAGATTGCATAGAATCGGGCAATACTCAAAAAGTGGTGATTATTATGTCTATTATGCGGATCGAAGTCCAGCATTTTGACTCACCCTAGAGAATTGAAATTGTGTGACGGCGTGGTTTGGGTTACCCGACTTCTCAATAACGTAATGGTACCCACCAGCAATTATGTGAATTGGACTTCTTACCCTGGTAGTTACTTTCGGCGGACACTTGGCGTAAAACATGAGCTCTTGAAAATAAGCAATCCTACAATGTTAGCAGCTTTTGAATTGATTCTAGTTATTCGAAACAGTGAGGGTTATTTAACAATAAGCTGTCTTCCCACTGAGACCGAATCTCAGTTCGAACATGCATAGCGACTCGTAACCCGAACGACAAATTTGTATTCATTAGTACTACTGATGAGTAACCCAAAAACATTACAAACGGTTCCGAAATCGACAGACATGCGGTTATGCGAAGCCGACCAGTTTACCACTGTTGTTGCTCATGTTCCTCAAGAGTACAATTAGGAAACATGCTTGCAGCTGTCCACTATGGTACAAACTAGCAGAATTATAGATTGCACCATGTACCATGTTGTCTCAACGGATCGCAGTCAGAAAGTAGTCCAGTTCAATGTGTCCCCACTGAGCTGTCATACCAAAGCTGATACAATTCAGTCCGCCATGAAGTAACTTGGAGCATTCATAAAATAAATGATGAAAGGGTGACCTCAAGCTGCAGTTACAGGAACTGATCCATAGTATCCCACAATTTGTTTAGTTAATCACATTAAAAAATAACATTGTGTAACCAAACAATCGATAAACTTATAATACAATGGGCCTATAGTCAGTCAGGAGTGAAGCCTGACCAGGAATAATCCATAATTGTTTTAGCAAAAATCTGGGTGGCTGGCCTTGCAAATATCCACAACCAGGCAACGCCAATTTGCAAACTGCGATCGATAAGATACATATTTTAGGTGCTAAATACAACTAAATGGATTAACGAATTTACATATAAATCACTCAAAAGTGGATGCAAAAGATCATTTTGCGTGGGCAGGTGAACATGGGCGCATATTAGAGAGAGCAACCATTGATCTATATGGTAGGCGGCAACCGGTTTCGGATTTACCTGTCACTGTGGTCAGCCACAGGACGCCTGCACCTACAGAGGGACCATGGATGGCTTGCCCTGCACCACCCACAGCTCCAACCACACACCCCATATCCAGTGTAAACACGAAGGAATAAAACCGGGAGGCATGTGGATGGGAGCCACGTTTCAATAGCGGATCCGGCCCATACTCCTTCACAGGCAAACACAAGCACGCTGTATTTGGGAATCAAGCGCACACAAGACGGTAGCTGGACCGTAGTCCACTCCATACTGAGTGCATGGAACCACACTTCGAGCCTAACATGACTACAAGGACCGTGCACCCCGTCCCCTCCAGTAACGACCGACTGTCTCCTAGAGCCAGTATGGACGAAGTAGTGGATACTAGACAGGTAGGCACCTTGTCAAGATGCACATCAAGCGCAGCCACACCGGGGATGTCAAACAGCAGCCAATCACTTGACATTATCAAATAAAATATATCTGTTGAAGAATACGGCTACGCCGACATAACTCTTCGATAAATTAGCATATGAATTAAGGTAATTATCAACGAATCCGCGATAAGTACAAAATGTCCACAGGTCACCCAAAAAATACTACAAACACAATAAAGTTAACGAAGATAACCACAATTAGCGTAAGCAACGTGGCCAGTTAATAGAAGAGTATTCAGGTAGGCAGAACATAGGAAACAAAGTGGAAGGTAATTTATCCGGCTTAAAAGGCCTAGTGTAAGTGTAAGTTGGTTTAGCCCAACTACGGTGAAGAAGCATCGTGAATGCGACATCAGCCTCAGCATGGGGCACATCTCATACCTATGGGGTTGGCGACATCCGGTTTCCGATTTGCCTGTCACTGTGGTCAGCCACAGGACGCCTGCGCCTACAGAGGGACCATGGAGGGCTTGCGCTGCGCCACCCACAACTCCAACCACACACAAATTATGTAGCCCAGAGACCTTGAAGGGCAAAAAGTACCGTATTTTCTCTACGCTGCAAGTGAACGGATATCCAGCCCACTTCATCCGATAACACGCAGTGATTCATGCTCGTCATGAAGTTATTACTACTGTTCCTAAGAAAGATATGTTTCTATTAGTTCCCTTCAAGGGAGATATAGCTTTCGATTTGCTGAACAATAGAATTTCCGCTGCAGTAGCACGAACGTTTCCAGCTGCATATCCACACATCACTACCGAAACCGCGCCGTTTGTTGTCCAACGTCTCAAAGACAGACTCCCGGTCCAGTCCGAATCTTATTTGCTATATCAGTTTACTTGCACCTGTGGTGTGAAGTACGTCGGACATTCGACTAAGCGTCTGTCTAAACGGACATCGGAGCACTGTCCCACGGCATTGCAGTAAGGTACTGTCGGTTGCATCACGTGTTCTATCCTTGAACATCTGGTCGAAAGTGGACATCAAATCAAGGCTACTGATTCATGCAGTGTTTTATGTTGTTCCAAAACGCTACCCCAAGGGGCTTAGGAAACGAATGTTATGGACGGCCTAGGCCATTGCGATCAGGCTTACACAATCTGAAGTATGCAAGCAGAGGACGCTTATTCAAGCGCTCCTTCTGCCCTGGGGCTAACACGTTTTCAAACAGAAACCACACTACTAACTGACAACCACCGGGTGATGAGTGTGTCACCCAATTCGTTGCAAAGCACGTCCTATGTCTCGTGAGCATACGGGTGTGCATATCACTGTCTGCCTACGTATACTGTGCTAGTCGCTGCTTGAGTGCATCGACCAATTTATCGATTAAGACAGCGCGCTTTCTGCCTCTCTCTGATTCGTTAATCTTTATCGCACTTCACCTGCATATTCTGTTTCAATTTTCCATTTTATAATTGTAAATGCCTGATGAGATTTTTCGAAAAGGGTACTCTTCGCAACCTTGTGTTTTACCGATAGTCTTGTTCCCAAAATATAGTCAACTCCGAAATCTCTATGAGGGATCACCAACCAAGTCTGTCGACTGTTAATTGAAGTAACAATGAAAATCTCGCTTCTCTTATAAATTGTCACTTTGTTTACACCTGAGGACAGATGTTGATCGAGTAACACAGCTGCTCAAACCTTCCCCGCGAGTCTTGTTTTGCACCAACCGGACGTGTGAAACGTAAAATACAGAGAAGTTAGAGCGTAGGAGAGGAACGTGCCACCACGCCCTCAACAATTTACTTGAAAGGCATCGATCAAAGCAATGGTTTGTAACAAATAAACAACAGTCCAGGCTATGTCAGACAAACTGAAATTTTTGTTTTGTTCTTTTTGTAGCCAGAAAAATGTTGTTCCAGGAATTCAGTGTTCAAATTGTCTCGAAAAGGTTCAATCTAAGTGTTCGAATCTCACAGAAACCTGCTGTAACAACTAACGGTAGACAAGATTTTATGTGATTCCATGCAGCATATGTGATCATCACACTGCAGGTAGCAGTTAAACGAATAAGAGCACCAAATCATTATATTAAAAGTAAACATGACCGACGGTAAACACCTGTCCCTCTAAGTTGGCTCCGCTTCCAAATTGAGAAGTAGACTGAGCAGCGCGTTATAGCTGTGTCACATGTAGCTTTGAACCTCAATAGCACCGGTGGTCAAAGCAAGCTTGATACCACCACCGCCACTCCGCTTAGACTAAGTACGGACAGAGCCTCGTCCCGCATGCAAACTGACCCAAAATTACGGAAGGACGTCGACACTAGTGACTATTGGAACGTGGTTACTACAAATGGTAACCTACAGAAAAACCTAATAAACCCCCTACTACTTACAAAGCATTCAGTTATTCCCACTGGAGCCAAAATAAATGTAGAAGCGGTATCTGTACCTGTACAGCCTTCAACAGTTTGATGTAGACCAGCTGGACGGTCGACCTCAACTCGGGCTGCACAGACGGTCATTAAGAGACCACATCTGGTACCATCGGTAATCTCTAGCAAGTTTCCAGCATCCTTGTCAAATGTAAAAAAGCAACTCGATGATGTGAACCAGTGGAACTTCCTATGTGAGATCATGTGTGTTGTGGGTAAGCCTGCCGACTTGATGTGAATCACCTGTCGACCAAACTCAGACTCAAAGCGCTATGGTGAACCAAGACCTTTCAGCGTTGCAATGACTTCCAACACTGAGGCATCAGCAGTCACTTTATCCACCCCCAGAATAGATCATGTCCTCCTCTTCCCAAGGATATTCCATGAAGCAAGACTTGTAAAAATACTAAAAGAAACCCGGAATCGGAACTATCCTTGATTACGGACTTTTGGGGCAAAAGATATGCTAAGCGCGGATAGATTACCCACAAGCTAGTGCAGTGGCATTGTATCCAAGTGACACTCTCCTTGGAAAGTGTGACAGTGTAATCTATTTCAGTACTGCGTAGGTTTCCAAGTTACATAAGAGGTGGCCCGAGGCTTATGAAAGCGTGGCTTTAATCCAGACGCATTTCAACAAGGGTAATGAAAAGCTACAATGCGATCCAAAGCATCGTCTTCCAAGTAAGCAAACGAGAGCGGCAATTTAACTGAACTGCTGCCCGACAACGGCTTGGATAGCATCGCTCAACTAGCCTACGAAATCTGTGCACACGCCTGTGCGATACAAGTGTGTAATAACAGGATCCCTGGCTCTGATATAAATACGTTCTTGCTCGCCTCACACAAAAACGATAAGTGGCTGACTTTTCAACATCTACTCAACATCACGCCCAGAAAACAATTCTCCAAACTCGCTACTTAGAGCACTGGGACTTTCTTTATGTGCACCAACGCACAAGCTATCCGGGGCAAGCATTCTGAACTGCGGCTACTTCAAGTAATATAGCCTGCGACACCGTATTGGTAATGGCAATTTGGTTGTCCTCAGAACCTGTCGACACCGAGGCACTCTGTTTGAAACGATCGCCCCATCAATGGTGGTTGCGTAATCTGGACTGCAGCTGTGACCTGTAGTTCCAATCAGGCGAAGCTCCGAAAACGCTGAGGACGTATTAGCATTGGCGTTACCTGTACCTGAAACGCAACGTCACTAGCCATGCGCCAGTTGTCAATCGTCCCCAGTGTCCACTCAAAAGATGGACTTCCGCCTGGTATTAGTTTCGGTGATGAACCTGCGACGACCATCAGCCATGTTCTCATCTCAGCAGACTTCGATGTTCGCGATTGGGAAGTTATGGTATAACCCAACGAGCAATTCAAGGCCTACCTGTAAGAGGTTATTACATGCATTCCGTTCTACTGTTACGTAAATTCGTCCATCCCACTCGGAGTGGGAAACCAACCGGATGTGCTTGACTTAGTGCTCAAGAACAAAGAGGGTATGGCCGAGAAGCCAACGACCGAGGGTCGTCTGGGGCTGGGTGATTACGTAACTATCTATACCACGGTATGTGTTTTGCCGTAAGTCCACAAGAATATATTGACTTGTTTCGAAAGAGAACACACTACGATACACTAACGGAACTTTGTTGGCCTAACTGGCCGTTTTCGGACGACTGTTCTATTGATACTGCCTGGAGAAAGCGTGCCGGTAAATTCAGTGCTGTAATTAAATCAGCAACGGAAAACATGACCCTTTGTTCCTCAAGAGCATCATCATTCATTCAGACCAGGAACGGAAAACTCATGGCGGTAAGAGATGCAGCGTGGCATGTCTACGGAGTGAACTCTAACCCTGACAACTGGAGCAAATATGCATTGCATCATAATCACTGTACCACACTTGTCCGTGAAGACAAATTAGTACATCAGCAGAACGTAGCGGAAAGATCACGTAGTAATAACAAACTGCTGTACGAACATGTGAACAGCCTCCAGAAAGTGGAGCGAGGCGCACTCCCAAACATCTCAGCAAATCGATGTGCTCAAACAGCTGAGGAGGCGGCTACAATTCTACGGCTACCATATGCTTTAACATTCAGACACGCCAACAGCATGTGCCACATACCTTTTCCATTCACCCACACGCCATTATCTACAAACGGTACTTTTACTTCAACTATCATTTTGAGGAACCTATTATGGCTGAGCACGCAGTTAATTAGGAGTTGACAACGTTCTCCCGAAAGCATAACACTTCGCAGATATGGGAAAAGCTGAGCAATTAATTTTTCTAAAGATTTACGGATGACCACCAAGTTCCCAGTGTGTAGATACCGGGCATCACCACCCTAATTTTCTAGCATGGTACCCATTCGGAGCCGGCCAAATACCTCCCTGTGCCACTCCTTCCGGGCGTCTTAATTGTTATCGCATCGACCATAGCTGAAGTACTAGTAGATCATTTAGAGTGATCATATCGCCAGTGCAACATGGATTCCTTCTGCATCTGTCTTGTACTCCAATCTTCTGCATGTGCGCGGCTGTTGGACCGAAAGAAGAATAGTAAGATCGTAACCAAGGTCGTTTATCTCGATATTTTTATTACCTTCTCCCAGTTGGACTACCGCATCCTCCTTCAAAAGCTGCGAACATAGGGAATTGGGAACCTGTCCTTGGATGGATCGGAAAGTCCCTTCGTCTGTGGCAGCTTCAGGTCCGGATTAGGTGCTCGGTTTCTGATCCTTTGGACGTGGATGCGGTGTTTCACATTGGGCGATGTTCCGGCTATGCTTATTCTTGGTCTTAATCAAAGATATTGTGCGTGACATTGAGTCAAATGTTTGCTTTTACCGATGACATCAAGATTCGGCGGGCACTGGGATGTCAAGAAGACCGTGATCTACTGCAACATGACTGAGGTATTGCCACGGAACTGCTCAAACCACGGAATCGCTCGAACCCCAAGACCGCAGATGAGAATGCGAAGACGAGCTGAGACAGAAGAGAATCGTATGCATTTCGAATACTGCGGTACAAATAGGGCGCAGCTACGCTACTAAACACATTGGAGTCAATCAACAATATAGAAGATGCTACTTGATACAACTCAATGAAAACCCAAGTGGGTTCAAGTCTTGTTTTGGACAGCCGGTAACCCTACGTAGGGCTACAATGAATCTCGGATTGAGTTCAATTGCCAAAAGGCACGGTCAATCATTGGCTCCTTTGTTTCGTTCACCTAACCTCTTCCCCACGGAAAGCAACGAATGATTTCCTGCTTGGGTCTAACTCCAGTCTGTTCACGGACTTCCACGATCGTAATGATAACCGCTATTTTTCAGGGGTTGAGATTTTTAGTGACACACGTGCTGGGCGAATCCGAGAATTTATGGCGCTCCGGAAGCCTATCATACCTTTCCAGAAACAGAGGAAATGGCAAGTACCGTAGTTTGGGACTGACAAAGGTTGTTGTAAGTCTGAGCTGATTTGTGTGTCTAATCTATTTACGATCACACACAGACTTCATACAGTACCTTGCAACGTCATTTTCTGATTAATCCCATCGTCCACTGTGGCCTTCCTTCATGGTACTCACTGCCCAAGACATTTAGCCCGGTGGTGAAACGGCGTGGTTTTGTCCCATACTGCAAGCTGTAATATATCTTCATCTGTAAGTTCCTCCCTTGTGATGCTTCATGTTATGGGCGTAAGAACTCATGTGGGGCCAAAGCTTCCTCTAGTTAATGCTTTCGCAGACAACACTTGGTTTGGCGCTTGTGGTTTGGGGGTGGTTCTTCACATTAACAAGATTGTATCCAGAATCTCCTGGGTAGTACCTTTCCATCTCATCTTTACCAACCTCCGCTTTAAGCAGTCAACAAATCCTTCCGCTTATCTAGTTACTGGGGATGAATGGGTTAAGAACGCAACTGTGTGACGCCCCTTGGTGCACGCTAGTCGGTGAAAATGAACAATGAATTTATGCGGGTTAAGACGCATTGCTTTACAGGTCCCGTTGGATAGTTGGTTGGGATATCAACATAACAATAATAATGTTAGGATAGTAAAATAATTAATACTTTAAATGGGAAAATAAGGACTTATCCTTTGCTCCGTCGTAGTCCTGCAATCCCCTTAGATTCGCAGCACCCACAGTTAACATAAATAAATCCTTGATAAGCTCCAGGTGTAGACTAAAGACGTAGCCGTAAGTGACAAAGTGTAAGTGGATGAGTGTGTCATCCAAGCGTCTTGTAAATATTATTAGTGTCGGTACACAGACAACCGATTCTGGGAGAGCTTTCCATGGGTGACAGACACGAATGGAAAAGAAATTTCTGCGGGCACTCCAGACGACTGTATCGTTCTGCGACTTTTAATGAGTGGCCCCTCAGGTTTGCATTACTGCTGAGTTGCAGTAAAGCACGGCACACATGATGTGGGTCTCGCAGAATCAACTATGCCATAATCAGGTCTCCTCGTAGTCTGTGATTGCTTCCACTGAACACCCCCAATCATTGCAGCCTCTCCTGGTAGTAAAGATTGCGCATTTCAATAATGTTCTTAGATGTCCGACGTTGTGGCTGCTCCAGTGCATTAAGGTCGTGTTTCAGCCATGGATGTCAGGTTTGGATTGCGTATTCGACATGGGGGCGAACATACGCACTGACCATTTGTCGAAATATGGAGCTGTTAATTTGTCCAAACGCCCGCTTCAACAGCCCGACGTGGTGGTTCCCATTCTTCGAGGCCTTTTCGGATTTCCTGGAGCAACGCAATTCATCTAGAAGCAGGACAACCAAGTCACGTTCGAGAGTTGTTTGTTGTAGTATATTCGTTCCGAGTCGGTATGAGTAGGTGCTCTGATGTCGGATGGAAAGCACCTTGCATTTACTGACGTTGAAATGTAATGAGTTTTGGGGCGACCATTGGTACACCGTATCTAACTCACTCTGAAGCACATGATGGTCGGAGTTTGCCTGGATCCTACGCCAGATCTTGATATCATTGGCAAACATTAGGAAGTTTGAGGCGATTCCCTGCGCAAGGTCATTAATAAACACCAAAAACAAACGTGGACCTAGAACTGAGCCTAGCGGCACACTACACACGACTTGTGTGGGGTCCGATAAAGAGCTCTGAACTCTGACCACTAATTGCCGTTGAAGTATAAAATTGGCGATCCAGCTTAAAAGAGGGTCTTCGATCCCGCAATGCTGCAGCTTGGATAGTAGTATCCGATGATCTAGACGATCGAAAGCTTTGGAAAAATCCAGGTAGATCACAGCAACACCTTCTTCAGCGTCAGCTGTCTCGGTCCAACTACTGCGTGCAATGAGTAAATTAGTTGTACATGACTGGTGTTGACGGAAACCGTGCTGTTCAGGAGTGATGATGTTGCAGTTTTCCAGATAGCACATCAGTGCATCGGCAACTATGGATTCCATGATATTGAAGAGTATAGGAAGAAGCGATGCTGGGCGGTAATTGGAGGGATCAGTTCTGCTTCCACCTTTGTGAATCGGGCTTATTATTCCAAACTTCCACATGGCGGAAACTTGGTTCTGTTCTAAGCAGCGCTGGAAAAACTGAGCTAGAGGTCCTGCCAGTTGGCTTGCTGCTGCTTCCAGGGCCTCTGGACGAATGGTGTCGACACCCGGCGAGCTGCGTTTGCGTAGAGACGTCAGCTTTTGCAATACAGCCTCTGCGGTAAAAGTGATGTGGGTTAGTTCTGACGAGCAAGAGACAAAGTTTGTTAGATCGCTTGGTGGCAAGACTCTTTGAAACGTGGGGGCGTTTTGCATCTGCAGAGCGTTTGCAGCTTCCATTGACGTTCTTGTAGGGCCATCAGCCGTCCTGAGTGGAGGAAATCCTTGCCGCACCTTTCATAGGCTATTATCGTGCTTGTACAGCATTTTGTGGTTAGCACTGAAGGTTTTTGCCATGTCCTGCTCATAGGCGGCTTTGTCTTCTCTTAACAGTTGAGTGCAGTGGTTACGTTGGGCTTCGTAGTTGTCCCAAGTTTCGTGTGCTGGAGCCTCTCTGTACACTCGCCATGCTGCGTTGCGTACTGTCATCCATCTTCGAGTTCTGCTCCTAACGAAAGAAACAGATTTGCGCTTATTGCAAGTTTTTATCTCTGAAGCCTGTGCAATCAGCTGACTGAATTTTTTGACGAACTCGAGCCGGGCGACTTCCGGGCGTTCTTCTTCGAAGAAGACCAAGTTGTGGCGCTGACGAGCTGGGCGGATCGAGCGTAGCTTGTGATGGTTCGCACAGTATCATCGTTATCATGCAGACATTCTGCATAGCAGACGAAGTTGAAACTGCTCACGGCGTGAGCACTGTGACCCAACCAGCAGTCTAAAACCAACGCATCAATCATATGCTCCTCGTTGGTAAGCACAAGATCCAGCACAGATGGCCTGTTACCTGTTCTGAACCGAGCGGGCAAAGTGATGTGATCGTAAAGAGGAACATTGGTTACTAGATCTTGTTGATCCGTTTTGAATTGTTCTCTGATCGTCGCAGGGGCTTCCAAACCATGTACATTGAAATCTCCCATGAAAAGAATGTGAGTGTACTTTTGTTGTAAACTGCACCTTAAAGCAGCCGCTAGGTGGTAGTCGGTTTCGGGTGTTGAGTTAGGGGCGCGGTACACCAAGATAATAAGGCAAGCGTCCCTACCTTTCAACTGCAACCGGCACAAAAGAGAGTCGGGGAACTGCGAGTCTGAATCCTATGCTAGATGTCAGGTCTACTGGAGTTTGCTTAATCTGACGTTTTGAGTGGTGTCTGATTTTCGTTGACTTGAGCACTGTTTGAGTCTCTTAGGTACGGTCTATTTTCGCCCGGCGTTCTACCAATGTTGGAGAAGACAACGGAGATGGAGAGGTGGCTGACTGCGCTTCAGGGGAAGCGGATTTTTCAGCATTCCGTTGCTTAGAAGCCGCTACGCTTCTGTGGTCCATACTCGCTTCCACTGAAGTAATCTTATTGTTTATCCTCTGCTCTGCTTCTGCGATTAACCAGTCGCATTTCTCAGCTAAGATAAGCAAGCACTTAACGCGGGGGATAGTGGAACACGCAGTAGAGAACCAAAATGCATCTTGGGAGCTATTTCGCTCCCGTAACTGTTGTTGGGACACATTTGCACATTTCGTATGATACCATTCCAAACAGTGCGAACAAGCCAGACCGTTTTACTACTCGATGACATTCTCCTAACCCGCAAATGCCTTTCGATGGGAGTCTCTTCGGTCTCGCCTTTCTGCCATTCCATTTGGTGTCGTTACCTGACCCAGTGGATTGGTTAGCGTTCTGTACTTTTACAGCTTTGAGAGCGGCGCACATCGGTCGGGTGAGCGTGGTGGTTGCAAGGTCAAACGAGCGTTCGACGTAGTCGCGCGGTCCGTGTGATGGGTTATGCAGGCGCACTGGCTTACCTTGTCACAAGGAATGGCGAATGACTGGAACCTGAACAGAGCGTTGAACACAAATTGACAGATCACAGATTCTTTCACAGCCGTGTTGAGAAACTCTGGATCGGAATAAGCTTAGGCTTTTCCGTCTGCCCCGAGAATTCTGTATCGAATGGTGTCACACAGAAAGGCAATCGGCTCAACGTGATTGAATTAAACGCTTGCGCTCAATCACAGATGCCAATGAAAACGGTTAGTGATGGCGCTGCCTCTAATTGTAAAAGATATTTCCACGTATGATGGATCACTGTGTAGGGCTGGTAAATCCGGTTCGAATGGGCCTACAGTGACAACACTGCGAGAAGATGGAGTGAGGATAGAGGGGAATAATCCAAATGAACCAGGAGCACGCACATCATGCGTGTGTGGTGAAGTCGAACGAGCTGAACTGACTACCGTTTTCCGTAACCAAAGTCTCGGGAACTTCATGGTAACTTAACAACGGCCTCAGTACGTTGATGGTAGCACCAGTAGTAGTTCGGTCTATACGAACAGTCTGGGGCCATTTACTGAATAAATCGACGACGATGGGATGCTGCTGCCCATGTAGAGGACCAAAAAAATCTGCATGGATGCGCTCCCATTGCCAGCTTGCTAGTGACCAGGAACACAACTGCTATTCTAACAGCTTCGTTGGCGATAGCCTGACTGGGACACCTCTTGCCCAAATATTCTATTTCAGTCAATATTTGACCAGTATACAAAGCACCGCGGGAGCATTTTGTTACTGCTAATACCAGGGTGTCCTCTGTGAAAATGCCGTATGACTCGGTGGTGTAATTGCGTTTTAATAACAGTGCTTTCCGAGAAGAGCAAGCAACCGTTCACAACAGACAACGCATCCTTCCTTTGGTAAAAAGTGTGCAGCTGACTAATCAAAGTATACTTTGGCCACACATTGGTTTGAAATTCTATGACATATATTAGAACAGGACCCTTCCTCGTTGCATTGCGTACAATTTCAAAGGTCACTGGTAATTTTGGTAACTTTTCGCTACAACTCGTTTCAGTTCAGTCCCCATGCAGATAGCAGCAATTATGGCATCTTCCACTTGACGTGGTAGGTTCGTCAGCAAACGAGGGAGTGCATCTACTTGACCAATATTTTGTGTAGACATGTCTTAATTTGTGGATATAGCCTCGCAGTGTTGTACCGCAACGCTGCAGCCTGTTCGCCGTGTATACCGGGATACATGAGTTTGAGTCCAAAATCGCCAGCAATGGTTTGTGTTCGGTAAGCAGAGTGAACTTTCTCATGCGGAGCTCAATTGTCCAGCTATCACGGCGTTAGCCGCAAACCACTATGTGCCGAGTCCCAGTTCCATATCAGGCTATCTCCATCTGGTGAGTTCAAATTAGGACGAAAGCGTTTCGTCGTTTAGCGCAGGAAGGAGAGAGAGCAAATACAAAACACTTCACATATTGTGGCATTTCTTCACTGCACAAGAAATCGACAAAGTTTCATTCTCATCCTGACGAGAATTCTTTTCCTCAGGCCATAGCGACCAGGTCACGGTTTTTTCTGAACCATCCAGTAACCGATGCGATATGATTGCACCGATATCATAATTCAACTTATCCGCAACTACCTGGATTTCCAGCGTGGGATTGTAGTGTGTCATTAGGAGGTTTGAGCAAGCAATTTCTTGACTTCGGCGAATGATTTTTAACATTCTTCTGACCAATGCCAAACTTTGATTTTTGTCAACGGCCCGTTTAACGAGTACCTGAGGAGATGCATGCGTGCCAGAGATTGGCTGTAGAGGTTACTGAGCACAAGCCAATATCTCAGCTTGGGGGCATCTGTTGGTGGAGGCATGCGCTTGATAGCTGATATATGCCAATCTGGAAATCTTCCGTCGTTCTCAGTTATGAGGCCGAAGGGTGTTATGTGATCCATGAAATGAGTGCACAACTCTGGACGCAATCCGTAGCCTCATTCCTTAATTCGACCTCATAATCTGACCAACTGGTGTTCGTTCGGACACCAATGATGCCAAAACAGTTAGTTCTCTTTAATAAGTTGCGTACCACGTGACTGGTCAGGTGACACTATTTGCTTATCATTTTGATTAGTCTGTTGACATTCTTTGAGTACAATGATTATTTCCTGTTATCATAATGGTGCGGATGAGATGATACGAAGTGCTGGCATCAACCAATATTTGTCTTCTTTCTGTGTTATTCAAACAATGATGTCGTCTAAATAAACAGCAGCTCCATTATTTCCGACCAGCATCTTGCCTGTTATCTGTCGTAATATTGCTGGCGCCGAATTGACCCAAAGCGGTATCCGATGATACTGATACAGCCCTGCTGCACGTTTAGTTTGAACAGTTCTCTGGAGTCTTCCTGCACCTAAAGCCTTAGGTATGGGTCCCACAGAACCAACCTGGAAAAGCACTTGCCAAATTGAGCATTGCAAATTGGTCTTCCGGAACTAGAACCGGATAATGGTGATCGATTAATGCTAAGTTCAATCATGTCGAAAGTAGACACATATACGGATTTGACCGCTAGTCTTTTAAAAGTGAATATAAGAGGTGTCAAAGTTGAATACCTAACTGCGTAAATCATTCTTGCTCTCGCTATGCGATGTAACTTTGACCAACCACACGAATCGCTGTGTAAGTTACAGGGCGCTTTGCGCGAAATACTGGAACATCATCATCATCGTCATCATCATCGTCATCATCATCATCAGCATCAGCATCACCATCATTATACACGTGAGCTAGAGATGCCAAAAGCACCTCAGCTAATGGGCCGCAGCACATAAGGAAAAAAAGAAGGTAAATACAATAGTTGCATGCCAGTTGAGCTAATACAACGGATGGGTATCTTTCCGGAAAGTTACCAGCCGGCTACTAGGCAACAAGAAAAATTTTGATGTAAAATTACATTATGCTACAAAATGAGATCGTGGTTGGAGGAGGCGTTTAAAAGGAATGGGGAGAGCTAAAGAAACTCACGGTACGAACGCCACTGGTCAGCTCCAAGACATGTTAGCTAGTGTATCTAGCCAAACATGTTCATCGTCGTTTGGTACGCGACCAGGGAGCAGTAAAGCTCCAACCGAGGCCAGCTCTGAAGTGATGACCTCCATTCCTTTCTATCAACTCATCGCTCGGCCACCTCTCTTCTTCTTCCATCCACACTCCCGGTGCGCAAACAACGCAAGTCACGGGAATCGGTGAGCTGACATGCACAACACGTGGCCGAGCCATCGGAGCCTGGTACGTGAAATGACGGGGTTGAGCGGTTCAGTTCCTTTCTCTGTGCCATAAACTAAGCGATGAACATGCTCGTTGCTTACGCGGTGTTCCCACCAGAAATGAGTCAAATTGCGAAGGCACGATTGTCGAACGTAACTAGTCTTTGTTTCTGCTGATCTAAAGGGCCAGGTTTCGCAACCGTACAGTAAAGTCGAACGTACCGCTGCATTGTACACTCTAGCCTTCAGGTCGAGAGTAATGTCTCGCCGCCCCCGTAGGTTACGAAGACTAACAAAATCAATTCAAGCTTTTGCTATGCGGTTCGTGAAATTATCTTTCATCCTGAGGGCGTTGTTAAAACTTCCCAGGTAGTTGAATTTTTGAACGACTTCGAGCTGATCGCCACCAAGGGTCAGCGCAGGTGACGATCCCTGCCAATCTTGGAAGAAAGCTTTGAACTTCGATGGTGCAAAGCAAAGTCCGAAGCGGCTGACAGCCAGTGCTAATCTGTCAAGTGCAAGTTGGCGGGTCTGGGAGTTGTCATGGATGAGCGCAATGTCGTCTGCCTACCCCAAGTCAAGAAGTCGTTCTCCGGGTAGTAGCTTCACGATTTATAAGTTGTGTCCTGTGAACACAATTTCCATGACTTCGTCAAAAGAGAAGTTGAAGAGGAATGGTGACAGCGGGCATCCTTGTTTTACACAGCTGGATGTATTAAAAGGCGGCGACTGTTTGCCGTAAGCTCTCACTCTTCACGTGTTACGCTTGTATATTGCGCGGATAATATTTACGTATTTCTTGGGCACCTCATTCCTGAGTAAACCGTTCCAAAGTTCACTTCTATCAGTTGAAGCGAAGGCAAATTTGCTGTTGAAGAACAAGATAACGGTGGGCTGCCATTATGTGTGACGGTGCTCCAACAATTTACGCAAAGTGAAGATGTGGTCAATGCAGCCACGACTCTGATGAAACCCGGCATGTTCCTTACAAACTTGGCTTTCATAAGCGCCAGTCATTTTGTGAAGAATTACAGCGGCATGTAATTTGAAGGCGATGGGGATTAAACGGATTCCTCTATGGTAGCCACATTCCGAGCGCGAACCTCGTTTGAAGATGAGAACAAAAACGCAGCGCATCCAATCGATAGGGACCGTTTCCCACTCCCAGAGTTTCAGTAGTAATTCGTGTAAATTATCAACAAGCGCAGGACTTCGAATCTGAAGAGGGCTGGATGACGATCATCTGGCTTTGTGGCTTGGTTCAACTTCAGCTGGTTAAGCAGCTCTGCCGAGCGGTCGCAAGATAAACTGTCCTCCTGCGTTATTCGCCTCCAAATCTTTGGATTTATTCTCACAGCGATCTACGTGCCATCATTCGATTTGGTTCCACGAGCTCCTTCTAACACTGTTCATCTGTTATATCTATCATTCACGGATCACTGGCAAACTGTGCTCTTGCAACTTCGAAATCAACCGTAGTTGAACGTTATGGGAGGACTTATTTTTCCACTCGTCGCACAGGAATTCTTGTGGTCTTATTGTAAACCTCTTTTTGAGAGTCACCCGATCTGCTTACTACCATTCCTTCAAATTGCTGTACAAAGCGATAGTCGTCAATTTGATCCGCCCTTGGAACAGCCACTGTTGTCATTAGACAGTATTTTCCAAGTCATATTGCTTTGCCTCAATCTTACGTCGCATCGCTGCCTATCGATTTACCGGCTGGATCGATAGCACGCACGTAGCCAATCAACCCCAAGGAACGCGTGACTTATCGGGCCGCTACACGCCTGAACCCCCTGACCTCAAACCAGTGCCGATCGCCACGCAACGGTGCGTCAGTATCTCTATCCGCTTTCTACCCCTTAAAACTGCACCCCTATTGAGAACATGTCTCGTATGAAGAGCAAATGCGAATCATGTGCTAAAGTGGTAAAAAGTGGTCTGGTGTGTACCATGTGTTTGAAATCCCATCACACTATCTGCCTTGGGCAGGGGTCGACGAAAGCAAACACCGCAAAGGCGTTTTGGTTCTGCCAAGTATGCAAGTCTATTCCATTTGTTAGCTGTCTGTCTGTGCTACTGAAGAGGTGTGAAAGACTAACCGAAGCGGTCGAGCAACTTGTGAGCGCTCGAGTTACACCCATGGGAGGAAACGGACCTGCACTTGTGAGTGAAAATAACAACCCGCATTCCCAAGTCAGGCCGAAGAAGCGAGCCAGGCGTCCCAACCTAACCCCAACGAATCAGCCTCCAGCAGTATCAACTCCATTCTCTCTCCCTCCTATAAGTAAAAACAGTGCCTGCAGCGCGCCTGCCGCAACTTCTGTACTGTGTGCTGCACCTAGTAGTCTGTTCACTACAATCGAGACTGTAAGCTACAGTCAACCAGCAATAGTAAACAACCCGGCAACGTACGCATCGGTTGCTGCCAAGCAAATACCGGGAAGAGCACCGGTAACCGTTGTGCCCGGACTAGAGAAAACAAAACTGCCGCAGTACGGATGGCACACACCAAGGCCGTTCACAAATTCAACAAAAACACCAGAAGCTAAGCCTCGAAATCCAAAACCAGTAGCCACCAGGCGCAACCATGGTGCCCTAAACATTGTATGCACTAATGTCCCCGAATCCAAAGCCAATACAATTAAGGATAAGTTGACGGACGATTGAAATCAGTGGGGTCCCATCTGTACGTCGATCGGTGTTCATGCTAATCCCACGAGATTAGGAAGAATCTCGCGTTACCCAAACGCGTTGCACTACGGCGAACCCCGGTTATTTCGGTTAACACTAAACTCGACCGAAGAAGACTGAGACCGTTCTGCTGTCTGCGAATCGTCTCCGCAACGACTCAAATGGAGTGCGCATACTACCCGAAATCCCGTAGAAAGAACTTTCAGGAGATCCCGGTAGCAAAGAGAGGTAAAGAACAAGTCAAAATAAGGAAACGGTGATTGCTCACGGTGTTTCCGAGCTTACAGATTCCTCTTCCGATGGTGCTCAGATGCAAGACCAAGAGCAATGGCACTACATCCGGGAGGCTCTTACTCTCGGAAATATCGTGGTCACCTCGTTGACAAGGATCCCCATATCTCCAAACTATAAGGGCTGCGGTCCCAGGCTGTTAAAACTTGTGTTACAGTCAGAACTAACGGCACAAATCCTACTAGCGAACTGGATTAAATTCCGTTGCAGATTACCAACAGAAATTCGTCTGAAAGCAGCGGGAGCACCAGTACCTTCTAATGACAATTCAATAGAGGCACAACTCTTAATGAAAACGTCAACTGCTGGACCCGACTCGGATACCGTATCAAGAGTAGCCATAATATCCGGACGGACACAGCAGAGCACGAACAAACATCGGGATCCGGAGCATCTGATATCTGCTTATATATCAAATACTTCTCGAGACTATACAACCCATCCAAAAACCATTAGTCGCCGACCCTTTATTGGGCGCCGTAAATTAATTTGCTTCAACCATCCAAGCTAACACACTTTTGGACTCCGAGAAGCTCTCATGCATGTACACAAATGCCCAAGGTCTACTCAGCAAATTAGCTGAATTAAGGCTTCGTCACACGTCTGCAGCTTGGGACCTCATCGCTGTCACCGAAAAGTGGTTGCGCTGTGAGATAACGGATGCTGAAAGCGCGCTAACGGTCTGTCCGTAGTCCGGAAGGATCGAACCAACAAAGGTGGTGGGGTAGCCCTCTACTTTCTTAACAACATGCAATGCGAACGCATAAACGATTCGGAAACCGACGTACCTGACACCATTTGGTGTAATTTCCGGCTGAGATGGAACGATCTTGGCCTATTGGTTGTTGTTTACCGCCCACCATCGTCTACTCCTGAGATGGACTGCAATTTGATGGCTGTGTTGAGGCAAGTGATAAGCAGAAAGTACAGTCACATTCTAGTCACCGGTGTCTTCAACATACATGCCCTCGAATCCCGGGCCACACCAGGAGAGCAATTCAAAGCAGCTTTGCAAGATCTGGTTTCAGACTACCCTATTTATGGCCACGTCACGACGCCCACCAGATTCAGGGGAACTGACAGGCCATCCATGTTGGACCGAATATTCACCAGTAAAGAACTGATGGTCGAGAGAGTGATAACCGATGCTCCTTTGGGCCGCAGTGATCATGCGACGCTATTGTTTCATTACATGTGCTCCGCGGATTATCCTAAACAACATACCGAGAAATATCATGTCGGAGCCAACTATGAAGACCTGTCCGACCTCATTGATGCAACCAGATGGTCGTTATTAGCTGAATTAACTCCAAAGGTGACCTGTGGAGAATTCATCAACATATTTACCAAGCTAGTTGCAAGAACACCTGAAACCAAACTCTACCGGCCTAAAAGGATGAAGTCTTTCGTAAGGAGCAGGACACGTAAATGCATGGCATTAAGGGACTTGGCATGGCACCTCTACATAGCCTCCCCGAACGACCATACCTGGGATGTCTACACAATACACAGAAATCACTGTGACAAACTCGTCCGTGAGGATAAACTGAAGTACCAACAAGGTCTGGTGGAAAAGTTTCGCTCTAATCCCAAACTGCTATACAGACACGTAAACAATTTGCGCCGTGTTAAGCGCGGTATTCCTGCTTTGCACACCGCATGCGGGTTAGCTCAAACCACACAAGAGGCGTCCAACGACCTTGACAACAAGTTGGCCGTACCTTCCATAGAGCGCAATCATCATACATACTGCCTAAGCAGATAACGCCGCCATCAGGGCTTAATCACATATGGTTCACCTCCGCAGCTGTACTGAAGCGACTGATGTCTCTGCGCGAGTTCAGCTTCCAGAGTGCGGACGGCATTCGCTCGAAGACGTTGAAAGTTGCTGCCATGATTTTGTCAGGGCCATTAGCAATTTTCTTCCAACGATGTCTGAACGAGATGCACGTCCCCACGATGTGGAAGCACGGAATCATCATGCCAATCTACAAAAGTGGCAGCCGCGCTGAACGAGCAAATTATCGCACGATAACACTACTTTCTGTGATCTTCAAGGTTATGGAGTCCATTGTAGCCGAGGCTTTAATAAGGTACCTGGAGAACAACAAAATTCTCGTTCCGGAACAGCATGGATTTCGGCAAAATCGCTCCTGTACAAGTAATTTCTTGATTGCTCGTGCAAGTAGGACGGAATCTGTGGACGCTGGTGTAGGAGTCGACGTGGCCTACTTAGATTTCTTAAAGGCAATCAACCGTACAGACCATCGCATTCTCCTCCACAAACTCCAGAACTATGGAACCGGCGATCCTGTTCTGGGCTGGCTAGGATACCTTTTCCTGCAACATCACCTGAATGTGAGAGTTCGAACTAACCTGTCGGAATCTATCGAAGTTCAGTGCGGCGTATCACAAAGCTCGGTACTTGAACCCCGTCTGTTCCTGGTTTTCAAAAATGACTTCGCGAGCGTGCCATCTTCTAACTTTTTGCTATTTGCTCATGACCTCAAGGTATGGCGTACTATAGCTACAGTGGAGGTTCACGCATTGTTACAGGAGGACCTGGACAAAGCGTACACATGGTCCATCGAGAACATGTTGCATTTCAACGTCACCAACTTCAACAGCATAGGGCACAAGGGTATGCACAACTACCGCCTAGGATCAGAAAGTCTACAGCGGGCTTCTCACGAGTGCGATCTCGGCGTGATTGTTCAAGACGACCTCGATGGCTTGAGACAGAGTGGAAAGGCAGCTAAGAAAGCAAACCAATACCTCGGCCTTCTTCACAGAGCCTTCGGGAAGTTTGACCCTTCAGTCATTCCAAAAACGCTTAGTGCGTACGCGAGGCCGCAAGCGGAATACGCTATCCAAGCGTGGCAATCCTGGCTCAAGCACCATCTCACCGCGCTCGACACTGCACAACGTACGGCAACGAAGGGCCTCAAGTTTGACCAGCCTCCCCTACCCACTCAGGCTGAATACCCTCAAAATATACAGTGGAGGTTATTGGCGTCTAAGGGGCGATCTCATAATGGTGTACCAGATCCTGAGAAACCCCAACCACCCATGCCATTCCATCCTAAATCTCATTCAAAACACCCCGCTAAGAGGTCACCAGTTTAGACTGGTCACGCAGTACAGCCGCCTGAAATGTCAGCGAAACTATTTCTCCCTTCGAGCGTCACAGCCTTGGAACGCCCTACCGGAACATGTAATTAATGCACCTACCCTATCCCTTTTCAAAAAACGCCTCGGCGATACCCTGTCACATTTACACTACGTGCTATAGCCCATGACCACCAGATGCTGGCACTAATGCACAACAGACAGTGGATAGTGCCATAACCCTACTCAAGAATGAGTCATTCCAAACGCCTTGCACGAAATTTGATAAACGCTACTACTATGGAAACTGGATTTCTGTATCCTGTCTGTCCAAGACAGTTGCACACGAGTAAGCGTTGTCCTTGCTATCTTTTTTTATTTTTCACGCCTATTACGTGATCAATAACCACTCCCTTTATTGCTTTGTGTGCGTACATTCTCATCCCAAACTCCCTTTATACGACAGCGCAGTTACATCTGTAATCGCCCAAGCTGACGACTCCATTATCCCTCGCTCTACCTTTTTTGTCACGCTATACACCGTACGGGACATGTCAAGCACCTGCTTTTTACCGGTTATAAATCATTGTTCATTGTTCAACAATCCCAGCTCACTTTCAACTTCTGGGCGAGATGGCAGATTCAAAGGAATGGCGCTAGAAGCATGGCCATCACTGGTCAGTGAGGAATCGAACAATTCCGGCTAATTAAATTGCTTTTCAGAAGGCCCAGCCCAAAGCTCTAAACATTTTGACAAATCGTGGATATGCTGTTCAATCTTGTCACAGATTTTTTCACTAACTCCAGCTCTCCTGCTACCCGTTTCCTGTATCAATCGGAACAACTTACGATGGTTACCAAAGGCAGTGGTCATTTCCATCTCTGAAGCACGATGAGACCACCAGGATTCGTGGACTCTCTTCGGACTAGCACGGAGTTTTGCCCGGAGCTCTGTACGAGTTTCATTGTGTTCGCTTTCAACCGGAATTTGCCCGCAAGCATCGAAAAGTTCCAGAGACCGTGAAGGGACCCAATGTCCATTTTGGTTAATAGACTTACCAGATGAGGATTTTCCTGCTGCTAGGAAGGTCCAATAAACATGCGAGCAGTGACCTTCAACTGTCTCCAGTGAGCGCTTACTCAACTCGCATGTCAGCGGACTTTGATAAGCATCCAGATTAGCTGGTTCGTCAGTTGGCTGGTGCCGATGCGCTTACAGCGTCATGGTAGGCGTCTTGAAAAACGGATCCGCCTGTCAGCATATATAAGTGCATGGTCGGTGCTTAAATTGAGCGACGGTTGTGGACGCAGCCTCTCTAGCGGTAACTGAGCTCAACGGGGTCGATTTGCGTCCAAGGCTGGTTCGAGGCTGGTAAGAGCCAAGTCACCGTCCGGTGGGTGCTGTGCCGGAAGTTAGTGCTCGTAAGAAATAAGCAGGCATCATCACACAAATGAACTAACCGATCACTGTTATCATTACAGGAGCCTATACCTTGCTGACCGCCCTGATGCATTTCATCAGTGGACAACTTTCCAACTTGTGCGTTCAGATACCCCGACAGCACAACAGCGTCCGAGCTTCTTCCATGACGAAGGAGCTTGCTCAGTTGGCGGTAGAAGTTGTCTTTTGCCGAATTATCGCTACAGTCTGTGGGTGCATGGGCAGCGATGATGAATAGACTCCAATAAGTCCCGCGCCATTTCGAAGATTTGAACAAGCCAGCCAGTAGGACCGCACACATCCGGCTACTGATTGGAATTCAGTCAACCAGAGTAGCTTCAGGCCGGGGACTCAGGGCAATGTCAACACCAGTTCGGCCGGTGCTCGAAGCTGCACAATCAACGGATAGCCGCAACGAGAAAGCGCTGCTGGTGTCACATGAAGCGGATTGTAGCGTGAGCACAGAGCCCGGGTCTTGCAGATGGATCTTCGATAAGCAGCAGATATCGATCGAGAGGGTCACTTAAGTTCCGGCAAGTTCTGCCTGTTGACCGATCTGTGGCAACGTACGTACATTGAGGCATGTCAAGCTGAAGATGATCGAGGGCTCCAAATGGAGGCCGATGAGCTGGGATTAGCCGCTTGGTGGGACGTGGGCATCTCGAGAGGACAGGAGTGACGCTCCGCGTTTGCATGTGAGTTGAAACTAGAAGATAAAAGCCGAGCAAAGGATGTTGGGGGAGGGCCGAGAATCGGGAAGTTGAAAATAGGGGGATAAAAGTGAAGCTGGAACAGGACGGTAAAAGAGTAAAAGCGGAAGATGGGAATAATAAGGCTGGAATGCTTGAGCAGTAGTATTCAAAGCCCTACCCAGCCTGCTCGATGCAGCAGATAGAGCACCGTTGAACATCCTCTGCGGTGACCAGAGGATCAAGAGATTATTAGGAGGAAAAGTCATGGAGAATTGCGTGGGCAGGATACTGACCAGTTGCCCAGGCGTAGACAGGAGAAAGATTGCGGTTCTCAACCAAAGCCTTTCGTTTAAAAAGCTGACCGCAAGGCAGAGGGTTTGGCGTTGGGTTACAAGGAGTCAGATTTAAGGAATAAGGGGTCATCCTCATTCCAAACCCCAAAGTGGAAGACCAGGAGGCTGAGCTTTTCTGGCTTCTAACCATTGACAAACCTGGTAAGCGTGGCTCTGAAGGTGAAAAAATGCACTACCCAAGGTAGCTTATTGGATCACTGAGGCAAACAAACCATCGCACCATACGGTAAGGTCCAGCCTGATTGCAATGAAACAGCGGAAATTCGTGAGAATATTTCTATATCGGAATGCATGCGTAGATATTCGGATGTTCTCCGTGCTAAGGGAATTAGATGCAGATATTTAATCGTCAGGCTAGACAACATCATCAGTGCGATTTACGCAGTCAAATTCCACGTCTAAGTTATTATTGATCAGTTACTGGTTCGAACGTCAGGAGTAGATGGAGCCACGTGAGTTGAATGTGTACGCAGCCATTGCGTTCCGTTGGCTGGCATCCGTCTCATTGACACCGTTTGTCCTGTTGATTTGAGGCGCACTTTTAGTTTAACACGGTGCTTCATACGCAGTATCTAGCTCTAAGTATCTGTGGATTGGGTTCTGCCATGAGTACCAGGATTCGACGAACTCACGAGCTTTTTGACTTTTGCCAAGCCTAGGATGCTGATATTCTCCAAGTCAAAATGCTGATTCTCAGCGTCCACATGTACCAACACCAGGGAGTTCTGATCATGTTGGCAGGTGACTAGGCTTTGTTCTTGTAGCTTAGCGTCAATCTTCCTTCCTGTCTGCCTCACAAAGTATCTGTTACCTTCTTTGCGGTTGAGCTTGTAAGTCACAACACTTGTTTCTTCCTTGCGAAGTCAGTCCTTACCATTGGATAGCTCATCTCGGCTACTTTCCGTCGGCTTGTGAGCAAGAGATAACCAGAGGATTCAGTGTTACCGCGAGTCTACATTTTTCCAAAAAATGCACTGAACTATTGTTTGTAAATTTCGAAACGCCTAGAAACCTTGAGCAGAAGGCGCAGTCCCCGGTTGTCCAAAGTCATCAAGGGTCGGAACTGATCCCAGAACCCCGAAATAAGTCAAAATTCAAGTCCGAATTAACTACGATGCAATGAACGTCAAAAGATGACAAACCTCAAACGGTGTCTTCAAGCACGGAAAATGCAAGCAAGTGGGCGAAAACCTAAGGGACCGTTTCAAAGCAAGGCAAGACGTAAACGGAATGACTAAACGCATACCACACAAGTTATACATCGGCAGGTCAGCAGTCAAAGCAGAAGGCCGCAATGATTGGACAGCACGAAATGCACAGTTGAAATGAGGAATTGATTTTTGCAAGGTAGACAGGCCGAGCCACCACGCGTCCGCAGACCGAGGAGACACCCGCCGTGTCTGCCGTAGAACTGGCTGGTGTAACACCCAGAGACTAAGACAGTGTGGGCGTAGCAAGCTTAACGATTGAGCGAGTCAAGGAGGGTAAACTCATGCGGTTAATCAATGTTCATAATGTGGTTAAGAGACAAAATAACTGGGGTTTTCTCATATAAACTCAAATAAGGAAGCAAAAGGTGGTGATTACTCGTATTGGGGAGAATCAATAGTGGGCAACTCTACAAACAGCCTGAATAAATTTATTTGTTCGGCATAGAGTCTCTTTCTGGCCTATCATGTCTTTGCCTGGAGCTCTTGAAAAGCAATTTTCCTGGGGACCCAAGAAGAGATGGTAGCACCTGATTGCTGGATCGGAACATTCCATCCAAATAGGAGAAGGCGAAATCATGGTCTCATTTGCTGCAACATTTTGGTTCAATTTAATCATCTCCAATCTAGCGAAACCGTATGGCAGTTCCACTAGACAAACGCTGATACTCAGACACGGACAACAAAATCCATATCGTCCACATGATAGATTTGCTGGATTTGTGCCTCACGACACACTTGTTTCGAGGGTCTAATATACCGACCAATAACAGACATGTCAATGGGTTCCATTATCTCGGCTAGTGCCAGAAGCAGTGATGTAAATGTTGGTAGAAACCACTTCTGGTTACAAAGCTTAAACTCTGGCTACGCTAAGTGGATGATAGTTTTGTCATCCTAAAGCGTCCGAAGCTGGAAGAAACACATCAGCTAATAAACAACACGTCTTCTAGTATGCGTTTCACCGTTAGCGTGGGAATTGCAACCGGTGTCCCTGATGATGCAAAATAGACGGCGGAAGTTGCCAGCTGATGCAGCTGCTTCCGTCTCATCAGCTCGTTTTGACCACCAGAATTTACGGTCAGAGCAAAGGTTTGCTTTCAGCTGTTGCACAATAGACCGGTGGCGTTCGTTGTGCACTGCGCTAGCACGAACCTCCCGTCGGCGATCCAACAATTCCGATGATCTTCCCGAGATCCAGCTTTTTGGAAGTGGTGTGAGCGAGGCCGCAACTAGACAAACCGACCGACATCAAGGCTTGTTGCAGACTTGAGCAGTGTTGATGAACATCCATAGTGAGAGAGAGCGAGATTTTCACTAAGCCTTTGTTGGTATTCCTTCTTCACCATCGGGTCCTCTAACTTGTAGGTGTCCAGTCGGGTGTGTTTGGACTTAGGTTAACCACCGAAACACATGCAAACGGTTGCACATACCAGTGCATGAGCAGTATCGACGCATGTAGACCAAATGTGCGGCAGTCGCGTACGCTGCCGCGCCACCTGCGACTTATGGCTACGTGCTCAATTTGTGACCAGCGCTGGGTTGGTGTTGGGGGACGCCAAGTGGGCTACTGGCGTCCAGAATGACGAAAGATCGTGCTGGAGAGGAAAAGTTGAGGACCAGCACACAGATTGAGCAGTCTCTCTCCGTTGTCTGAGCGAATATCATCGTATCCATGCGGTCCCCCGTGGTGGCGCTCACATGGCAGCAGACTATCTCCACACGCTTTGAACTCTCCTGTCAAACCAATGATGTCTATTTGAGAAGCCCTTAGGAGCAGGTCATGAATGTTCTGGTAGAACTGGTCTTTGCCTGTGTCCGAGCCATAATCAGTGAACGCGTGCGCTTTCGATGCGGCGTCTGTTAACTTTACAAGAGCCAAGGAGCATCATCGCACAAAGGCGACTATTGATCGAAGTCCAATTAATCACACCAGTCTCGGCTCTAACACTGAGGGCGATTCTAACACCAGCTTGCCCAAATGCGGTAGACTCGGCGTCACCAGAGTGGCGGAGATGGAAGCGGGTGCTTGGGTGGAGCGGTGACACCAGCTGGTAGATCGAGTTCCACTCCTGGAGTCGGGTTTCACTCAGGCAGCAGATATCAATTCCAAGGGTCTCTAGCATGGGTGCAATTCCAGCTTACTGACGGATCTGCAGTAATGTGAGTACGTTGAAGTTTGCAAGTTTGAACTGCGTTCCGGGTTGCAGGAGCGAACATGTGAGACTTCGGGTCTGACAGTTCTCTGTTGAACACTGTGTGGTTGAGTTAGCAGGTGACATGGGAACAGGTTCATCGGTAGAGGTGGGGTTGATCGCCGTAGAATAATCAGGTAAAATGGGTGTGAATGTTACGAGGTGCGGATAGGTAGAATGGTGGCGTGTGCTTGTGAACTTGGCATAGTAGCATGAGTGAATAGCATAGCAGCAGCAAGAGAGCGTGTGAATGGTTGTAGTGGTAAGTCTATGGTTCATCAGAAGGCGAGATACCACCCGGTTGCCTAGGCCGAGGTAGGTAAGTAATCTTAGGGGATCACCGTCCCGAGCCTTTGGCCAAAGGGCTTAACCCACAAGGCAACCGGACGAGACGAGGGATTCGCACCCCTTGGGAACCGGTGACTGGAGGCTCAATTCATACGCCTTTCGGATGACGGTAAGCCATGCCAGGGGCCCAATACTCCCGACCTCAGAGACAAAATTCGGTGCTCGGATTGCTTGCCAGTGTACAATGTCACCAAAAGAGACAAGGCGTAGTGGCTTTATTTAGTGGCGAGTCACATACGTCACGTCCCAGTGTTGTTAGATGGACATTTGTGACTTTTTATAGGGAGAACACTTCCCACCCCATCAGCCAGAGCATTTGCGGATCAGATGGCATGAAGATCATCAACCTTCACAGGCGATTGATTCGCTGGGAGGAGCATTTTGCTCTTCAATTCAACCACCAAACACAGCTCCCTGTGGCACCTCCAGCCTCAACGGATGATGCTTGGCCTGTCTCCACAGGCCCCCCAACTGGAACAGAGATCCGAGAAGCAATCCAATCTAAGTATGGCTTTTGCTTCATTCCGGGAAAATGTAAAATGTTACTCCAGGACTGGCTGGTGCCTACACTTGCGCTCTCCAGTGCTGGACAGATTCTGGAGCAAGTCCTTTGCATTACTTATGTAGGGAGTTGCATCACGGCTGGTGGCGGTGTTGGGGATGAGGTCTCACAACAGATTGCAAAGGCCCGCCTTGCATCTATAAAACTGGGACACCTGCGGTGTCGTTGTGATGTCAGTCTTAAGCTCAAGGGCAGGGTGTATACTGCTTCCGTCCGTGCAGTACTCTTGTACGGCAGTGAAACTTGGCCTATTCGTTCGGAAGATTTGAAGCTGCTGTCATACTTCGATAAACGCTGTCTACGAAAGATGGCTCGGGTGTGGTGGTAACACCACGTAAGCAACGCACAGGTCCGAGACAGAGTGCGTGGAGCTAGTAGTGCTAGTCTTCGGAACGTTATTCTCTAACACCACATGCGTTGGCTCGGCCACGTATTGCACATGCCAGCCTATCGCCTTCCTCGCCGAGCGTTATTTGCGCTCCTCGGAAGCGATTTGAAAAAGTGCCGCGGTGGACAACCAAAGACTTGGCGAAGGAGCATGAGGAATGCAAACTCAAGCTTAGCACCCGTCGGACGGGTTCGCTTTCTAGGATGGGGACCACGCATTTCAGTGTCAGTGGTTAGAAACGTTGGTGGCTCTAACGCGCCACTGGCATCCGTGGAGACAGTGCTGTTCAACCTTGTTATCTATTTACTAACATCTTATGGAACATAAAGCTCCAAAACACAAAAAGTCCCAAAGCGGCGTGTTTGAAACCGAAAAGCGTCGTTTAATTTTTGTTGTACCTCCTTTCCCCCTTTATTTTGCCATGGTTCTTATAGCACCTTATTTCTAATCAGCTTATGAATATATATATATATATATATATGTCCGTTTCACTCAAGCAGAGGAGAACAATAGTCAGGTGTCACTCATGGATGCTTTGCCACAAAACATGCTGCCAGATAACTGGAGACAACAGTTTATTGGAAAGTGATACATACAGATCAAATCCTAAGTTATCGCAGCAATCATCCAACAGTCTACAAGCGCGGCTGCGTAAGAACTTTATCTAAAAGGGCTCAGACACATAACAGCAGCCCGCAGCTGCGGATAGGGGATGAAGAGCATCTGTTCAAAAATGTTCATATGGGATGGGTATCACAATGCTTTCAGTTTATATTGTTTCATTTGGACAAACTGACGGTCACTTGGACAAATACCAGAAACGGATAAAAGGAAATGATTCTACCATAAGTCAACGAAGTTTCTGTGAGGGCGAAGAAACACTTCCTATCTACCGGAATAAGTTGAGTATAAAGCGAAGGAAAGTATCCGAGATGAGCTTTCCAACGGTAAGGACTGACACGGCAAGGAAGAAACATTTGGTGTGACTTACAAGACCAACCGCAGAGAATGTAACAGATACTATGTGGGGTAGACAGTAAGAAAGATTGGCACTAAGCTACACGAGCAAAGCCTAGTCACCTGCCAACATGATCAGAACTCCCTGGTGTCGGTACATGTGGACGCAAGTCGGCCGCTTGCCAAGTGGTCTGCGCTTTTGGTTTGCGACCATAACGTCACCTGTTCGAATCCGCGTAGGGGTGGGCTTCCTCGCGGTATACTCAGCCCGCGCGCGACTGGTGGTTGTCGCGCGGCAGCGAAGCGCCGTTACGGCGTACAGCTGACACATCATTATTAGTATGAATATTAGTGTTATTATTATTAGGCAGGGCAAAAGTCAAAAAACGCGTGAGTTCGTCGAATCCTGGTACTCATGGCGGAACCCAGTCAACAGGCACTTAGAGCTAGATACTGCGTATGAAGCACTGTGTTAAATTAAAAGTACTCCTCAAACCAACAGGACAAACAAGCGTCAATGAGGCGGACGCCAGCCAGCGGAACGCAATGGCTGAGTACACAGTCAACTCACGTGGCTCCATCTACTCCTGACGTTCGAACCAGTAACTGATCAATAATAACTTAGACATGGAATTTGACTGCATAAATCGCACTAATGATGTTGTCTAGCCTGACGATTAAACGTCTGCAGCCAAATCCCCCAGTTTGGGCAACACCCGAAAACCTTCATACTGAAATCGCATCAACTTTCAGGGACGGTGAAGCTTTTACATTTTTGTAGTTACCGAGACCGTCTTTGCAAACAGGCATATTTTTCTCGATTTCGCCCCAATGCCATCATTTCTAGTGCCAATGTGGTCCTTCGTGCAATGGTTGAGCAAAACTGATTGTTTGGCGCGTACAGTACATTAAAACGTTTGGTCCATGCCCACTACAGGAGATTCAAATTGTCGTGCTCCGTGACATAATTTGTTCCCTAGACATTCGAATTTTACTTAACCCAGCAAAGGCAGCTCAGAACCCGAAGCTATTCCGGTCCGCTTATCTATGGGTTTGTAGTCAGGTCATCGGACTGTTTTCCCCAGGTATTCTGGTATCACCATAAAGTCTGAGGCTGTGTCCATCTGCTGCCTGACCAACTTACCGTTGACGAGAATTTTGACAAACTTCCGTCTATCGTCGACGTTATCAGTGAAGTTGGTGTACACTCTGCTGAGAAGAAGTTTGCGTACTTCCTGTCGTATGCGTGATGTTCGCCTGAATGTTTACCTTGACCTGCGGTGCCTTTGTTTATAACCTCGTCCATGTCTCTTTCGATAAACATGACTGTTGGAAAGGCATGAGCGAATAAATTGCCACTGGCCTTAACGCCAGAGGGCCGATATGGGCTTTCTTGTAAGTTTCATGTGTTTGGAAGAATAAGTGTTTTCTTTAGAGACTGTCTGAACCGTGGTGTCTTCGAAGTTCGTCTTGAAATCCCGAATCCCCGATGTGCCATATTTTAAATTAATGATTCCTTCAGTGTTTGCAGTACCAGTCTGCAATGTGCCGGCTGGATCAAGCTCTAGTTAACTTAGCATTCTGGTTCTTATCTCGATATCCTTTGTAAGGTATAATCTGCATAACCAAATCAACCATTCAAATTAGTCCTCTGTGAGAGACGTCAGCTAGAATCGCTGGCTTCTCGGTTGGCTTCACGGTTGCTGCATGAGTAATGAGATTGTCAGCGTCTCTCTTTCATAGTTTCAAAGAGCAGTATTTGTTACTGAGTTGTCGGGAATAATCGCCGTATATTTCTGTGAAGTGGGCAACCATTTCGTCGGAATTGAAGTCATGTGCGCGTTACAGCAGAATGAAATTGACATACCATTCATGTTACCTAGTTCCGGACTTCAGCTTCAGCAGCAGCAACAACAGCTAAAATTTTGACGTGTCGTCTAGGCTTGACGGTTCCGATTTGGTGACATCTCTGAACCACATGTAGAAAATCAAGCCTGATTAGTGATCAAACGCAAACCCTGTGACAATGCTGATTACTGCATCAATGCAAATTGTGGATGTGCTATGTGTTGACCACATTGGACAGTCAGTTGTCTAATGAGAGTCTCGAGCAACCGTGTCTGAGATTGTTCAAATTTTCACTGCTTCTGTGCCAAAATAACCTTCAGATTCTCAGCTGAAATTGCCATCGTTAGTAGTAACCACCGTCGCCAAAAGTGATGTGTCGCCATGGAAATGCTGCTTAAACCCCACGCAGCTGTTCAAAACTCACGACCGCAGATTAGAACGCGATGACGAGATAGGATAAAACAAATATCATTTAGAGGCGAAGCAAAGCTACTAAACCCATTGGAGCCAATCAAGAATATAATAGGTACTAATGGTTACAAAGCAGTGCAACCACAATTAGGTTCAAGTCTTGAGTTGAACTTGACTGATGACACTACGTAGGACTGCACTGAATCTGAGATTGAGTTCGTTTTCCAAAAGGTGACGGTCGATCACAGGCTCATTTGTTTTGTTTCCCTAACTGGGACTTAGACAATGCTATTGTATCGACAAATGCACATCTACGTCCGCTCATCGAGGGCAAGCGCAAAACGATACGTGTATGCCACAAGCTCACCTACACACATATGCTTGGAGACCACAGCTTGTAACCTGTCCCACAGGAGCGCAAACTCGGGCTGTTGGTACACGACAACCTCGGCTATTCAGCGCAGTCGTTGAAGCCGGCTAAAACATCAAACAATCATCTTTATCATTTACGGTGGCGTTCAAGCGGTTCTTTTCCTCCGTCAACCTTTATATGCTCAAAACACATGTGAGTTCCCTTATAGAATATGCGATGTAGGTGGGGCTACCTTGGCTCAAAAGTCGTTTAGTTGCAATGGATACCCCACAAGGAAAAACAAGAAACATGTGAAAGATTTGTTCATCTACCGTACTACGTGCTAGTGGGAGACATTGCAGAGTACAACGAACTTGCTGCCGTCTACAGGATGACCTCATTCTGGTGCATCAAATCTTGACAAACCCCGGGCACGCTCACTGCCACCTCCAAAAACGTATCTGCGACAAGACATTAAGGGGCCACTAACTGAAACTGGTCATTTCATACAATCGGCTGGAATGTCGCCAAAATTAATTTTCGCTTCGAATTTGTCATCCGTCGAACGCTTTTCCAACCTTTTCTGTTATGCGCACACGGCATACTATTTAAAAAACGACTGGACGATGCACTAAACCATCAGCGTTACTTGAGTTGTATTTTGTTCATCGAGTGACAACAACACGAAGATTTTGTGCTCAACAACCACCACGAGATCGGGATATACGGATTTACTTTGTGTTAATGTACCTATTCTGGTGAGCCCACAGATGTGTGTTCACTTTAGTGTAACTTATTTCGTGAACTTACGGCATTCACAAATCCTTACCACGGGAAGTGTCACGCCTTGGCTCTTTTGTTCGCATTAATCACTTGTTCCATTGTACTAACCTACTTCCTGCAGTCTGTTACATTTTTCGTTTTCTCATTTAAACAGTTAGCTATTTGCATAGCCCTGTGTATATAGCAGCACCAGAAAACAACAGTCTTACCGTTGCTTAGCTTTACTTCCAGTTGCGACGGACATGTACATATATAGTGAAAAGCGTATGATTAGTTAGAGCACACCATTACAGGTAAAACAAGTAATACACAAGTTACCTTTACTCTTAAAGTTATTCCGGTTCATGGGTGCTTTGCAGTTGCATGCCATTACGCTGCTTAGTATGTACCTCAACCATTCAATTCTTCCAGGTCTATATCGATGGTGTGTGTATATTCTTGCGTTGCGTGTGCGTACTCACTTGATCGCAGTCACTGGTAAGGCAAATAAACGGGTACTGTTAGTCGGTTGATTGATTAGTGTTGGCTTCGTTTGCGGAGTAGCTAGGATCTAAAGCTGATCGCACAGAGTGGACACAGACTAATTTAGCACAATTTCCTCCGCAGCTCTCTTGCGAAACTTGGCATTGGAGGAACTTCGTGCTGGTA
>OX104063.1:125788254-125812584 GCA_944474145.2 Dicrocoelium dendriticum | reverse complement strand
CAGATTTTGTTCTGTTCTCCGAGCTGAACAGTTTCGTTGCAGACGTTTCATCGCCAGTCTTGTTGACTTCCTCAGTGTGCATAAGCAAACTGATTTGTTTTGTCGATTCCTACCGACGAGCGAGTGACATTTGAACCTGCTCAATTCGATTCAGGTCCCGTGACCATTGCTAGTTCCCAGTGTGGGCGCCGCCTCTTTCGGACTCATGTGCCAGATGATCCACGTAAACTCTTTTCTCGCAGCTGCCTCTATATCGGATCTAAATCGATGCGTTGGTTTATTGAACTGACTGTAGCAAACCAGGCCTCAAGGAATTCTCTTCCTTTTTTGTTCGCTCCTTGCGCTAGTTTCCTTATAACGCACTGAGGAAGTCACCACGACTGGTGATGAAACGTATGCAACGAAAATGTTCAGCTCGGAGAACAGAACAAAATCTGCACTGTTTGTGTGTAACAGCGGCCCACGCTGGGATTGATTTCACCTAATCGCAAAAGTGGTGATCAAAAATGTGCACCAGGAGTAGGAAGGAGCATTAATTGCGCAAATTGTGGCATTGCGTTTCACCCCACTTTGCTACTTTAAGTCGACTAGAATGTAAGAGATAAATCAACCTGACTGATGTGCTTTAGTCTTGCCAAACATGCAGAGCAACCCCAATAGTAAACGATATACTCGCTCGTAAAAATGTACGAACAGTTGACTGAAACAGTCCAGCAGATGGCGAGGTTCGGGGTATTGCCATTAGAATCTAACAACACTGACCTTATTCTTCAGCCAACGTCTCAGACTTCTGTCACAAAGTCCAGGTCTAAAGTCAGCTTTGCTAACCCCCCCCCCCCAATGAGCTGTGCTCTATCTAACCAAACATTTACTAACCATTTAAGTAAGCAACTCAACGGTATGACTGCTAATAACTCATCCCTAGATGCCGCACCTGACAGGTTGGTCACAACACCGGCAGTCCAGAGCCGGTTAACATATGCCTCGCTCGCCTCGATAAATGCGTCCAAAGAGACAACTGTGGGTTCATTTTCTGAACCAAACACGAGCGATGTGACGTCGTTTACACAACATTATTTAGTGTCCACTACACAGCCCATGTTCCCAGCCATAACACTCAGACCGACATTCGCTAAACAGAACCACTGTGAGTTAACGGTCGTGTATACTAACGTTCGGGTTTTCGGTTCTGTCCTAATGCCTTTCTCATATAAATGTCTAGTGGGCCATGAGATATGCCATTAGGGGCCACTACAGAAGCGACGACGGGTCCTACAGAGAATTACGGCAAGCAGGCGCAGCGTTTGTATGCACGCTGAATTCGATTTACTAACCGCGTGCTTGCATGCTAAGTCTCTTTATTTCAGGTGGTGGGTTTACAGTTTTTACCTTAATGCTTTTCTTTCTCATATGAACATCTCCCTGTACTCTATTTCATTAACTTGCACACCTCGCCTAAGCCAATTGTATTCGATTTCCATAACATTTTTGCGTTCCTGGCATTCCGTGAACTATACTTCCTGACCTCGTGCACTTAGCTAGGATTTGTTTGTAAACAACTTATTACATATGCTATTTAATTAAGGTTTATGTCACCGTTTCCCTATGCATTAATCGAGTTTTTCTCTTTTTCTTTCTCTCTCTCAAGTGTTTGGCTGTTGTTTGATATCCTCGGTGTGGATGCGCTTGATGTCCATGTTGACAAGGTGCCTACCTGTCTATTACCCACTACCTCGTCCATACTGGCTCCAGGAGACAGTTGGTCGTTGCTGGAGGGGATAGGGTGCACGGTCCTTGTGGCTGTGTTAGGATCAAAGAGTGGTTCCATGCACTTAGTGTGGAGCGGACTACGGTCCAGCCACCGCCTTGTGTGCGCTTGATTCCCCAAATACAGTGTGCTTGTGTTTGCCTGTGAAGGAGTGTGGGCCGGCTCCGTTGATGAAACGTGGTTCCCATCCGCATACCTCCCGGTCTTATTCCTTCGGGTTTACACTGGATATGAGGTGGGGGGTTGGAGCTGTGGGTGGTGGAGCGCAAGCCATCGATGGTCCCTCTGTAGGCGCAGGCGTCCTGTGGCTTGCCACAGTGACAGGCAAATCCGAAACCAGATGCCGCTAACCATACTAACGTTCCTGAGTCCAAATCTGGCATCATAAAAAACGTGTTGGCAGATGCGAGCAACCAGTGAAATTCCATCTGCGATGCTATTGGTGTTCGGGTTGAGTCTACTACGCCGACATTTAGCGCGTCAATTAACTTCCGTGTACTAAGGCGAACCTCGATTTCTTCGAGTAACATTGAACTCAACTGAGGATAAAGAGACAGTCCTAACCTCAGAGTTCATCTTCGCAACTCATCGAGCGTGGCACGCCTACTAAACAGATATTCCATGGAAAGGGATGTCAAATGAAAAGTAAAATCATGGCGACCCTTCTAAGCAAAAAAGCAATAAAACCATATTTGTTCATAGTGTTGCTGAACTACCGGGTTCTCCTGATCTTGAAACGCAAAAGCATGACCGAGAACATTGTTGCTGCATCCTCGATGCACTCTCTCCGGACGAAGTTATCGCTAAAACACTAACGAGAATTCCCTTATATCCAAAAATATTGAAAGTCGTTCTACACTCCAAAGGAATGACACTAGTCCTCTTCGATAGCTGGTTAATTCATCGCTTCAGGTTACTTACCGAGATTTGGCTAACGATAGCAGCCGCAAGACCATTAGTTTTCAGTACTACAGTGGAACATGCAACCACAGTAAAATATTTGCCTCCACAATCCTGTAGAGTAGCAAACATAATAGCACTCGCGACACCTGAGAGGACAGGGAAACGCACGAGAGAACATCTCGATATGGAATGCTCCGTTTTACCATGCAGCCTGCTATAAATTCAGGAACAAATGACTCAGGCAAAAAACGATTAGCGGCCGACCGACGAACGCTCGGCTTAAAACTAAACACGAATTTGTTGTTTACCCACAGTTTCTAACATCAAATACAATATCTTTTTGTATACTAACCCTAAAAGGTCTTATTAGTAAGTTGGCCGAACATAGAAAACGCCAGGCGTCACAACCGCAGGATCTCATGAGAATTATGGTGATCTGGTTAAACCTTGGAACAGCAGATCCTAAGATTAATTTACCCAGCATATCGCTGCTTTGGAATGATAGAAATGGAAGAGATGGTGGCGTAATTCCGTATTACAAGACTAACTCACAGTGTGAACTTAGTGACCACCCAGCAATCCGTGCACTAGATTCTCTTTGGTGTTTTCTATGGTTGTGGAACAAAGCCATATGTTTTATAGCTGTTATTTGCCGTCCACAAAACTCTAATTGTGAAATGGATTCCAAACTGAACCACTTCCTTCTGTTGCTTTGAGCAAGTTATGCAGTCACATTCACATCGCAGGCGACTTTAATGTGTACCACCTGGAAATAGCGGCGACCGATAGCAAACAGTTCAAAGTTTGTCTACAAGAGGTAATTTCCAGCTACCCTCTGTACAATCATATGACCTCCCCCATCAGATTTTGTAGGGCTAACAGGCTGTTGATACTTGATCTTGCACTCACCAACGATGAACTCATGGTCGACGGAAGATTTAGAAACACACCACTGGGTGGCATTGACCACGTCTGTCTACTGTTTAACTAACTATGTTATGGAGAATATCATGAGGAACAGCATGATAAAATTTAAACGGCCACTTACCATCCTTGCTGGTTATGGAGGCATCTTGGACTTTCTAAACTGAATGCTCCAAAAGTCGCCTGTGTCACTTACACAAGGTCATTTAGCACACTTGTAGAACACACGTCGGAGCAGAAGTCCCTCCAGCGTCAAAGGAGAAGCAAGTCAGTCATGTGGAGCAGAACACGTAAATACATGTTCTTGAGAAACTTAGAATGGAGGTCTCACAAGGACTCCTCGTATTCCGAAACCTGGACTGCCTATGTGGCGCTTCTGTGTGGGCTTGGTCCTCGAGAAGTTGTCGCCTCCGCAGGAGTTACTGAAGCGGTTTAGCACGAATCGCAATCTCTTATACAGGCATGTTAGTGGTCTACATAAAGTGCAACGCTGAATGCCAGCGCTGCTCACGAATGACGGGAGCACGCGATCAGTAAAAGAAACAGTCGATCTCTTACGCTTCCATTACTCATTTGCGTTCCCGAGAGTAACGGACCCAACGATTATCCCTGTTTCTATTGTCCCGTCGTCAGATGTATCCAATATCAATTTTACTGCAGAAACTGTTAGAGAAACTGTCGTCACTGCGTATCCACAGCTGTTCTGGTGTCAATAACGTTCGGCCGAATGTTTCACAGCTTGTAGACAGTGACCTGGCAGATCTCTGGCTATATTCTCTCAGCGCAGTCTAGAGGAGAACCAAGTTTCAGCAGCATGGAAGAGATGCGTCATCACTAGTATTCATATGGTAGGTAGCCGCACTGACCCAACCAATGATCGTCCGATAACGCTGCTCTCTGCGATTTCCAAGTTTATAAAGTCTATCTTCGCAAATCAACTCATGATGGCTCTAGAGCAACGTGACTTCCAATAAAAACGCTCATGCACTACAAACCTGCTTATTGCACGCAATAGCTGAACTGAAGCAGTTGATGATGAAGCAGGAGTCGATGTCAGGTACCTGCATTTCTTGAAAGTCATTGATCACTTAGACCACCAATTCTCCTTCAGCTCTATGATATCGGTGAGCCACTTCTACATTGGAGGTGTGAGAACGCGAATCCATGTCTGAGCCAATCAAGGTAGAGTGCTTTACACCACCAGGCTCGGCGTTACGGCTCCGTCAATTCTTGATTTTCATAAACGATCTAGAGGGTGAAATTATTTCCGATTCCCTATTGTTCCTGGATGATATCAAGTTATGCTGAACGAACAGAGCACCGAATGACGAGGAAAAGCTGCAGCGTGACCTCAACACGATTTCGAAATGGTCAGATCAGAACACACTACCGTTCAATGTGGAAACGTGTCACATTGTTCAATTGCGTCATAAGCATGACTACGTGTATAAGTCTTGGTCACAGGTATTGCAACCAACTTCACAGAAAAGCGAGCTTGGTGTGCTCATTCAAAGGTACCTTAACAGTTCGAAGCAGTCAGAGGCAGCTGCAAAGTGAGCCAACCAGCACGCCGGCTTGCTGCGGAGAGCATTCGAAGGCATCGACCCATCCATCTTCACCATGAAGCACAATTCTCAGGTGCGCCCTCACATCATCCAAGCTTGGCAACCTTGGTTGAAGCGTGAGTTAGAAGTGCTACAGCAACCATTGCACGAGGCCACAAAGCAGCTCAATCGTCTACGAAATCTGTCCCCCCCCCAGCAAAGGCTGAAGTCACTGGGAGTTTTCAGTGGCCACTACGGAAGGCCACGTGGGGACCTCATACTAGTCCACGAAATATTGAGTGACCTTATTCACGTATGCCGTCACTTGCTGAAATTCAGCCATAAGGTGGATCTCAGAGGTGACCCTCTGAAATTGTCTGCATATTATAGCCACCTGGAACGACGGCGGGAGTATTTTTCGCTTCTACGCTTGCTCCTACTTTTACTAGTACTACTACTACCACTACTACTACTACGTTGGTCCATATTAATTTTCCTTTCAAGTAGGATTAATATTTCACATAAACCTGAGGGGGCGGTACAGGAATGAGTATTCTAGTTTTCAAGTTCCTCACGGAGTACATCAAGTATAACTGCCCTACGTTGCCTCGTCGTTCGCATTCAGTTATCATGTACGCTATTATTATTCAGCGGTGTATCTGCTGGATAAACGCTTAAACAGACAACACACACATATTTTGCTAGTGTAGTTTTCCCCTACCATCCTGGCGGACTTTTTTCAAGCAACCGCAACTTTATGCGCCATAATTCATTCTTCATTGTCCACTACGCTTGTTGGAATCCATCTGGATTGAAATCACACTTTCACAGCCCTGGTGCCACATGCTTTGTAACTTGGCAATTTGCGCAGCACCGAAATCGATTGCTTTTTGATGCGTTCGGAAGAGAGGATTTACCGAATGAAGTGCCACTAGTCTTGGTCGAAAGTAATCTGTTCGCACTACCCATGTCATCCAGCCTAAAAGCGCCGTACACAAGGATGCTCCGGATTACAGATCTCTTCCGTGTTGCTTCATGGAAGATCAGAGAGAAGCGGATAAACCATGAACCATTCCGAAGGTGAGCTGTGGGTAACATAACTGCTGATGCCTCATTGCTGTAAGTCATTGCAACACTGAGAGGTCTCGGTTCACCATAATGCTTTGAATCTGAGTTTGGTCGACAGGTGATTCACATCAAGTCGGCAGACTTACCCAAAACACACAGTATGTCACATAGGAAGTTCCACTGGTTCATGTCACAGAGTTGCTTTTTTACATTTGACAAGGATGCTGGAAAATTGATTGTAATTACCGACAGTACCGATGGTAATCTCTTAATGACCATCTGTGCAGCCTGAGTTGAGGTCGACGGTCCAGCTGATCTACATCAAACTGTTGAAGGCTCTATAGGTACAGATACATCTTCATTTATTTTGGCTTCAGTGGGAATAACTGAATGTCTTCGATTTCTATTACCATTTGTAGGAACCACGTTCCAATCACAACTATTGCCGATATCCCTCAGAAATTTCGGAAGTAGTTGCAGGTTGGACCTGACCCTGGTTATGCTTATTCTAATCAGACTGGCAGCCATTGTTTCAGGCGTATTTAGATCACCAATGGTATTGAGGTTCAAAGCTACACTTGACACAGCTGTAACGCGCTACCCAGCCTACTTTCACCATTTCGAAGCGGAGCCTAATTGCAGGGACTTGTATTTAGTCTCTGCCACACTTCCATTAAATGAAGAGAGTTGGAGTTTGGTGGTTCGGTTTTGCTCCTCCCAACCATGATACCCCATAACCGGTTTCATCCTCCTTTGGACTCATCAGATAGAGATAACCTGAGAGATTGGAGTTTCTCATTCTTTCAATCATTGTCACCAGTCTTTTGTGTTACTATCATACTTTATGTGCAAACATTACCAGTGGGACGACCACACATACTGCATGGAGTCACATAAAATCTGGTCTGCCATTGCGTTTTGTCAACTGTTTTTCTGTGAATTTAGAACAGTTAGATTGCAACTTCCCGAGGCAATCGGAATACTGGATACCTGAATCGTAACTTTTCCTGGCTAGAAACAGAACCAAGCAAAACTTTCCTTCCGTTCGACATAACATGGACTGTGGATTAGTTGTTACAGACCATTGCGTTGATCGATGCTTTTCAAGCAAATTGCTGAAGCATTGTGGGTGGTTGTCTGTCCACTGTACGCTAATCTGGCTGCATTTCATGGGTTGATAAGCCCTTTCGGTGTGTTATAGTGTTCTCGGAGTAGCTTTAGGCGGCAAGACCGTTCGCAAGTCAATCGCTTTCGGGCGAGGATACACCGATTGAGCCATAACTTGCCAAAGATATACGATCGTTAGTTTAATTAGCAGTCGACAGCTTTGCTTGATGGTTCCTCATAGAGATTTCGGAGTTGTATATCGGTTGAGAATAAAAAAGTTATTGTGCTGCTCGGGAGCCGAAATATTGCGGGTATATGTTTCGGTGGAAAGGATGAGAAAACTGCGATGGGAGGTGGAAGTTGATCCGCGTAAGCTAGATCCGAATGGTGGAACGCACTAAATACCGCTGTTAAAGTTGTACCGAATGAGTGTAAGCATAAATGTGTGTGATTAGACTTGTGAGAGTAAAATCGCGGAGTACGGGTCCAGAGGGAATGCGACCTCAAGGCGGTGTGTTAGCTAGCTCCATCGAACGGAGGTAAGGCAAAAGTAAACGCACGCTGGTTATGAATACTGAATGGTTGCTTGATACTAAGGACTGTATGAGTTGATCATCATAAACGTACTACCAAAAATCGCTAACATGAAGTCTGGCCAGATCAGATTCGAACACGACTTAATATGTGTCGGTTTGCACTTGTGTTGCGTTGCTCCATCATCAACTACCAACTCTAAGAAACGTTGCTTAGACGTTATCCAGGCATGTGTCGGACTTCATGCCAGCGTACCCGAACACAATTAAAATCACTCATGAGTAGCATATGGAATAACTCATGTGACTTCGGGGTAGCAGTAGCCAATCGAAACAACGACTCAGGGGTATGCGATAAAGTGCGCCCACACGCGGCTCACCACGCCTGAGGTACATTGGGCATACACAGCTGTTTACCCAGGCCATTGTAGCTTCTGTATACGCTTACCACCCCAACATAGAGTAGTCCGGATTCGAAATAGGACGCCACCGAGGGCAGTCGATTGTTTATCATATTGAAAGCACCAGTAGCCACTGAGCTCTATTTGCCGGACGATTACCTCAAAATTACACCATTTCTTTGTGAGTCCTAAGTCACGCCGCTCAGCTGAAACTAAACAACCAAGTTCATCGCGTTTGTTCATAAGACGACAAACATTAGTAAAGGATACGGTAACCCTTAGGCGTGCTTAGAGTGTAAGCAAGCAGTTTGTCATGCTTCGCGTACTTTTGGAAACGACTCGAAAAGTTACGATAAATTGATTTCGTAGCCCGTCATCACTTAGTTCTTTCAGCTCAATGAGGAAAGATGTGAGCAGTTCTCGATGCACTCAATATCTTGGAACATATTTGGAACCGATCGGGAAGTCATTATTTCAGAAAACTTGGTAAACGACCGGTTCATCAGGCCTGATGAAGCACTTGTGTCAAATGCGAAACGTTGTGTATCATCATAAATACATTAACCGGTCGTTTACCAAGTTTTCTGAAATGATGACTTCCCGATCGGTTCCAAATATGTTCCAAGATATTGAGTACAGTTACGGACCTCGTGTTCGCAAAATGGCGAGTGAATTTGTGCGCCTAGCAGGCATCGAAGCCAATTGGGAAAATCATCGGATTTTTAACATCAGGTGTCTCAAGAACAACATTATTCCCAAATCCCTCAAAGTTAAACCTCCGGATTCTTCGTACACCTCGGCACGAATAGCACTCAGAGCAGGCAAAGCATTTCTGAGACAAAGAATCTACCTAACAACTAGACGTCTGGGTGAAATCCGCATCCATGCGAGTCAGCTGCGCTTGGATTTACAGACTGCGGTGGCACAGACTGATTATGACAGACTTTGCGATAAGGCCTCCGAAGTTAAGGCAGCAAGAGGACGGGAGTCGAAGGAAAGGCAAATACGTAAGTTTGAATACTTGATGGCTTCACATAATAAGGTCGATAGTCGTACTGATAAGCAAGTATCTAATAGCAACTATTGTAGCGTTGTTAACATGTCAGATAGAGTGTTAAGTGTAATAGAGCGTAGAGTTTTAGAAAAGGGTCTGAATTTTACTATCAGTAAATCTAAACTAAGGGCAGAAGATGTAATTCCTGGAGTTGAACCCGTTATGACTAGATTACCACTTGAAAAGGCGGAAAACATCCGCGCCCAATTAGCAAATATAATTAGATTTCAACAGCCGGTAGAATCGAATCTTGCTCCAGCTGAACACGTAGCGTTAAAGACCCTGAAAGAGGATAGTAGTATTGTCATTACAAGAGCGGATAAAGGTAAAGTAACAGTGGTAATGAATAAAACAGATTATTTAGATAACATGAAGGAGCATTTGACCACGGGACCATACAAAGAGGTTGAGCAGAAATCCATTACATCGGTAATGAATAAGAAGAAATCAGATGTCGCTAGTTACTTAAGGACCGTGAAGGACAGTTTAGGAAAGGGCAAATGGTACAGCATTTATCCGAAGTCGGCTATTCCACCTAGAATTTACGGTCTCCCAAAGATACACAAGCCCAAGGTCCCCTTGCGACCTATAGTGGATGGCATAGGCTCTCCCACACATGAACTCGCGAGATATCTAGCGAGCCTGCTGCAACCCCTAACAGGGAGAACGAACACATTTGTAAAAAACTCTTATGAGTTTGCACAAATGGTGCGAGGGGTGAGCATCGAACAAGACGAATTGATGGTCAGCTTCGATGTTACCTCCTTGTTCACGAATGTACCCAAGGAGGAGGCGTTACGATTAGCGAAAAACTGCTTGAGAGGGGACAGCAGCTTGGAGGACAGAACAAAGCTGACAGTGGATCAACTGGTCGAGGGGATAGCTTTGTGTCTCGACATGACTCATTTCACATTCCAGTCTAGAATGTACACTCCAGAACAGGGTCTGGCCATGGGATCTCCAATATCCTCCGTATTAGCCAATATGTACATGGAAGAGTTTGAAAAGAAAGCATTACCCAATTTCCGTGGTGCCCTGAAAGTATGGTGGCGCTACGTGGATGACACTTTTGCGATTATAAAAAGAGATAAAAAAGAAGAATTTTTAAGCTATTTGAAGTCTATTGACAATGCGATAAAGTTCACCATGGAACTTGAGTCGTAGAGCAGTACACTTCCGTTCTTTGATTGACTGGTACATAGGAAGAAAGAAACGTTAAAAACAACGATTTATCGCAAACCAATGGACACAGATGGGGTACTCAGCTATAGTTCAAGCCATCCAAAGCACGTGTACGCGGGAATCGCCTCATCATTATTTCACAGAGCAAGTGCTCTTTGCACGGAGGAAGAAGATAAGAGAGCAGCGCAGAGGGAAGCGATGAAAAACTTAATAGTTGGCGGATATCCGAAACGATTGGTGAAACGACAGCTACAGAAATGTTTCAACCCACGCACAACTCTAACCGCAGGGTGGATGGCGACAGTGGGTATTCCGTATAAAGAAGGAAGTTCGGTAGCGATTCGGAGAGTACTGAGGGCCTGATGAAGCATTTGTGTCAAATGCGAAACGTTGTGTATCATCATAAATACATTAACCGGGCGTTTACCAAGTTTTCTGAAATGAGTTCTCCATGCAGTTCCGGATGGACTTGGATTTTCCTACCTTTCCTTTTATTTAGGCGGGACAAAAGCGGTCTTAGACCGGCTTTGTCCAAAAAGGCGGGTCTAGTTGGTTGACATTGTTGATCATCTTCCTTTCCAAGACGATACTACGTAATGAAGACAACTGAGTTCGCCAAAATCGAAGACCGACTTAAACGGCTGGGTTCAACATCCTATCCTATCGTAGGTTTATTCTTGACCTCATTAAAACGCCTTGGATAGGCACATAATATTCTAAGCTGATCAGGTTGCTTTCAAAATGCTATTTTGTCAAGATGTGATTGACTATGTAAATTGCGGGATTGGATCTATCAGTTTCTGTAACTGCATCTTGAGAACGCACCCACATTATTTATTTCATGAATGCTCCAGCTGAGTGAGCTGTCAGTTTAGTGTGAATACCGGAGACCGCACTTCTTCCTAACTGCAACCTCTTGCGCTAGCGGAGTGGATGTTGCAACATCCAAATGCCAGTTTTGAACGCAGTACACATGTTGCTTCGACAGAGGTCAACGGGTCTGCTTCGCATAAACGCGACCAAGCCGAGGTCAGAATGCTTGGTTATGTTATTCGGATTAATCGTCAGTAGTAAAAGTAACTACAAGTTTGTCATTCGGGTTCCGCCTCGTCTGACGTGCGATTCGGCTTCTGTTGGACCAACGCTTAACGCTAAATAACTGCCAGTGTTTCCATAACTAGAGCATCATTACAAGAACCTCTAACTTTTGAGGACCGCTTGACTCTTTCCATCCTGAATTAATTTAGTTGTAACTTTTTCCTTATTTTTAAATCATAAGTCAGGCGTTGATTAGTAATAAGTATAAAAAGAAAGAGAACCAAAGGTTGATGTTTATTTGTGTGATAGTACTTGTAAGTACTGGCAAGAACATAGGTCATCAACATTGTCCCCATGAAGGTACAGTACGGAACATGATGTTCTTAAAAGCTGTTATTTTTGTCATTGCAGCACAAAAAACCCAAATGAACATCTTATATGTGTTCTAGATATGAATTTTTGAAAGAAAATTATTTCACATCTTCCCATTTCTGTAACTAACGTGAGCCAATGAGCACCAAGGTCCGTGTCTTGATGTCTTTACTTACAGAATACTTGTTTTTTCTTCCTCTCTGGTTCGTTTGGTGCTGACGTGGTCTAGTCTGCTTCCCATAGCAACAACACCATTCGCAGTTTTTTTGAAAATCCAGCAAAGGGATGTCATGATGTAAGTCCTGATACATCACTTACACATTGACACATGTCATTTCCATCATTGCAAAAACAGTCTGTGCCACTATTTATTGAGTTCCTATCATAATCATATATTGAGCGCAGCATATCTGCCTTGTTCACTCTGCCCATCGCTAAATTTTAATTTTATGCTATCTTAAGTGCCAGAAGGTTGGCCATTGTTCCACTCCGCTCATAACGCCTCACTTTCATTATAATTGGACACCAGAAGACCACACTTGTTATCCTTCCACTTGATGGATATAATTCCTTGATCCGTACAACGATGGTCAAAATAACCTCCCTTTATCTCATTGTCCTCGAAGTTTAGCAAGATGTTTCCTGATGGGGAGATCAATTCCACAGGCACAAATGTTATTCGCCTTCAGGTGTTCACCTAGTTCAACAGAAATGAAATAATTATCGATTACCATAACATAGCCGCCAGCGGCGTCATATTCTTTCTCCAGTTCTTCATTTACACTACTTACACATGCTGTTGGCAGTTGTCTACAGGCCACCGAACTCCACCGCAGACCGAGATGACATCCTGTTAAACGCGCTTCATTATGCAGTTTCTCAAAAGTACTCACATTGTCTAATCATGGGCGATTTTAACGTACCCTCAATTGTCTCAGCGACTTCTAGCGGTCCTTACTTCAAATCAAAGATTCTCGAGTTTATGGATACAGCAGCTCTGTACAACCACGTGCACCGCCCAACTAGACACCGCCGTTCAAATAAGCCATCGCTTCTAGATTTAATCCTAACCAACGAAGAGTTGATGATTGAGACAATTTCATACGATCCACCATTAGGCAACAGTGACCACCCAGTGTTGAATTTTGCCTATGTGTGTTACGCCAATACTACTGAAATCAGACATGAAAACCGACGAACTATAACCAACTATTCCGTGCTGCACAGCCTAGCGACAACCGTCAACTGGGATCTCAATCTAGAGAGCACGGCAGACGACGCGTGGAACGAACTAAAAGACAAAATTAGCTGTGTCACGCAAGCAGCGTTAAAAGTCATACCATTACGAGTGCCGCGCCGGACCAACACCTGGATCCGAAGCAGAACGCGTAAAGGGATTAGCACCAGAGACGAGATCTGGAGACAATACGCGCTGAACCATTGCGACGCCACCTGGGAGAATTACAAAATAGTGAGGAACTATTGCACATCACTGATTAGAGCCGATAAGTACGAATGGCAAAAAAACATGGTACTTAAATTCACGAACAATACAAAACTGCTGTACAGGTACGTGAACAGCAGAAGAATAGTTAAAACAGGAATACCACCACTCAAGACAGATGGTGGCCTAACGACTACTGCTGTGGATGCTGCGAACGCAGTACTTCTGCAGTTTGGCACAGTGACTGCAAACGCCATAGAACCTTTGCCAAACCAGCATTCACCCAACGTGGTCGGCATATCAACTGTCACTTTTACCTCAGCAGCTGTCGCTAGCAAACTACGGTCTCTAAGAGAAAATAGCGCTCCAGGAGTCGACAAGATCAGACCCAAAGTTCTTAAAACTCTTGCTCCCACCATAGCAGCACACCTCGCAAGCTTTTTCCAAAGTCTACTCAATTCCCAAACACTTCCGTCTGAGTGGAAAAGCGGGATAGTCACTCCGATATACAAAGGAGGTAAGCGATCGGATCCTGCCAACTACCGACCCATTACTCTCCTCCCCTGTGTTATCAAAAGTAATGGAATCGTTAGTTGCAGATGAAATTACACGATATTTTGAGAGTCTGAAGCTAATTTCTCACCTCCAACACGGCTTTAGGCGCAAACGATCTTGCCTCATAAATCTGCTTCTTGCTCGGGATCCATGGACCAAAGCACTTGAGGAAGGATCCCCCTTGATGTGATTTACCTAGACTTTTCGAAGGCATTCGACAGAGTCAATCACTTAGCTTTGCTTCATAAGCTTCGTGCCTACGGTATCCATGGTTCCCTACTCACCTGGCTAGCAGCATATTTGCATGACAGAACGATCAAGGTCAGAGTCGCCGATGCCCTCTCGGAAACTCTCTGCATCTCCAGCGGTGTTCCTCAAGGATCCGTCCTTGGTCCCCTCCTTTTTCTGGTCTACATTAACGACCTCCCGGATAATATTCAATCCTCGATGCAAATTTTTGCAGATGACGCAAAAATCTGGAGAGTTATTCGCTCAACATCAGACTGTGCCCTCCTCCAGAATGATTTGGATAGAATCAACAAATGGGCAGATATAAATCACCTCCTCCTGAATGCTGCCAAGTGTCACCTACTGTCATTGCGCAGCAATCTTGCCAACACGTACCTCTTGGGGCAGTACGCTTTACGGCGCGTGACCACAGAAAAAGACTTAGGTATCATTGTGCAAGAAAGTCTGGGGAATTCGCTCCAATGTTCCAAAGCAGCGAATGTGGCGAACATGAACCTGAGACTTTTGAGGCGAGCTTTTAGTGTTTTTGAACAACGGCTGGTACCCATGCTTGTCAACTCCTATATCCGTCCCCACGTCGAATATGCCGTCCAGGCTTGGTGCCCATGGTTAAAACGAGACATTCATCTCTTAAAGCTGCCCCAACGAAGAGCTACCAAGGCAACACGCGGATTATCTGGTCTCAGTTATGAAGTGCGTCTCGGTTTAATCGGAATGTTTTCCTCCGAATACCGACGACTACGCGGAGATCTCATTCTCGCATACCGGATATTAACGGAAAGCGATCACCCGTGCAAATCGCTGCTCACCCTAGCCTCATATAAGCGATCGAGAGGTCATAACCTCAAGCTGATAATCCAACACTCCCGATTAGACTGTAGAAAATATTTTTACTCTCTTAGAATCTGTTCACAATGGAATGACTTGCCAACGCATGTGGTAAACGCTCCGAACATTACAGCCTTCAAACAATTGTTAGACATTCATCTGAGTGACAAACAACACATTGTGGTGTGATGTACTAGGTTTAGACTATTGGCATTTCAGTTCCATGTCGGAATCTAATGATTTTTATCTGTTTTGCATTTACCATCCTATGGGTCTTGTAAAGCCAATGCTTTTTATCCCATCATACACTATTGAACACTATTGAACTATATACATCAGAAGGTAGATCATCCGGAGCAGCCTATATCTCCTCCTACGTCAACTATCGCTTTTGAGCCGTTAATAGTTAAATACAGATTCCATTAGACGCTCAAATCACCAAATGTGTATACGCAATGCTAAAAATGAAGCTAAGAAGGACTGATAAACAAATAACTTCCTGTTCAAAGGATAAATTATTTAAATCGCTCAATTTTGCACCCCACCCTGTCGTCAAGCCCAGTAAAGGTTATAACTGTTAATATTATGCTTGAGACTTGAAGGAACTTTTCGGTAATAATATATATTTTGGATCGGTATGATACAGAATATGCTTAAAATTGTAAACTAAACATAAAAAAGTAGGGCATGTCCACTACAAAAGCGAATAAAAATTAATATGACTGCCAAGCTGCACCAAAACCAATTAAATTTTAACAAATAATGCAACCACTCACAGTTCTCTGAAACCAATTTTCGACCATGCTCGACTTGAACTGCAAACGTTTACTCCACACACTGGAGAGCGAAATATCAGTGCTCTGGTCCTTTACTAGTTGTCGTCAGAAGGCTACTGTATGTATTCATGCCAGTGCCATCAGGAATGTTGTGTGCATTTAAGCAATAATACAAAACGAACAATTAGGTACTTATAAATACTGCCAAGATGCTCTAAATGACCGTAGAGGGTAACTACTAGGGTAGGAAATTCAATACATATCATCGGTTGCTGGCATCATTACACTACTGAGAGCGTGAGTAAACAAATATCACATCTTCGCTGAAGTTCAGTTCTCTAGCGTTAAGCATATTGCTTGATTTCTACCAAGTTGTTAGACATACAAATCATTAATCTTGTTTCAACTAGCCAGTATTTTCAAAAAGTGTTTCATGCTGAGGCCGATGTTGCCTACATCATTCCTCTTCACCACAGTTGAGCTACACTGACTTCACTTAAACTAAATCATCTGAACCTGTACTAAAGGTATTATACTATATTTGATTTCCTCAGCTCTGATATTATGACGCACATTCTGTGTCTATCGTGTGCATTTACATTCTTTTAAATTATACGCTATTTGGTTGATATCCGCGGCGTAACTGCGCTTGAAGTGAATGCTGACATGGGTTCTACTTGTCGAAAAGTACCGCGAGTATACCGGTTCCAAGAGACGGCTGGTCGTTATTTGGGGAGATGATGTGTGCGGTCCAGTTGATCATGCTAGGTTCAAAGAGTGTGGCGTGTGGAGAAACACGGCCCAGCCATCGCCTTGTGTACGCCTGATAGGCATGATTCTCAAAGTAGATAGATATGAACATTACTGTTGTGTATGTTGAAGTAGTGTGGGCCGGCTCCGTTTATCAAACGTGGCTCCCATTCATGCCGCCCGGTCTTAATCCTTCGGGTTTGCACAAGGTATGGGGTTGTGCGTGGTGCAGAACAAGTCACCTGTGTTCTTTCTGTAAGCGTAAGCATCTTGTGCATGCACATGAACTCCACAGTGATAAGCAAATCCGGAAACGGATGTCGTCAACGTATTTACAAAGGTCCGTCAACTGTGACGGAGACCCCTTACGACATGAGGCTATTCTTGTTTTCTTTCATTGCCTCCGAATTTTTATGCTTTTAGATTGCCATACAGTTGTGCGGATTTGATCACCTAGCTTGGCAGTTAATTTTCAGACATTTGGGTACAACTCAAGATGACAACATCAAAGCATGTGACGAAAACATTTTAGTGGTAACTGAACATCAAGTAAAACCGTTTTGCTTTTTCTGATGCTCTTTATTAGCGACAGTTTTTGTTTATTCTCTCCTTAAGGTTTCCAACCTTGTAGCACTTGTTATAGTAACTTTGACACTCGAGACTTGGAAGTGCAATACACACACACTATACACGTTAGCTAGAGGTGGGAAACACCTTAGATACTGTACCGCAATACCACAAAGAAAAAAGGGAATAAAATGTAACAGGTGCAAGCCACCTAAGCTACCGGCAACGCATGAGTATAGTTCCAGTAAGCTACTTACCTGCTAATATGCAGCAGAAAAAATATAATTAACTATGCAAAAGTATAAAATGCTAAATAATGAGATCATGATTGAAGTGGGAGGCTGCGAGGAATGGGTGCGACAAGGAAACTCACCTCACGAATGCCAGTGAGGTTGGCTCCTAAACATATCAACAAGTGTATCCAGCCAAACATGTTCATGGTTTTCAGACCCCATCCAAGGAGACGAGACGCTCCAACTGAGGCCCGATACGAAGTGATGGTCTTCATTCCTTTCTACCAACTCATCGCTCCGCCACCTCTCCTCTTCTTCATCCACACGCCCAGCGCGCAAACCACGCGAGTCGCGGGAGTCGGTGGGCTGGTATGCACAACACGTGGCCGAGCCATCGGAGACTGGTGCGTGAAATAACGGTGATGAGCGGTTTATTTCCTTTTTCTGTGCCGTAAACAAGTCTTCGAACACGCTCGTTGTTCACTCGGTGTTTCCACCAGATGTGAGCTAAGTTGCGAAGGCATCAATGGTCGAACGTCTGCTGATCTAAGGGGCCAGGATTCACAACCGTACAGTAGAGTCGAACCTACCGCTGCATTGTATACTCTACCCTTCAGGGCTACAGTGATGTCGCGCCGCCGCCATAAGTGGTGAAGGGTAGCAAAAGCGCCTCCAGCTTTTGCTATACGATTCGTGATCTCATCTTCAATCCCGCCAGCGCTGACACAACTTCTCAGGTAGTTGAATTCTTAAAAGAATTTAGCTGACCACCATCAACGGTCAGCGAAAGAGGTGGTCCAGGCCAATCTTGGAGGAAATCTTTGCAATTCTATGGTGCAAAGAAAACCCCGAAGCTGCTGACGGCCAGTGCTACTCTCTCCAGTGCTGCCTGGCAGTTCTGGGAGCTGTCACCGATTAGGCCAATGTCGTCGGCATAGCCCAAGTCAAGAAGTCGTTATCCTAGGAGTAGCTTCACACATTCTAAGTTGTGTCCTATGAACGCAATCTCCATGACTTCCTCAATAGAGATGTTGAATAGGAATTTTGACAGCGCGCATCCTTATCTCACACAGCTGGATATATTAAAAGGCGACTAAAACTTGCCGTAAGTTCTCACTCTTCCCATGCTACGCGCGTATGTTGCGCGGATAATATTTACATATTTCTCGGGCACACCTTCTCTGAGTAGACAGTCCAAAAGAGCACTTCGATCAACTGAATCGAAGGCACCTTTGATATTGAAGTACACGATAATGGTGGGCCGCCAATATGTGTGACGTTGCTCCAACAATTGACGCAAAGTGAAGATGTGGTCAATGTAGCTACGACCTAGATGAAACCCGGCTTGCTCCTTACGAACCTGGCTTTCACGAGCGCCAGTCATTCTGTGAAGAATTACAGCGACAAGTAATTTGGAGGCGATGGGGATTAGACGGATTCCTCTGTGGTTGCCACATTCTGAGCGCGAGATTGGTTTGTAGATGGGAAGAATAACGCAGCGGATCCAGTCGGTAGGGACAGTTTCACTAGTAATTCGTGTAAATCATCAACAAGAGCAGGACTTCAAATTTGAAGAGGGCTGGATGATGATCATCTGGTCCTGTGGCATTGTTCAACTTCAACCGTCCGAGCTCACGTTTGACTTCTGGGCGAGATGGCGGATCCAAAGGTAGAGCCCTAGGAGCATGGCCATCACTGGTCGGTAAGGAATCGAACAATTCCGGCTGAATAAATTGCTTTTCAAATGGCTCAGCCCAACGCTCCAAATATTTTGACAAAGTCTGAAGAGACCGTTCAATCCCGTCACAAATTTTTTCACTAACACCAGCTCTCCTGCCGCCCGTTTCCGGTATTAGACGGAATAACTTATGATGGTTATCAAGCGCAGCGGCTACTTCTAACTCTGACGCACGAAGAGACTACCAGGATTCACGAATCTCTTCAGACCGGGAGCTGTATGCGAGTTTCATTGTATTCGCTTCCAGCCGGAATATGCCCGCGAGCATCGATAACTACCATAGACTGCGAAGAGACCCAATGTCCATGTTCGCTAAAAGACTTACCACATGAGGATTTGCCTGCTACTAGTAAGGTCTGATGAACATGCGAGCGGTGACTTTCAATTGTACCCAGTGAGCGCTTACTCAACTCACGTGCCAGCGGACTTTGCTAGGCATTCAGAATAGCTGGTTTCCTCAGTTGGCTAGTGCCGATGCGCTCACCGCGTCGTCGTGGCGTCCTATAAAAAGGATCCGCAGGTCAGCAAACACAAGTGCATGGTCGGTGCTTAAATTGAGCGACGGTTGTGGACGCAGCCTCTCTAGCGGTAACTGATCTCAGTGTGATCGATTTGCGTCCAAGGCTGGTTCGTGGCTGGTGGGCGCCAAGTCACCGTCCGGCGAGTGCTGTGCCGGAAGTTAGTGCTCTTAAGAAATAAGCAGGCATCTTCATACAAATGAACTAACTGCTCACCGTTATCATTACGGGAGCGTACACCATGTTGGCCACCCAGAGGCATTTCAGCAGTGGACAAGTTTCTAACTTGTGCGTTCAGATCTCCCGACATCACAACAGCGTCCGAGCTTCTTCTGTGGCGAAACAGCTCGGTCAGTTGGCGACAGAGGTCATATTTTACCGAATCATCGCTACAGTTTGTGGGCGCGTAGGCAGCGATCACGAATAGTCACCTGTTACTCCCGCGCGACTTCGAAGCTTTGAACCAGGCAGCCAATCGGACCGCACACATCCGGCTACTGACTGGGATCTAGTCAACCAGAGAAGCTTCAGCCCAACAACCCATGGCAATGTCAACACCAGTTCGGCCGATGTTTGAAGCTGCATCGTCACCGGATAGACGCAACGAGAAACCACTGCTGGTCCAACCTGAGAGGGATAGCAGATTGAACACAGAGCTGGAGTCTTGAAGGTGGGTCTCCGATAAGAAGTAGATATCGATCGAGAGGGTCACTTAAGTTCGGGCAAGTTCTGACTGTTGACCGATCAGTAGCAACGTGCGTACATTGAGGCATGCCAATCTATAGGATGATCGAGGGCTCCAAATGGAAGTCGATGAACTGGGTTGGTCATTTGATTGGACATGGGCTTTTCGACAGGACAGCGGTGACGCTCCGCGTTTGTATGTTAGTTGAAACTAGAAGCTAAAAGCCTAGCAAAGCATGTTGAGGGAGGGCCAAGAATCGGGAGATTGAAAGCAGGGGGGATAAAAGTGAAGCTGGAACAGGACGGCAAGAGTGAAAAGCGTAAGTGGGGGAATAAGAAGACGGGAGGGTTTGAGCAGTAGCGTTCCAACCCCTATCCACCCTGCTCGATGCAGCAACTAATCACCGTTTATTATCTCTGCGGTGACCAGAGCATCAAGAAACTGTTTGAACGGAACTTCATTATATTTGGGGTGTAATGAGACAGTAAAAGCAGAAGAATTATACCTGTTCCGATGATTTACATCCGTAACAATGAATCCAGTATTTACACTGGTGTGCTAATGATGGTGCAACCCAACGTAATGAAGCCATGCGAAACTCCTTTGCTGACTGATAAAAAGGCATCTGCTCACTATGAGATAAATCCGCACCAGTTTCTACCTCACAGCTAATTAAGAATATCTGCAATAGCTTCGTGACCCGATGTAGTGAAATAAGAGTTACACAGGGTTTCGAATGTCTGTCATGAATAAATAGATAAATAAATAACTTAAACTTTTTATTCCTCAGCAGTCGAGGCACAGACCAATTGGGTGGTCTTATCAACGTGTACAACGTGATTGCATAACATAATTAATTATTCGTCTTGCTCAATGGTTCGCATATGGGTTTTTGAATTGATTAGCAGTTTATAAAAAGTAGAGAGATAAAGAAACTGGGAGCAATAATAATGTAGATTTCACGGAATGTTCAAGTAAAGTAATACTTTCATCCATGAAACTGTCCCCAGGGGACTTGCTTCCATGCAGGGTATTTCCATGATGGGTTTCACCCACACTTCCATGCTTCAATTGACTCTGCCTGTGTGGCAAGATAGTAAATAGGCCATCAGAACTAGGTATCAAATGTCTTTTTTAAGGGCTGTTTTATACATACATTATAGTCGATGAAGCCTCAGCCCGTTCTGTCATGCGGATCAATCAAGTATGGCACTTTTTGTTTTAAGCCAGCGAGTCAGTAGTAATATGATTTGCATGGGTATACTTTTTATTTTGGAAGCTGTAATCCGTCACCACAAGAGATCAGCCCAGTCATGACCAACGGTGAAACAAAGAAGAAGATAAAGTATGAGGAATTATAAAACATAATGATGAATACAAACGCTTGCCGATAGGCCAGTCACAATTTGATGGAAAATCTTGGCGAGTGACGACGATGGTACAGAGACATCAGCTTGAAAGGCGTAGTGCATCTACGAACCAGTGCGTCAAAGGAGAAAACAGAATTGGTTAGACGGATTGATAGGAGTAAGATCGTTCTCAAATATATACTCAAGAATGCAACTATATGTAGGTAATCTTATATTATTGAAACGAATAGAGGATATGGTGACTTTCATATGTATCCAGGACCTTTCTCATACAAATCATCTAGAGTCACCGTTTGGCTTAGTGTTGAACAGCTATTTTGCAAAAGTCAGGTGAATATTAATCATGCGTCTGAATTGTGGATAGGTAGTGCAGTTTCTAACACTCGATGGAAGTTTGTTCATATTAATGCATATTTTACGGAGAAAAATTTGAGCGGAGCTTTGTGCGAGACTTTGGTGTTTTCACCGTGCGCTCGCTGTTTCTTAGTTCATAGCGCATACGAGTCTGAAACTCGAGTTGTGGCTGAGCAGTGAAGCTTAACCCGAATAGTAAGCGGTATAGAAGGCACAGATTGAGTCTGCGTAGCCATAGCGGCTCCAGATTTAGCGCCTCGCAACGCTCACGGTATGTCATAGTATTAGGCATGTTCAAAAACGTTTTTGTGAATGATCGTTGAGTGTTTTCTAGTGCTATAATATCCACTTTTCTCAGATTACTATGCACTATCGTACAGTACTCAAGCTTCGGCCTAACACATATTTTAAAGGCTTGAAGCCTGGAATCCCTCAAAATAAGAGTTCGACTTATATAGGCGATCACTTTTCTGGCAGAAGCCTGCAAGAATATAACATGCTCTAAAAAATTAAACGAGGCAGAATATCTTAGACCAAGGTCTCGGACTGCGCCACACACAGGAATAGGGGTATCGTTTAATGTAAGGATGTTCAGAGAAGGGCCACAGCCGTGGTACAATAGATTACTCTTGTCAGTGGCAAAGTGCAACTTCCAGGAGTTACTCCAGAGCTCCAATGCGGACAAGTCAGACTGAATATAGGCTAAGTTAGGACTACATTGCCCAGGGGCGGAACAATACACAATTTTAACATCATCAGCGAAAAGGAACGGCTTCCCATACGAGATTTCATCAAGGAGATCGTTGAAATAGATTAAGAATAAAGCGGGCCTAGCACGCTACCTTGAATCACTCCACTAGAGATTGTAGTGGCTTCAGATGTATAGTTACCGATTTTGACTACTTGCTTTCTACCCTCGAGGTAGGAAGACAACCAATCTAGAAGCGAATTTGTGATACCATAGGACATAAGCTTCCGCAACAATAAATTGTGTGGAACACGGTCAAAAGCATTTTGGATGTCAAGGATTATTACGATGATGGCACTTCGGCGTCTCTTGTTCTAATCACATAATCAAGGTAATCTAACTGACAGGTAGTGCACGACCTACCTTCCAAAAACCGTGCTGATGTTTACTGAGAAGGCTCATCGAACTCAAATATTCTATTATGCGTTCTTTAACTATTCTCTCCATGATTCTGGAGATAATAGGTGTGTGGTGGATTGGGCGGTAATTTTTTACATCTTGCATAGATCCGCTTTGTGTCTTGGTATTATAGTTGATTGTTTCCAGTGTATAGGATACTCCCCATTGAGCATGGAAAGTGTACATACAGTAAGCAAAAACAGTGGGATGTCTGGACCTCCGTGCTTTACCAGTATTGGAGGGAAGTTGTCAGGGCCTAGTGAGCATGATGGCCGAACTAATCTGAGTTGGCGACATATGTCACTAAGTGTAAATTCAACAGTTTGGAGTGTATTTCTGCCTCTGTGTATCAGCTTGAGCTGAGGATCTTCATTCGCATTAGTGCTATAAGTAGACATGAAGTAGTCATTGAAGATCGAACATATGATTGCACGATCGGTTATGGCAGTTCCATCAGAGTTTACAGTGGTGTTTATACAACTTGATTTTCTATTCTGCCTACGGTCCAAAAGTTTGAGATGCAGCCTACCACGTTGGCGCCCTTCAGTGCCATTACTTCCTCAGAGCATAGCATTTTGTGGTGGTCTTGGTATAACGCTGTAAGCAATCTGGTGTGGAGCATCAGCAGAGTAAAATCGTTTGTTTTCCTAAATTTTTTCTTTATTTTATGAAGTTTAGTGGCTACCTTTTTGAGATGCCTGCAGGTGCAGCAGTCCTTTTCAACTTCTTGGTACGTTCTGGAGCCACAGCTTCAACACAAAGCTGAATTCGGTAGTAGAATTCATTACAAGCAATTTGTACATTCTGTGCTAAGAAGAATGGATCCCAATATGAAGACCTTATAAGATCCAAGAAAATTGACCAATTCACAGAAGAGAATGGGCAGTAATTGATCACTGATTCTATCGGTTTAGAAAGAATTTGGAAAGAACAACCAACGATGTTATGATCACTACCCGGCAACTTGTCACTGATGTATGTGGACACGTGCGAACATCTCATAGTAAATATTGGATCAATAGTGTTACCAAGCTGTGTAGGTTCTGTGACGTGCTGTACCCATCCCAGTCGACCAAGAGTAGACATAAAAGGATTGTGTTTTTGTGGTTTATTGTTAAGGGACCATGGGATTTCGGGAGTATTAAAATCCCTCTCCTCACAAGCATTGGTTATTCTGTGGCGTGGTCCCTCATCTAACAGTGTTCGATACAGAAATATTGAT